>JAMLFY010000002.1:21391152-21463148 GCA_030441495.1 Dalbergia oliveri | reverse complement strand
TGGAAGTTGGGGAGGAGTGTTTGGCCAGATGTACAGCCAAGGGGAGGAATAATTTGTTCATGTAATTGTGTTTTAGTCATGTGTTTAGGTGATTCTTTGATTAAGGTTTTGGTTAGGAGTTGTAAGAAGTGTTTAGGTGAGGTAATGGCTAATTAAGGTTGTCAAGACTTGATTAGGAGAGTGTTCTGTTAGATTAACAATTTAAAACCATTTTCTTAGTCAAATGAGGTATGCACAATTCCTTAATTTAAGGAATTGGAGAGAAATAAACACTATTCAAGATTCCATAACTAAGAATCTTGAATTAAAGAATGTAATTAGAGTTTAACTAGTAATCTTAGGTTCTAATTAGCCTTAATAAATTATTTTGACTCTAGATTAATTATCAAAATAAATTAATCTTCGATTAGAGCCTAATATTGCTTAGGTTTGCTTAATTACGTCATTAGGCTCACTCTGGATAGAGTTTAGGGCAAATGGTAATTTTCCACTACAACTTGCCAAGACCTACCTGTCTTACTAAACATCAAAAACCACTCATAAACACCATTCCAAACTTTCTAGAAAAGTTCCAGGCTCAAACAACAATTTTACCCACGTAAAACACCTGCAGGGTATTTTGGTCATTTTGAGCCGAAAATTTGGAAAATGAGATTTTCACCTTGACTATCAAACTTAACAGTTATAATCCCTTTCAAACATTGAGTTTACCCATTGAGACTTGCGGTCGACTTCCTCTCAATTTCGGTAAAAATGACCTTAGGGGCATTTTAGTCATTTGTACTAGATACAGAAATTCTGGAGGCTCAGAACACACGAGTGGGGCCCTATACCCGAGTTGAGTGCAACTTGAATAGAGGAAGAGATCATGTAGCAATAGCCATATTGGAGATACATCCTATTTGGTTATTGTGAAATCTCATCTAAGAGTTGTGACTCTTTCTGAATGCCTGCATTAGCGGCTTCACCTGCGTTTGTGGATAAACATTCCAAGAGTCTTAACTCTAGAGGCCGTAGAATCCAAATCCATAATTTAATGAGAGTATTCATAGAAAGCCTATAGAGACCATAGAGAAACCTCTACATAGTTCACCTCAATAGGACACAAGGGAGGCATACTTTCTTCTTAACTTATTTCCTTTGTACATAAATTCTTCAATATGCTTAAAATGTTTATTGTTCTTTTTTTCTATAATGAAAAATTTTCACTTTTTCCTCTTTGTTTAACAAGTTTGTTAGAGAACTATATCAAGTATTGTTGTAAGTATCTTTAGAAAATGGAAACAACCATGAGATCAAACAATTATGAAGAAGAGAAATTGAAAAAAACTTTACATCTTAAAGTCAAAAAACCTGACACAAAAAGCCTAAGATCCTTGAGCTCATTGTTAAAAGCTCCACAATGTTTTTCTCTTACCAGAGAAATATGGAAAAGTCCTAAGCTTATTAGAGGTGGAAGTACAGGAAGCAATCACGCATTGGCACATTATTATAATCATCCACTCGATGCTTTACCTTTCAAGATTTCCAGTTGGCACCAACCCTTGAAGAATTTAAAATCCTGGGGTTACCACTAGAAAGAGAAAAACCTTACAATTATCAAGGACATTATGCTTCTCACACTATAGCAAATGTCCTACAGGTACATGTAAGAGATTTGCATGAGGCACATAAATGGGAGAAATGGGACCAGGGATTCACAAAAGATTACTTGGAGGAGCACATGCAACACTTAGCTTAAGCCGAAGGTTGGGACACTTTTTTAGATGTGTTAATCCTCACTATTTATGGAACCATCTTGTTTCCAATATTGATGGTTTCTAGACCTTAGGAATTGATATATTCCTTTCCCAAAATTTCATACTCAAAATCCTATTCCCTCCTACAGATGTCTATTGTTCCTTAAATTTTTGCTATGAGAAGAATGGTAAGAAGAGTTTTGTGTTGTTTACCAATGTTATATGTGTGGGTTCCTGCACACATATTCCAAAGAAGTTACAAGACATTCTGTCCTATTAGTGATCTAAAGATGTATCATGTCAAGAAGAAAAGTGGGCGAGAACGGGCTGGAATTTGCAAAATTAAGTGAAAAAGTGATTCGATGGTACCCTTGGTGGGAGGAGAGCAGACATTAATTTACCAGTGTGGAAATTTTCCTTATGTACCCTCGTGGGTACTTGAGGATGTATAATTACAATCGAGGATTATTTTGCCAACTGGTTACTTATAATGGAACCACCTTTTGAAGCTACAATAACTCCTTTCATTATGTACTACTGGATTTTGATGACATTGGTCTACTATAGAAAGTCTGATATGCTTGGAACAATGTTGTTCGAAAGGAAAAGAACTAGTAGTTAGGACTGCAATGAAAGAAAGATATCGCCAATGGGTAAAAAGTAGGGCTCAAGAAGTTAAGTTGTCATTCAAAGTCTAAACAACAGTTATTCGATAAGACATTGGCCTTGCATTTTGATGAAATTGAAGAAATCAAAGAAGTGAAAGAAAGATTGGACAAGGCAGAACAAGAAAAAATGTGTAATGCCCTGATTTTTCTGTTTGAGTGCAAATGACCAAAATACCCTTGAGGTCATTTTTACAGAATTAAAGGAACGGACCGGCAGTTCTCAATGGGTCAACTCAATGTTTGAAGGCGATTATATCTGTTATGTTTGATATCCAAGGTGAAAATCTTGTTTTTGAACTTTCGGCTCAAAATGACCAAACCCCTGCGTTTTAAGTGGGTAAAGGTGCCGTTTGAGCCCAAACTCCAGGAAGTTGGAATAATGTTTATGAGTGGTTTTTGATGTTTAGTTGCAGAAGGTCCAGAGCAGTTTAGTGCAAAATTACCATTTTGCCCCTAGAATAGTGTCCAGTGAGTCTAATGACATAATTAAGTAAACCTAAGCAATATTAGGCTCTAATCGAAGATTAATTTATTTCGATAATTAATCTAAAGTCAAAATAATTTATTAAGGTTAATTAGAACCTAAAATTGCTTGGTTAAACTCTAATTACATCTTTTAATTCAAGATTCCTAGTCATGGAATCTTGAATAGTGTTTTTCTCTCCAATTCCTTAAATTAAGGAATTGTGCCCATACCTTCATTTGACTAAAAGAGTGATTTTAAATTGTTAATTTAGTAAGATCACTCCCCTAATCAAGTCTTGACAACCTTAATTAACCATTACCTCACCTAAACACTTTCTTACAAACTCCTAACCAAAACCTTAATAAAAAAAACACCTAAGTACATCACTAAACCACAATTACATGAACAAATCAACCTCCCTTTGGCTGCACAAAGCGTCGAACACTCCTCCTCCATAATTCATCACATGTTGATTTTTGTTTCACTCCAAAGACTATACCTTGAGCCATACTTTGGACCATACTTGAAGTCATACCTCACCATGCCTTGCCCATACTCACAACCATACCAATCAAGAGATATTTTCCTCCTTCCATGAAAGTGTCGCCATCCTCCTCCAATCAACCCCCATGTTTCAAATTTTCTATAAATACCAAGCTTTGAAGAATTTTGTTACACTTTAGAAGCTTTGCCAAGTTTTAGCTTTCTTGCATTTCTCTTATTTGCTCTCAATTTCTTTCTTTTACTCTTCTTCCTCCTCCTCAAAGAAACATTTACACCACCACAAACCACCATAAACAACCTTAAACCACTACTTCCTCACCTCAAACCACCCTCAAACACTTAAACTTTCCATTTCCAAGCTTGTATTCTCAAGGAAAATTCATCCTCCTTGAGAAACCTTGTTGGCGAATCCTCCTCCTCCAAGAGAAGATTTTGTCTTCTCATTTCTTTCAAGACTTCTTTAGGTAGGGGTTTTGTTTCAAAGTTTTACTTGCTTTTCTTCAAGAAAGGTTCTAGTTTTCTCTTCAAGAGAAAAACTTTGGCTTGATGATAAGGTTTCAAGATAATGGTCTTGTGATGCCATGTGAGAAACCTCTAAAGCTTGAAAAGCTTGGTCTTGGACCATATATGCTCTTGGTTTCTTTCCTTTTCTTTCTCAAAGGTTTTGGTTTTCCTTTCCTTATCCTCCTCAAGGTTTCGGTTTTCTTTCCTTTCTTTGAACAAAGTTTGATAAAAATGTTAAGTAGGTCACAAAAGTTTTGTTAAGAAAATTAATCATATGTTTTCAAATACCTCTAAGCTTACCTTTGCCAACCTTAAAGTTAGTCGGCCGTTTTAAGAATTTACTCTAGATTGAAGCCCATGAGCAATAAAATAAAGAATATGAGTAGTTCCTTTATGTATGTTTTGATAAAGTGTTGAAGTTTATGTCTTAGTCCATTTCTTGAGCTTGATGATGAAGTTCAAACCAAAGACTTCTTTGAAGTCTTGGTGCTAAGAACTCTAAAGCTCACTTTATGTTGTTAAGATACATATTTGGGTTAAGGTTGTGATGTTCCTTTAAAGTCTTGTAAGAGCTCTAGTTAAGATAAAATGAAATTGCACTCATGTTTATATTTATGCCTTGCATAGCATGTTTATTTTGATGCCATCACTAAGCTCTCAAGAATAACTAAATGAACTTGCATTATCATGTTTAAATTTCCAAGCTTGCATTTCATGTTTATATTTCAAGTTATCACTTAATCTTTAAAGATAATAATGAGGTTGCATCTCATATTTATTTTATGCTCTCACTTTATTTTATAATGAAGAGTAAAACAAGTGCATAGCATGTTTAAGTTTATGCCAACACTTAAATATCCTAGAGCTCAAAGACTTGCCTAAGTATCTTACATAAAGTTTTAGAAAATGAAGGCATCCCAAGGAAGCCATTTCAGCTTAGTGATGATGATGATGGACTTGAAATGAGTTCTGTAACATCCCCAAGTACAATTCCATCCTTAAGTCATGGCATCGTACTCGAGAGTTGTTACTTATTGATTCACGACCTTTCTTAAATATCTATAGCAATATTGATCGTTTCGTGAAGTAACTAAGCGTAATTCTATTAAAATGTATAATGAAGAACCAAAACATTTATTTAAATACATAATTTAGTCCAGAGGGAACCTCTTCTAAGAGCTTTACTACACTACATTCACTGTTTCATTTATATACATACAACTCTAACTAAGCATAGTAAAGTAAAAACATCAACTAATAAGTACTACGATTCCAAGTTCTTCAAGTTATAGCTCCATTGTTTTCTGGATCAACCTGGAGGCGAACCAACACAAAAACATAGGGTGAGAATTACACAATTCTCAGGAAGGCAACTCCCAGTTACACAATCATAAATGTCATCGTCATTGCCCCAGCCACTTTCGGTTTATTAGAAAAATATGATCATGTAATATAAACTAAAGATTCATTTTAAAGTTTTAAAATCATCCTTCTGAAGTGGGTAGCTTTTAACAATCAACCACTTAGTGCACATATATCATAAAGTTTCCACAACTAGTGAGTCATCCCAGGCAATCAATTCAGAAGTAAGATGGTATGCATATAATACATGCAATGAACTTATCTCAAAGTGACATGGTTTCACTGATGGCCACAAAGATCAAATTAGTGCATTTTCTCTTTTCATTGACATAGTAAAGACTTAGTTATACCAATGGGTATTTGTGGACAATTCCACAATAAATAATTTATACCAAATGGTATCTATAGTGGTTCACACCACACATGGGAAATAGTCTGCTTATAGGAATTAGCTTAGTCCTACGTGATCATCGAACTTCATTTTTTTCCATTTCCGAATCACACACAGATTATTCCTAGCCGATACGTTATCGACTATAAATTGGGGGTTTCTCTTTCAATTTCCTTCCCTCATTCAACCTAGGTCTTGTTTCTGTTTTGTCCATATGTCTAGAACATGCACGATTGAAATTTATATATATTCTTTCTCAAATGCAAGCATAATGCATATACAGACATTCATTCACAATATAATCTGTGCCTCTAGCATACTTTTATATGTCACAAGTCACATGGCCAAATAGGTAACATCGAGTATTCATGTCATACTAGAACCAAAATGCCATTAGTTCATCAACTCACAACATCATGAAATTTTTATAGCTCATGAAATTACCTACAACTATACCAGAAAATTTGTGCATAATGCTTAGGACAACTAGGAATCCAATGTAGTCCAATTTCCTTTGAGAAAAACCCTTTTCTAACCCCGTCTAAACACACCACCAAAATTCAAACATCAATATCAACATATTATCCAGTAATACAATAAAAAAATTTGGACCTAGGTCATGCCAAACAGATCAGAAAAATTTGACAAGAAAAGGCAAAAACCCTACTTTTAGTGAGCTAATGACTCCTTGGCCCCAAGGTGCTCTAAAATTGCCTTTGTAACACCCCAACTTTTACTCATTTAGAATTACCGAATTACCCTAGGTAATTCTTATATAAATTTGAGACCGAACAATCCTCAATAAAGGAACATAACATTAGAAAAGAAGTTATGAGTGATTCCAAGAGCAAGCCCAGAATTTCTGGTGTAAAATGACCAAAATGCCCCTGAGGTTATTTTACTCAGAAAATGAGGATCGTGGGCCCCACCCTCCTAAGGGAGATGTTCTGAGGATAATAGGGGATTGTTTGTGTTATGTGTGTTAATAGAGGAGAAGAATCTCAATTTTGAGTTTCGACGCGAAATGACCAAAACGCCCCTGCGGCGTTTTAACTCCAATTTGCATGTCGACTTAGCCCGAACCTCACTAAAATGTTTTAAAAGGTGTTTTTAAGCTATGATTAACCATTGGTTAAGTTCGGATGGCCGGAATTTTTAAGTGAAGTTACCATTTTGCCCTTCTCTTTGTAGGTTTGCAAATTTTGAGATTTTTGATTTGTCTAGCAAAACATAAGCAATATTAGGCTCAAATTAAAGCTTATTAAATTCTAATTCTTAATCTAGAGTCAAAATTATTTATTTAAATTGATTAGAACCTAAAATTGCTTAAAAACACCCAAATTGCTTACTAATTCACCTAAGCCCTTAATTGCAAATTCTCTAATTGCAATGATACCTTACCTACACCTAAATAATGCATGGAACACACAAATTTCTCTTCCTTGGGCTATAATGCACGAAATTATATGGCCTAATATGCATCAGAAAAATTTGTCAAACTTGGCACAAAACTCAAGGTATGAAAACAAGGAATCATGTTTCATGATTCCATGTTTTAAGCCACCAAACAAGATGATTTTTCCTTCCTTGTTTCCTCCTCAAATTTAGTCAGATTTTCCTCTTTCTCTTGTCCATACATGAGCTTGAATTCTTCTATAAATAGGCATGCTTAAGGAGTCTTAGATGCTTGCTCAAAATTGTACACATTTCTAGTTTTTCCAAAGCACCAAAAGCTCTCATTTCCTCCTCCTCTTGGCTGAATTCTTTCTTCAAGTTTTCAAGAATATTTTCTTCCATTTCACTCAAAGAAACCAAGTTCTCTTCCTTTCCTTCAAATCAGATTGGTAGGGAGTTGTTTCTAAGTTCATTTTATGCTATGACAAGTTATGTTTCTAGCTCAAAAATGATGATTTCATGGACTTTCTTCTAGCTCTCAATTTCGATTTTGTTTTCCCCTTTTCTTTTAAAAACATTTCAGCCTTATGGCCTAGATTATGATGAGACCATGGTTTGATGATGAGGTTTTTGTGTGTTGTTGCAAAGCCTTCACAAGTTAGACCTCTAAAACTTGAAGGTTTCACTAGTTTTTAAAGCTTTACAATTTCGGTTTTCTTCCTTATTTTTCTTTAATGATTTTGGCCAAATGGCCTAAGAAGGAATATGATGATAGCTGATGATGAGGACCTTGAGTGTTGGTTGTAAATCCATCACAAGTTAGGCCTCTAAAGCTTGAAAATTCCACTTGATGCAAAACTTTAAAGAATGATGTTTTTATGATGTAAAAATAAAGATCTTGAGTTTAGAACTTGAAAGATGTATTTTTCACTTTGTCTTGCTAAGATATATTGGGTTGAATTTATATTTCTCTAAAGTCTTGGAAGAGCTCTAGTAAAGAAATAAAAGAACTTGCATCCATGTCTAAGTTTATGTCTTGCATAACCATGTTTACTTTTAATGTCATCACTAAATTCTCAAGAATAAATAAATGAACTTGCATATCTCATGTTTAAATTTCCAAGCTTGCATTTCATGTTTATATTTCAAGTTGTCACTTAATCTATAAAGATAATAAAGAGGTTGCATCTCATATTTATTTTATGCTCTCACTTTATTTTATAATGGCTAAAAGAATCAACGCATGACATGTTTATTTTATGTCATCACCTAAAGATCCTAGAGCTCAAAGACTTGCCCAAGTATCACAAGCAAAGTTGGAAAATGGTAGTATCACTTTCAATTTCCTTAAGATTATTGGAGTTAAAGAATTCATTCTTTAAGAAGTCTTGAGATTGGAGCTTAATAAGATGTAATAAGAATTCTCTTCTCCCTTCACCGGTCCATGCGGACTACCGCGCTCCGATTTCTTAAGATTCTCTTCTCCTCCACTGGTCAGTGCGACTCCGCCATCCAGTTTCTTGCATCATGTTTATATTTCAAGTTCTTGCATCATGTTTAATTTTCAAGTCATCACCTTAAATCTTAAAGATAAAGAAATGGATTTGCATATCATGTTTATAATTCCAAGTTATCACCTTATAATGACAAGATTAAAATGAGGTTGCATAGCATGTTTATGATTCTAAGATATCACATAAATCTCTTAAGCTCAAGACTTGCTCCTTTTATCTTAAGTGAGAATTTTAATTATGAAGATTCTTTCAAGTTTAAAAAAGAATTAGTTTCTAAAAAAGTTTTAAGGCTTTGCAAAGATTTTATGGGAAACTAGTATCTTACATGTACTAAAAATGTAATTTTAAGCAATTATGTGAGGTTCATAATTCAGCCATTAATATGAGTTTAGTACTACTATATGATGATGGTTTAATATGTTTAAAGTTGTGATAATCATGGTTTATTGCTAAAGGAATGATTCTATACATGTTAGAAATAAAACTAGCTTCCCAGAAAAACCGTAAAAGCAAGATTTCTAGAACTCTAGAAAATGAAATTTATGCGTTCTTCAGAACCTTTAGCACCCTAAGAACCAGGTTCTATTATGTTTAGATAAGAGAATGATTCATAATTGATTTAGTAATTAATTTTAGCACCATAAGGAAAGCTTGGTAACGAGAAAGGGTTAAAAATGCAACTTCTAGCACACCGTGAAGCCTTAAATATAACTTGCTGCCTATGCTGTTCCATATAGTTTAATAATATTCTTAAGGCTTATAATTAATGGTAATGATGATAATGAATCCTTTAGATGCATGATTAATTAGTTTGATAATTGAGATTCTCGATTCTAAAGTTTCGGTTGTTTAAGACTTTTAGGTAAGAATTTATGATGATGGTTCTTTGAAGTTTGAAATGATAAGTCTATGTAGTGATTTGATGCTTATTAAGTATTTGATATCATTGAATGACTTCATAGTTTGCATGATATAGTTGTTGTTGCAAACAATGAGAATGTTTATGTATCCTGATGATTATGAATTCAGAGTTATATTATGATATAACATGCAAAGACTTAATGGTGACTTAAAATTATGAGGAAATGATCCTTTGGACCCATCAGACTATAGGTGGTGAAAAGGTGATCCTAAGAAAATGATCCTTTGGACCCATCAGAATATAGGTGGTGAAAAGGTGATTCTTGCCCAGTTCTCTCAAAAGGGTAGAGTCGGGACTTTAACTTATCAAAAGGGATAAGTATATGCTAGTGACGACTAGTAAGGTATGAGCTCATAACCTAGATTACTCCCAAAAGGGTGGAGTATAGGGTGGCCCAGGAAAATGATGATGAAAGTAACTTTAAGTCACCTAAGAAACTAAGTAAATGCATTATGTGAATATGATGTTCTGCTATGCATAGTATTTATGAGATGATGATGAGAAATATGATGTTGCTATGCATAGTATTATGAAATGATGATGAGGAATATGATGTGATTTTATGCATAACTATGTTATTATATATGAAAGGAAAAGTTCATTATAAACATGACATGTTAAGTTTATGATGCATTATAAGACGCATGATTAAAACCGATGAACCTCGGTAAAGTATATTTTCAAACTTAATAAATCAATCTTAGCATGCTCACTATTTCATAATAACCCCAGGTTCCTGAGGACGATGATGATGACACGATGCATATGAGGTGAGTACCTACTAGATTCTTATAAAAGTTTCTCACTCCCTCTTTTCTTTCCATCTCGTCTTCAGAAAGTGATGGTGATGTTCGTGATTCAGTTGATGCTCTCACCTGGTAGATGTACTTGATCTGGTGAACCAGCTTATTATCCTTGAGGAACGTATCTAAACTTTGCCGTGAGCTTGGATATCTATCCCTATCCTTGGAGTGTTATTACTAGGTGCCATTAATGGATGTCCTTCCATCCATATATTATTTATATTTTGTTAGATTACCTACACCTAGTCTTATATTGTTGGTAGGCAAACTATCTATGTGTTATGTAATTATGGATGTTATATGATGGAACCAATATGATGTGTTTTTCATGCTATATCTGCACGTTATTCGCTTTATTTCGATTATTGTTCACGTTATGTGCGGCTCACGTTTTCAATTATGTTTTAAAAAAATGGCTCGTAATTTCACTAAGTATTTTCAAAGTATGATGAAAGAACTGAAGCAAAGAGTAAAGTCTAGTAATTAATCGATACAACCTAGGTGTATTCGGTTAATTATTAGGGTGTTACAGCCTTCTTGCTCCTCAAGCTCCCCAAATCAATCCAAACTCCTTCTTATTTCAGTGAGGTTGAAGATAGAAAGGTAAGGATTGGTGAGGAAATGAAATTCCAATCGATTAGATTTGTAGGTCTTGAGGTGTAGAACATGTTTTATAAAGAGATCTTGATGTTTATCAAGTTTAGGCTAGGGTTTATGAAGTTCAAGTTTGTTAATGGATTTTGAGAGGAAGAACAATGGAGGAGAGGTTCTTGAAGTGTTTGGCCAAATTTTCAAGAAGGAAATGATAATATATTGATTTTATGAGTTTATGACAAAATGCATCATAATTTCAAGTACAAAATGTTTTTTTTTTAAGATAAATGTAGTAATTTTTTGTAAGCATCCTATTGGTCCAAGTGGCAATGGTGTGGCTTCTTCTAAGCCACACACTTGTCTAGTTGGGTGGCAAACTTTCAATGGAAGTTTTTCATTGGAGTAAAACCACACCAAAATCTCATTGAACGGGTAAACACCATATTATTAAATCAATATCCCGAAAATTAATTTTAAGATAAAATTATCATTCCCACCTATTTCTTAACCTTATTCCCATGTTTTCCTAATTTCGAGCACCTTCAGGCCTTGAATCTAGGGTTTCAGCCTTGGGCGGTAGTGGGGCCAAAGGTTACTATTCACCCTTGTGAAATTTTTTTTTTAAACATTGTTGGGCCACCCTCATCGTTGTTAAACCATTGTATTTTTAAAATTACGACTAACAAAGCTCAAATTAATTTTTAAATAATTTTTAGGGTGTTACAAGTTCATCTACTCATAAGTGCCCATAGCCTATGTCTTGGAATTTTTCTAAGCTTAGGTGTGCTTAAAGAATGTTATGAACAAGATTTTATGTTCTAAAACCATTTTATGAGCTAAATAATTTAGCTCCTGACCTCACTTGTATTTTCATGATATTGATGAGATAATTTGGTTCTAAAAGAGTTTGAGTTCCTGAAAATGATTCCAAGAGAAACTAGCAACTTATGTGCATTTAAATCATGAATCTATGTGATTACATGATGCTTGTATTTGGATTCTGAACACGAAAAATTACTTAAAAATTGATTTGAGCTTTGTTAGTCATAATTTTAAAAATCTAAAGTTTAGCAATGATGGGTAATGAACGTTTAAAAAAAAAAATTTCAGCTAGGGTGAATAGTAACCTTGTGGCCACTGCTCCAGGACAAGTAAAACCCAGTTCAGGATCCTTAAATGTCTTGGATTGTGAAAAGAAAGGGTTAAGGCTAGAAATAATTAGAAATAAGGATTTTATACCTGAATTTAATTTTCAGTAATATTTGTTATTGGTTTACATTTTACCCGTTCGGAAATTTAAATATCGTTTCTAACATCGAAAGATAGTTTAATATTATAAAAGGATAATGTCTATCCTTTATATGCTAAGTGTAAGGCTAAGATTTAATCTTTTTCCAAGATTAAATCCTAGCCATTCATCATATTTTTCCTTTTTAAAGAATTTGACTTTATGTCACATAATTCTTACAACATGATTTAAAATCATAAAAAGCCATCAACCTTGTCTTTTTCATCATTCATTCTCGGCCATAACTGAAACACAAACAGCCACCATTGTTCTTCTTCAATAATATCAAAGAAACTTGATTTAAACCTCAAAAATCCTAGCCTAGACTTGCTAAATCCTCAAACTTCCTTTACTAAACTTCTTCCTCTCATCAAGATCTACCTAACTAACCGATTAAAATTCCAATTTTTCATCAATCCTCACCTTGACATATCACTTCCTCACTGATTTAGGAAGGGATTGGGCTTGGCTTGGGAGCTTTGGAGTTGAAGGGATCAAGCTTGGATCATCTTGGAGCCAAGGAGCTACTAGGCTACTAAAAGTAGGGTTTTTCTTGCCTCCTCTTGTCAAATTTGTTCTGATCTATTTGGGATGAGTTATGTCCGAAATTTCTGGTTATATTGGATGATATTATGTTGATATTGATGTGTGAATTTTGGTGGTGGGTTTGGATGGTGTCATAAAATGGTTTTTATCAAAATAAGTTTGGACTAGGCTGCTGGAATTTCTGTTGTCCTGTAGGCAGCAGTGGTTCACGAATTTTCTGGTTTATTTTTGGTTGTTTTAATGAGCTACAAAAATTATATGTTGAAGATAACATCTTAAAATAACTACATGAATTTTCTTGGGTGTTAGTTTTAAGGTTTGATGCCTCAAAAAAATCAAGAACCGAAATGTGCCTGATGCTGTCCTGGTTGTTGAAACTGAAGCAGTAAATTTGTCCAAATTTATTATCATAGCAATTGATTGAATAACCCTTTAAAATTTTTACACGAAGTTAAGGACATATTGAAGTATCACTGTAAATTTTATTGTTTATTGATTCAATCATTTGCTAGGGTTAAACATTATGAGAATTATGGTCTGAGCTGTGAATTGGTGGCCCTAACCACTGAATTTGTACAATTTATTGAGGGATTTAGAGACCTTCATTGGTGTTGAAATTTTTATGTGACCTCAGGGACACATTGAAGGGTCCTTGAGAATTTTTATAGCTCCTGACTTGATTGTTTTATGTGTGAATAAATTGTGCTACAATGTTGTGAAATCTGCCATTATGCTGGAAATGCAACAATGTTTTGAATTGATGAAATATGGTATTTTGGGCTCTAATATGACATGGATACTTGATGTTGATTGTTTGGCTATGTGACTTGTGACATATGATTGCATATTGGACAGTTTAGAGATTGATGTATTGGACACAAATGAGAAGTCCATTGTGAATGGATGCCAAATGTGTTTTATGCATAGTGAATGATGTTGAATTAAATTCTATAGTCAAAAGAAACTTGGGATCCTTTTTGACTTGTCAAGGGCAAATAATGAAACACGAGATCCTTTTGACTTGTCGAGGCAAATAAAGAGAGGTGAGATCCTTTCGACTTGTGGAAGGCAAATAGAGTAAGTTGAGATCCCTTTGGCTTGTCGAAGGCAAATAGAGTGAGTTGAGATCCCTTTGGCTTGTCGAAGGCAAATAGAGTAGTTGAGGTCTTTTGACTTTTAGGAAAATAAGAAGGATGTGATCCCCTTTGATTCATCAAGGGCAATTAGGAGATAATTTCATTACATTGGGCATATACATATTTATACATATTGGTTCTTTTTGTTTGCCATTACTTACTATGAGTATGAGTTGATGGTAAGGGTGTACTAAGTGATTATTTTTTTAAAAGTAACCCACTTCGAAAGATTGACTTTGAACTTTAAAAATGAATAGTTATTATGTAATGCATAATCACCTTTTGTTAAGTAAACCGAAGTGGCTGGGCGTGACGATGACATGAATTTTAGTATATGTTTTGGGACGCCCTACCGAGAATTTTAGGATTCTCACCCCTATGTATTTGTTTTCCTCGTCCCAGGTTGACCTAGAAGATGGTGAGGCCGCTGGGGAAAAAGATCAAGTGGATTTTGCAGGAGTTAGTAGTAGGACTTATGTTTGTTGTACTTAAGTGTATGCATATGTCTTGAAACGTAAAAGATAACATATGTACTGTAAAGCTCTTATAAGAGCTCCCTTTTGTACTTGACTTCTATTAAATAAATACGTTGTTTTCTTGCAATATATTTTGATGGAACCACGAGTTAATTGATACACTAACGAATTCTCACTATAGACAACAAAGAAAGGTCCGCTAATTTATAAGTAACAACTCCCAAGCATAGTATCATGACGTAGGGATGACGTGTGCTTGGGAGGATGTTAGATTCTTGCCTTGTGTAATTAGCCACTGTATAAATTCTGTTTTATGGTGTTAAAATGTGTAAAATTATGTTTGAGTGATGTAAGGAACGGTTTAGGGAAGTTAGGAAAGAACAAGTAACTAGCAAGGACTTAAAATGAGAATTCTAGAACACTTAGATGCACAAATTGTAAATTTGTTCCAGTATAATTGGACTTAAGAAAAATGGTTTATAATTAGTGGATATGTATAGGAATCCCTCATAATTAGTTTAGGAGTTGAATATAGAACCTTAGGCGAAGATGGAACATAGAAAGGGTCAAAGAAGGAGATTCTAGAATCCTGTAATCGCATGATAATTTTCTGCCCAAGTTATGCAATGATGTATGGCTATGTTAGTAAGCATAAACATTAGAGGAAATTATAGGTAATGATCCCTTAGGTGAAATAAAGATCCATAATGAAAGTTAGGATAATTGGAACATAAGTTAAGACATTAAGGGCCAAAGCATAAAACACTATGAGATAGGAGGTGTGATGTGAGAATGAGTTCGAGTGAGTATATATTTATGATGTATGGGAATATATTACATGTCATGAGTATGAGGATGTATGGATGTATGACTTGATGTTTTTGATAAAGTGGAATGTGATTAAGACACATGAGAATATGAGATATGAATAACATGGGAAAATATATTTCTATATGAAAGATTTTGCTTGGTTGAGTTATGTGGCATGACTCAAATTTGAGGAAATTTGGGTGAAGTCGTATGCCTGAATTTCCGTCAAATTTGAGGGAGCTTTAAGAAAGTTTTGAAAAGAAAGATTTATATGTGACATGCCGAGACGCATTCTCCTGCTACTGAGAAAAGAAAGGAAACCGTGGGGGTATGGTCGTGGAGCCATACCGAAGCGGACAATGTCACTTGTCTTAACCAGATGATGCATTTCGCAAACCAAACGTACTTCTCCTGCTACGGTGAGGAGAAGGTAAAACTTGAGGGCATCGACATTAGCTTGCCAAAGCACAAAGTCTTGGTTTTAACCAGTTGATGCGTTTCAAGAAGGAAAAAGTCCCATGATGGGTGATTCCTTAGGTCCCCTGGACTCTAGGAGTCGGGATTATTTTTATGATTATGATACGCTTATCAAGAGGATAAGTAAGAACTAGTGATGACTAGTTAAGGTATGAGCTCATAGCCTAGTATCAGGGGTCGGTTCCTGTTTTTAATACCATGATGTCACAAGTTTGAGAAACGAGAAAAGATTTGAAGTATCTTGCTTATGAAAGCGAAAGGTTGATTATGAGAGATTACATGCCACTTATATGAGGACTAATCATTGATGATATGTTTTATTGGTTTGCTACATAAAGTATTGCCATACACCCATATTTCACTATGCTGCATACATGCATTAAGATTCATCGTAAAAGATACGGACCTTGGATAATTATCTTTTATAAAACTTCATAATGAACCCTTGCATGTTTAACCTTTTCATAATAAACCCAAGGTTCCTGGGACGTTAACGATGACACTAGGATATGAGGTTTCCTATGAGATTCTTTAGCAAGACTCTTACCGTCTATCTTCTTTTTGTCTTCATTCCGATGGCATCGTCGTGATCTTCGTTGATACGTTAGTTTGGGAGGTGCACAACGACCGAAGCACCAATCATATCATTTTGAGGGTCATTGTGCTGTTCGTATTTTTGCGTACATAGGGTGCCCATTGCACACTCGTTTCCAGCTTTCGCTTCTCCCACTTCACCTTTTGGTGATGACCTGATCTTTGAGAGGACTCGCCCCCGTGATGAGCAGACTCACCATGCCCGCCCTTCCCTTCCCGGTGTGTGACTACCTCAAGTATGTTCCTCGCCCGAGGCGTTCGGAGACCGATCCGTCGGAGGACTCTCCTACCCATATCTCGGAGGATCTGCCCCTACAGTTCCCATGGACGTCGGAGAGGCAGCGGGATACGGTGACACGTGGAGGCTAGCTCAAAGCCTAGAGATGTGCCCACATCGTGGAGGTCACGTCCGTCCACCTTCCCGCTTGCACACACCCGAGGAGCTCACACATTTTATTAGGTACATACCTTCAAGGGATGAGGATCAGATGCCATCGGTAGTTAAGGGAAGGCAACCATGGTTTAGGTGTGATCTTTTGAGGTTTCCATGTACTTATTATTTTATGCTTTTTGCTTATGTACCTTTCTGCTTTATGATTCATGTACTACAAGCTCCCCACTTACATGGGTATGACTTTATGCTTTCTTTCTATATTACAGTCGTTGTATTAAACTATGATATTTAATAGTATGATGATGGTTGTTCCTATGATTGAGGTGTTCTTAATTGCCTTTATATTGCATGATTTGTTTTCTCTCCTGCTTTAAGTTTCGTTTATGTAGTATTCGACGGCTCGCATCTTGTTTTACATGTGTTTCCAAAAAAAAAAATTATCGATATTTTCCGCTAAGTAATTTTACAAATGAGTTTCAAAGGGAAGTAAAAACTAATAGTTAATCTTAATGCGTCCTAGGTGTGTTGGATTAATTATTACGGTGTTACAAAATGCAAATGGAGGCTAAATTGAAAAGCACCTACCGTGATTATGCGGCTTTAAAGCGAGAAAGCACTGAAAAAGATCAAGTTCTTGAAAAGACCAGCAAGAAGTTAAAAATGGGATATGAGAAATGATGAAAACCAAAGAATGTCTCATAGCTGCCAACAAAGAGTTAGGACTTCAAAGGCAAGAGCGTAATGAAGCATTAGCTGAAAATCAACGATTGAATAAGCTGCTTGAAAATGCTAAAATTGCTGAAAAAGCTACATTAAAAGGTGAGGAACAGATGAAACAGCAAATCGAGGAATTGAATGAGGAATACCAGAGGAAGGTTGAGGAAAAAATCAACACATGAAAGATGAGATCATGAACTATCAAGCTGTCCTGGAAAAAGAAAATAAAAAGATTGCAGATTTGGATCTTGAAGTGCAACACCGAGATCACATCATTCATGAGTTGAAAGCTCACTTTTCAAACTTGGCAGGGTTGGCTAATACAGCAATAGTAGATGTTCCAGATATCTGGAAATGGCTGAGTAAGAAATTATCCCCTTTGAGACTCCAGATGAGATTCGCAACTTCATCGACTACTGGAGAGATTTGATTAGAAGGATGAAATGAATGATTGCAAAAAGACGTTGATGAGATGTTAGCTTTAGAGTGTCAATGTTGGTTAGGAAATAATGTCTGGTTTTATGATGTAAGAAAGATGTTGTTTTGAAAGAATAATCATTTCTTTATATTGTGTTGATCTCATGGCAATATTCATTTAAATATAACATAGTACCTTTGAACGAGACATTCAGGGGAACAATTATCATCAAAGATACTCACATCAAGACTAAGCACGGTAGAAGGTCTCTAATAAATAACAATGTTTTTCTTTCTTTTTACTAAAACTCATTTCCACAGGTAAAACTTCATCACCATTGGGCGCCCAAGGAAAGAAGATACCGATCTAACTCGTATTCACAATACAGAGCTTGGACAAAGATGGCTGGAGGAAATTCTAACTAGGAAGAGTACACTCAACCAATGATGAAGCAGAAAGAAATTTGAGCATAGAAGTCAATGCAGTGAAGGGAAATTGAATGAAATGTCAAATAACCAAGCAAAGATGGAAGAAATGATGAGAGCCATAAAGGAGTCACTTGACTTATTGGGGGCTAATCAAAACCAAGACATGGTGAATACGTTAGTTGAGGTACAACCAAGTGCTGCAATGATAACCATACCTGGGGCATTAAATGCACCTATAAATGTTACCCAAGGGCTGAATGATGGGGATAAGATTTTGAATAACCCTCATGGACAGCCACCACCCACAATGCCATTGGTAATCCGATCGGAGAAAGCTATCATTCGTTAGAGAACATTTAAATTGATGGGCATGAGCATGCTACCCCTATTTAGGGGCAACCTCATGTTGTTATCTAGAAACAACCATTTTCCTTAAAAAATAGCCATGCAGAGGTGAATAAAGAAAAGTTCAAGAAGAATGGATGAAGAAGATTCCGGAGCAAATCAAACCTATTCAAGGACCGAGCACTTATGGTCATATGGAGATTGAGGCTTTGCCCTCCTATTGACGTAGTAGTTCCTAAAGACTTCAAGGTTCCTGATTTCTTGAAGTATGATGGCACTGGTAATCCTCTTTTCATTTAAAGAGTTACTGCACAAAAATGTCAATATGGTCCAAGGACAAGAAGTTTCTTATCAGCTTTTTCCATGAAAGTTTCTACTGGCCTTAGAGTGGTATATCTAATTAGACCATTCCAAAATTTCTGCTAGAGGGAGTTAGTTGACCAATTCATGAATCAATACAAGTTTAACATGGAAATAACACCTACTCGTGAGTAGTTGAGCATGATAGAAGAAGAAAGATGAGTCCTTTAAGCAATATGCTCAAAGATGGAGAACTTTAGCTGCTCAAGTGCAACAACGCTTATCCCATCTGAAATGTGTTCGTACTTTTGGGGACTTTAGGATCTCCTTATATTGGGACAATGGAGGAGCAACATACAAAGACTTCTCTGAATTGATAACTGCGGTGAAAGAATTGAAAATTTGGCTAAAGCTGAAAACTTCCTGAGCAATGAGGACACAAGAAGAGGATTGCCCCCTAGGAAGAAAGAAATGGAAGTAAGTTATGTGCAAGGTCAGCAATCTTTCATTCCAAGATATGCCTTAACCGTCCAAGATCCCAAATACTATCCATCCCTCATTACCCACTATATCAAGTCATTCTAACCACAAATACAATTCCATACACCCAACCTTAAATCAATAGCATCCACATATGACCATACCAACCAGCCCACCTAACCTACACCTATAACCCGACCATACATCCCTAGAATTCCTAAACACTACACCACCTCGACCAAATTTTCAAAACCAGAATCGCAATCGATTCCCAAACCTTCCATCTTTCCCAAAGTTATCCATTTCAAATGCTGACCTGTTTCAAAATTTGTTCGATGCTCACCTCATCTCACCATGTCCTGTGCGTCCATTAGAACCATCATTTACAGCTTGGTACAACCCCAACCTAACTTGTAAATACCACATGGAAGTTGCAGGACAATCAATTGAAGATTGTGAAGCCTTCAAGACGGTGGTAAGAAGACTAATTGCTTGTGGAAGATTAGACCTACAAGAGGAATCAAAGCCCGATATTGTCAACAATCCGATTCCAAATCATGAAATAAGAGGGCGAGTAAATGCTTTGGTGGTGGAAGAACCCATGATCAAAAGGGCCTTGAATCTTCGAACTCTTATGGAGAAAATTTTCATCGGGTTGAAGGAAGCTGGGTACAATCATAGCACCTCATCTATGATGAAAGAAGGTGAGAAATATGATATGGAATCGAGTTATGAATACCACCAGACGTCTTGGCCATGACATAGAAAATTGCTGGATTTCAAGGCCCATGTAGGGATTACTCAACCTAGGTGTTATACAAGCAAAAAAGAAGTTGAATGTCTCTGAGGAGGTGAATGTGATTGAGCATTTTGTGGTTCGAGTGCCTCCACTTAATCAAGCGCCGAAGCCAGAAAGGTAGTTATCACCTGAAGAAACCAACGCCTTTTGTTTATGAGGACACACATGTTGTACCTTGGAACTATGAGACTGAGGTTGAGATGAAAAGAGATATAGGAGAAACCTCAAATGCCCAAGTAGGTGGAGTAGTAACTAGTATAACGAGAAGTGGAAGGTGTTATGGTCCTATAGAAATAGAAAAGGAAAGTTTGTCAATGAAGGGTGTAACGCCCAATTTTCTTTCTGAGTGTAAATGACCGAAATGCCCTGAGGTCATTTCTTAGAATTAAGGACAGTCAAGCAGTCCTGAATGGGTCAACTCAATGTTTGAAGGGGTGTATCTGTTACATTTGATGTCGAGGTGAAAATCTCGTTTTCAAACTTTCAGCTCAAAATGACCAAAATACCCTCCTGTATTCTACACGGGTAAAATGTGTCATTTGAGCTGGAACTTTCTAGAAAGTTTGAAATGATGTTTTTGAGTGGTATTTGATATCTAGTTTCCAGGAGGTCCAGGCAGGTTTAGTGCAAAATTACCATTTTGCCCCTAGAAGTGTAAGTGAGCCTAATGACGCAATTAAGCAAACCTAAGCAATATTAGGCTCTAATCGAAGATTAATTTATTTCGATAATTAATCTAGAGTCAAAATAATTTATTAAGGTTAATTAGAACCTAAGATTGCTTAGTTAAATTCTAATTGCATTCTCTAATTCAAGTTTCCTAGTCATGGAATCTTGAATAGTATTTTCTCTCTCCAATTCCTTAAATTAAGGAATTGTGCCATACTTCATTTGACTAAGAAAAATGAATTTAATTTGTTAATCTAGTATGACCACTCCCTAATCAAGTCTTGACCTTCCTAATTACCCAATTACCTCACCTAAACACCTTCCTACAAACTCCTAATCAAAACCTTAATCAAAGAAACACCTAAACACATAACTAACCCACAATTAGATGAACTAATTTTCTCTCTCTTGGCCTTAAGTGGCCGCCACTCCTCCCTTTTTGCCCATCATGTGTTGACTCATTCACACTCCAAAGGCCATGCCTACACCATGCCTTAAGTCATGCCTTACCATGCCTTTAACCATACTTACAACCATACCTTTGTAAGAGATATTTCTTCTCTCCTTCCTCCAAGCGACTGGTTCCTCCTCCCCCTTGGAAGCCTCATTGTTGAAAATTTCTATAAATACCAAGCCTTGATGAACCTTGTCACATTTTGGTTCATTTGTTAAGTTTACACTTCTTGCAAAATTCTCTCATTTCCTCTCAAACTCCCTCACTTTGGCCGAATTCTTCCTCCAAGTTTCAAGATGATTTCCTTCTCATTTCATCAAGAAAACAAAGCTTCCTTTCATCTCTCTTCAAGACTTCCTTAGGTATGGGTTTTGTTTTAATGTTTTGCTTGTGTTCTTCAAGAAAAGTTCTAGTTTTCTCTTGGTTTCAAACTCTTTTCCTCTTTCCTTTTTCATTTCGGCCAAGAGGCCTTTTATGAGAAGAACTTGAGCTTGATGATGAGGTTTCAAGATAAAGACTTGTGGATGTCTTGTGAGAAACCTCTAAAGCTTGAAACAACTTGGTCTTGGACCATACATGATTTTGATTTCTTTCCTTTTCTTGGCTTAAGTTTTGATTTTTCTCTTCCTTTTTCCCTTAAGGATTTCAGTTTTCTTCCTTGGTTTTGAATAAAGTTTGCTAAAAATGTAAAGTAGATCACAAAAGTTTGTTAAGAAAATTAATCCTAACATTTCAAAGAGCTCTAAGCTTACCCTTGCCAACCTTAAAGTTGGTCGCCGTTCTAAGAGTTTACTCTAGATTGAAGCCCATGAGCAATAAAATAAAGAATATGAGTAGTTCTATTTATGTTTGTTTTGTTAAAGTGTTGGTGTTTTTGTTTTCATCCACTTTCTTGAGCTTGATGATGAAGTTCAAACCAAAGACTTCTTTGAAAACTTAGTGTTAAGAACTCTAAAGCTCATCTTCTATTGTTAAGATACATGTTAGGTTAAGGCTATTGATGTTCCTCTAAAGTCTTGCAAGAGCTCTAGTTAAGATAAAATAAGTTGCATCCATGTTTAAATTTGTGCCTTGCATCTCATGTTTATTTTGATGTCATCACTAAACTTTCAAGAATAAATAAATGAACTTGCATTATCATGTTTAAATTCCCAAGCTTGCATTCCATGTTTACATTTACTTAATCTTGAAAGATAATAATGAGGTTGTATCTCATGTTTATTTTTGCTCTCACTTTACCTTACAATGAAGAATAAAACGAAGTGCATAACATGTTTAAGATTATATTATCACCTAAATACTCTAGAGCTCAAAGACTTGCCCTAAGTATCTTCAAAGGGAAACTTTAATCAAAAAGAAATGGATGTGTTTTAGTATGATACAATGATGGTTCGATTTTGTAAAACGTAAGGATGATTTCAGGAAAATGTTGGAAAAGTTTTATGAGGTCTCAAGGTGTTTAAATAGTTTGGAATGTGTCAAAAATCATGTTTTCTCAAATTCTGAAGGTTCTAGTAATCGATTACCAGATCATGTAATCGATTACCAGAGTGGTTTTTCAAAGGGTTTTTGGTTCTAGTAATCGATTACCATACAATGTGTAATCAATTACCAAGGTGTTCTTCATGCCCAAACTGGTCCTTAAAACCTGTAATCGATTACCCATTTGTGTAATCGATTACTCAAATGTTTTTCATTTTTCAAAATAGATTTAACACTAAGTAATCGATTATCATAATATGTAATCGATTACCCTTTGTTGAACCCAAAATAAAATTTGGTCCCTGGTAATCGATTACAGAACATTTTTGCTCATGAAATTATCCTAAGAGAAAAACTAGTAACTCGTATGCACTTATAACATGAATTTATGCGATTGTGCATGATACATACTTTTGGTTGTTCTATCTTGTTGGCCACTGTATGAATTCTGTTTAGGAGTTAGAATGCGTAAGATTATGTTTGAGAGAAGTAAGAAACGATGTTGACGGTTAGGAAGCTAGGTAAATAGAAAGGTTTGAGAACTAAAATATTAACACCCTTAGACACGAGAATAATGATAACTTTTGTTCCAGCATAATTGAGCTTAAGGAAGATGACCCATAATTAATGTTTATGCCTAGAAGTTGAACCTAGGATCTTAAGCAAAGATAGAACTTAGAAAAAAGCCTAAGGTGTAGATCCTAGAATCCCCCATAGTCGAGTAATGATCATGATGTTTAATCTATACAATGCTGATTGGATGAGTTAGTGAACATAAATGTTAAAAAGAATTATAGGTAATGATCCCTTAGGTGATATAGAATCCATAATAAAGGTTAGGATAATTGAATCACAAGTTTTAAGGGCCAAAGCATAAGACACTATGAGGTAGGAAGTGTGATGTGAGAATGAGACCAAGCGAGTACGCTTGTGTTATGTGTGAATGTGTTAATGACATGATTTTGATAACATGAGGATTCATGGTGTGTTGTGATGATGATTTTGGTATATTGTGGGCATAGTGCATGAGGCTATGTGATACAAATGAATCAAGGAAAGTATGTTTTTATGATTAAAAGGTTTATTTGATTGAGGAATTTATGAGACAACATGCATTATGTGAGTTATGTGGCATGACTCAAATTTGAGGAAATTCACAGTTGTTATGCTGCGAATTTCCGTAAATTTGAGAGACTAAGAAAGTTTTAAGATGTTTAATGTGACACAGAGACACACTTCTCCTGCTTGATAAGAAGGTAAAACGTGAGGGCATCGACATTAGCCCAAAGCGGACAAAGTCGCTGGTCTTAACTAGTCGATGCGTTTCGAAGAAGGAAAAAGTCCCATGATGGGTGATCCTTAGGCCCCTACTCGTACTCTAGGAGTCGGGATTATTATGATGATTATGATTATGTTTATGATTCGCTTATCAAGAGGATAAGTAAGAACTAGTGACGACTAGTTAAGGTATGAGCTCATAGCCTAGTTTTAGGGATGCGGTTACTATTATGATGTTGGTGTCACAAGTATGAGAAAGGGAACGATGTTCAAGAAAAGTTACATGCCACTTATATGATGATTAATTATTGTTTGGTTTGCCTAAAGAATTGTCACATTCTGCTATGTTGCATACATGCATTAAGGTTCATTATAAAAGACATGGACCTTGGATAAATACTTTTATGAAAATCTCATAATAAACCTATGCATGCTTAACCTTTTCATAATAAACCCAAGGTTCCTGGGCGTAAACGATGACACTAGGATAGAGGTTTCCCTCCTGAGATTCTTTAGCAAGATTCTCACCCCTCTCTTTGTTTTCTTTCCGTTACGTCTTCAGACATTGATGGCGTCGTTCGTGATCTTCATTGACCCGCCCACTTGGGAGATGCACTATGACCCAGCATCAGTCTTACCACTTCAGGGTCATTGTGAGGTGCGTGTTTTTGTGTACGTGGGATGCCCGTTTGCTTTCCCCGTCTCCAGCTATCGCTTCAATCTGACTTCACCTTTTGATGATGACCTGATCTTTGAGAGGACGCGACCCCGAGACGAGCAAACCCGTCGTGCCCGTCCTTCTTCATCGCGGCACACGGTCCCGAGTATGTTCCCGTTCTCGATCGGAGGCCGATCCTTCTGAGGGCTCTTCCCTTCGTTCCCTATGGATCTCGTGGAGGAGGCACCTCACCAACCGAGGCATACGAGGCGTGTTCGACAACCCGAAAGGCGACCACGTAGTTGAGGCCACGCCGTTCCCTCGATTCCCATGCCTAGATCTCCACTTCGTTGGGCTACATCCGAGGAGCTCCGTAGTCGCGGCTACATCTCCCCATCGACGATTAGTGTCATCAGGAGGCGTGAAGGGTGAGGAGTGATAGTTGGGAGTCTTATCTTTTGGGGATTTACCATGTACTTGCTTTTATTTTCCTTTCCGTTTATGTATTTCCAGTTTCTATGTACTACAAGCTCTGCCCACTAGTATGGGTATGACTCTATATTATCTTTTCAGTTATGTACTAAGCTAATTATGATTAATGTTATGACGGATGTTTTATGATCAAGATGTTCCTCATTGCTTTTTGACTTGTGTGATGTGTTTGCCTTACCTTGCATGATTTAGTTGCTCTTCCGCTTACGTTTCATTCACGTTATACGCAAAGGTTCGCACTTTGTTTTACATGTTTCATTTCAAAAAAAAAATTTACCCGTATTTCTCTAAGTAATTTCACAAATAAGTTTTAAAGGAAGTAATAACTAATAATTAATCTTAACGTCCTAGGCATGTTTGGGTTAAATATTAGGGTGTTACAAAGGGAATCCTGGAAAAAGTTCTGACTTGGAAAGAAGTGAAAAGAAAGAAGTTGAGGAGGAGGAGGAATTTCTAAAATCATGAAACAGAGTGAGTACGATATTCTAGAGCAATTAAAGAAGACTCTCAGAATATCCTTGTTATCACTAATCTTGTCATCCGAGCCTCATCAAAAGGCATGTTAAAGGTCCTTAAAGAAGCTTATGTCAAGCCTGACGTTTCAACGGAGAACATGGTGAATATGGTGGATCTAGTGAAACGTGTCAACATGATCACGTTCTAGATGAGGAAGTTGTGTCAATGGCTAACCCACGAGCATTGTACATAACTCTCAAATGCAGAGAATATAGTGCCTAGGGTCCTCATTGATGGAGGGTTAGGACTGAATGTTCTACCATGTCGACCTTAAGTTACTTGTTAATAAGTAAGGATGATATATTGCCAGTTTTATGATTGTGAAGGTTTTTGATGGGCCAAAGAAAAGCATCCTTTGGGAAATGTTATTGCCATTGGAGATTGGCCCAAGTGATTGAAGTGTTATTCCAGGTAATGGAGATCAGAATAGATTACAATATGCTACTAGGAAGACCATGGATTAACAATGTTGGTGCTGTTCCCTCAACCTTGCATCAAAAGGTTAAATACACAGAGAATGGCTATAACATCCTCCCAAGTACAACCTCATTCTTAAGCTATGATATCGTACTAGAGTTGTTACTTGTTAATTAGCCTCTTAATTATCTATAGCAAGCTGATTACGTACGAGATAACTAAGCGTAATTCTATTAAAACATATTACATGTAATCATCAAGTTTATTAAACATACAGCTAAAATACATAAGGAAGCTCCTTTATGAGCTTTAGTACATGTCCGTCTTCTAATACATTTACATACATACTCATTTCACTAAGTATAGGAGAATAAAATAGTAACTACTACACTATAGCAATCCTACGCTCCTTTGCATAGCAGGCATCATCATTCTTTGGCTTAACCTAGGCGAACAAAACAAACACATAGGGGTGAGAATTTTTAAAATTCTTAGGGAAACTCCCCAATTTCACAATCATAATGTCATCGTCATCGCCCAAGCCACTTCGGTTTATTAAGAAAATGTGAGCATGCGACATATATCAAAGATTCATTTTTAATGTTCAAAAACCATTCCTCCGAAATAGGTTTCTTTTAGCATTTCGTCACTTCAAGCATATATCTCATCACATTCCAACAATTACTAAGTTACACAAGGTAGACAATTCAAAATAAGATAAGTAGCATATAATACATGCAATGAATTTATCTCAAGGTGACATGGTATCACTTATGGCCACAAAGATCGAATCAGTGCATTTTTCTCTTTTCATTGACATAGGAAAGACTTAGTTTACCTAACGGGTAATTTCAGTGGACAATTCCACAATAGATCCGTTTATACCCAACGGGTATTTATGGTGGATCACACCATATAAGGGAAATAGACGCTTCAGGACTAAGCTCATTCCTATACGTGGTCATCGAACTTCATTTTTTCCATTTCCGAATCCACAGATCTATTCCTAGCCGATACGTCTACCAACTCAAAATAAATTTTGGGAAGTTACTACTTTCGCCTTCCCCTCATTCAATCTAAGTCTTGTTTCTATTTTGTCCATATGTCAGAACATGCACAATTTAAATTTATACATCCTTATAATGGCATCATATACTTTCTCTTTTCTCAAATGCATGCATAGGCCACATATAGGCAATCATTCACAATGAAATGCTCATTCTTTCTCATACTTCAATCCTTCAAATCCATAGCATGCATTTACATGTCATAAGTCACATGGCCAAACACTTAATATCAAATACTCATGTCATACTAGAAGCCAAAGTGACATTACATTCTCAATTCAAAGCATTGTTCCATTCCCAGCACAATGGGCAGAGTTACTGTCCTAGGCACAACATTTCATTATCATATCAAACAGCCATTTGAAGAGTCACAAAATTTCTTTATGACACTTCAATGTGTCTAGAATAACCTGTAAAAATTTCAGGACAAACAGAGCTCTATAGCTACTTCAGCAAAATGTACAAATTTAGTGGTCAGGGCCACCAATTCCAACAGAAACGAGTTCCCAAATTTTTAACCCTAGCAAATGATTGAATTAATTCACAATAAAATTCTCAATGACACTTCAATATATTAGTAACCTCGTGTAAAAATTTCAAGAGTTAGTTCAATCATTTGCCATGGTAATAAATTTGGACAAGTTTACTGCCTCAGTCTAACAATCAGGGACATCTGACTCATTTCAATTTCTGATTTTTCTGAGGCATCAAACCTTAAAACTAACACCCAAGAAAATTCAGATAATTAATTTAAGATGTTTAATTTAACATAGAATTTTTATAGCTCATCAAAAAACCCACAAATATATCAGAAAATTCGTGAACCACTGCTGCCTACAGGACAACAGAAATTCAGAAACCTAGTCCAAAATTATTTTGATAAAAACCCTCTTTTAACACCATCCAAACACACCACCAAAAATCACACATCAATATCAACATAATATCAACCAAAACAACCAGAAATTTTGGACTTAGGTCATGTCAAAACAGATCATAAAAATTTGACAAAGAAAGGCAGCATAAACCCTACTTTTGGCAGCTTAGTGGATCTTTGGTTTCAAGATAATCCAAGCTTGAATCCTTCCACTCCAAAGCCCCCAAACCAACTTCAAACCCTTCTTAAATCAGTGAGGTGTGAGGTACAAGACAAGGTTTTGATAAGGAATGGAAATTTTGTTCGGTTAGATTGGTAGAGAATTAAGTGTAGGACATGTTTTGTGAAGAGATCTTGAGGTTTTATCAAGTTTAGGCTAGGGTTTATGAAGCTCCAAGTTTGTTAATAGAGTTTGAGAGGAAGAACAATGGAGGAGAGCTTCTTGGAGTGTGTTGGACGAAATTTTGATGCAAGGAATGATAAGATATTGATTTTATGAGTTTATGACAAAATGCATAATAATTTCAAGTACAAAATGTTTTATTTTCTTAAAGATAAGTCTAGTAATTTTTGTAAGCATCCTATTGGTTGTAATAAAGTAGTAATGGTGTGGCTTCTTCTAAGCCACACACTTATCTAGTTAGGTGGCAAACTTTCATTGAAAGTTTCATTCCTGTAAGAAAGCACATCGAAATCTCACCAAACGGGTAAACACCGTACCATTTCAATATTGCCCGAAAATTAATTTTAAGTATAAAACTATCATTCCCACCTATTTCTAACCTTATTCCCATGTTTTCCTAATTTCGGGCACCTGACCTGAATCTAGGGTTTCAGCGTTTGCCGGGCGTGGGGCCCACAAGGTTACTATTCACCCAAAAAATTTTTTTTTTTTTGAGAGGTTGTTGGCCGCCCTTATCATTGCTAAACTCTTAGATTTTTGAAATTACGATTAATAAAGCTCAAATTAATTTTTAATTAAATTTTAGGGTGTTATAATGGCTCGATCGTTACAATCCATCAAGAAAAAGATATCATAGTATCTAAACCAATTACATTGCCGTATGTGGAGAATATGGAATTGGTAGAGAGCAATTTATGGCATAACCTGGAAGTAGTAGGGCTGAAACAAGAAGGAATAAGCCCCCAATGCAAAATCAGGTGGTGGCTCATATCATGACTAAAAGTGGATACCTACAAGGCAGAGGATTGGGACTACAGTTGCAAGGTATAGAACACCAATACCAATCACCAAGAAGCTTAACCGATATGGTTTAGGATATAATGCACTATTGGAAGAAGAAATAGGAGCATAACTCTCGAGTAGGAGGAGCAAATGGAGAAATGAAGCAGATCCTCACTTGAAGGAAACATTTTCGGGCCAGCTAAAGTGATCCTAGCTGAAGAAATTCACTTCCTTTGCTATTGTACCACTATCAATATGGTGAATGCTGATGAATGAAGAAAACAACTCTCATGCTGCCAACAATGATGAGATGCTCATGAATTGGACATTGGAACCAATTATTGATGTTGTTGCTTCAAAGTAATTGTTTGGGTTGTATTAATAAATATTGTTTATGCTTTTATTTGTGCTACTCAAAGACATGATCTATATGCACTTGCATGATTGTTCAATGATCTTTCTTTATATCTTCCATTTGCCTCGTTGTTTCTTTTCTTTTATTTACCATTCTCATCTCATTAATTTGTGTTCCTTCCATATATTCCTATTTTTCCACCATTTATTTTGGCATTCTAACCCATCCTAATTATTTTCCAGGAATTTAAATATTATAAAAATTTTACCACATGAAAGGAACTTTGGAGACCTATCAATTGATTCTTTGTGACTTGATTGTGATAGCCATGAATCTAATGAGGATGAAGAAATTATTGAGCACTTTTCAGACTACCTGGAGCATACAAAAAGGAGTTTGACTTAGACAATGAGGTGATCAAGTTGGTTAACATGGGCACTTGAAGAAGAAAAGAGCTGAAAATAGTGGAAAACCCAGAACGCTCTGAAATGATTGCTCTATTCAAAGAATATATGGATGTTTTTGCATGGTCTTACCGTGATATGCCGGGGGATCCAGAAATAGCTTCACATAAGATCCCATTGTATTTGAAACTGAAAAAAGCAAAAGTTAAGAAAGATACGGCCTGAAATGTCATTAAAAATAAAAGAAGAAGTGTCCAACAGTTAGAGGTTGGATTTCTAGAGGTATCAAGACACACTAACTGGGTGGCTAACATTGTGCCAGTGCCTAAGAAGGATGGGAAAGTTAGAATATGTGTGGATTATCGGATCTAAACAAAGCTAGCCCAAAGGATGATTTTCCCCTCCCTCACATTGATGTCCTTGTTGATAATACTAAAAAACCACTGATTTTCATTTATGGATGGATACTCAAGGTACAACCAAATTCCCATGGATGTTAATGACAAAGGAAAAACTACTTTTATAACCCCGTGGGAAACGTTTTGCTATACGCCATGCCATTCGGTTTGAAAAATGCTGGGGCTACATACCAGCATGCTATGGTTGCATTATTCCATGATTTGATGCATAAGGAGATTGAAGTATATGTAGATGACATGGTTGCTAAGTCTAAAGAAGGAGAAAGTCATGTGGCAGTCCTTGAAGCGTTTGAAAGACTCAAAAAATATAAGTTACGGCTTAATCCGAATAAATGCATCTTTGGAGCTTTTGCGAGGAAACTACTTGGATTCATTGTTAAAGAAGGAATAAAGGTAAACCCAGATAAGGTGAAAGCGATACAAGATATGCCTGCTCCCTAACTGAATGGGAGGTTAGAAGTTTTCTGGGAACTCAATTACATTGCTCGATTCATTGCCAATTTGAATAGTACTTGTGAGCCCATATTCAAGCCTACGAAAACATCAACCTGGAGAATGGAATGAGGAATGCCAATAAGCCTTTGCTAAAATAAAGACTCATTTAATGAAACCTCCAGTGCTAACCCCACCCCATAGAGTTGTCCTTTAATCCTGTACCTCAGTGTTACCAACATCAATGGGGGCAATGTTAGGACAGGTATGACAAGTTGGAAGAAAGAGCAGGCAATTTATTATCTGAGTAAGAAGTTTCATGACTGAATCCCATTACCTGGTAATTGAAAAAACCTATTGTGCATTGGCATGGACTTCTAAGAGATTGAGACAGTACATGTTATACTATACCATGTGGTTAATCTCTCAAATGGATCCATTGAAATACATATTTGATAGTCCTCATGTGTCGTTGGGAGTGTCAAAGTGGCAAGTGATACTGCGAAATTCGATATCAAGTATGTGACTCAAAAGTCCATCAAGCGAGGTGCAATTGCTGATCATTTAGCTGAAAACCTGCTTGAAAGTAAATAGCTAACCACTACTAAATTACCTGACAATGAAGTCCTGAATGGAGAAAAAGAGATGGAAGAGGAGAATGTGTGGAAATGTACTTTGATAGAGCTGCTAACATGAATGGATATGAATAGGAGCTCTGGTGGTGTCACCTGCGGTAAGCAGGATCCAGCCTCTATCAAGTTGGATTTTGAATGTACCAACAACATCGCAGAATATAAGGCATACGCAAATGGTTTGCAAGTTGCAATTGACTTGGGATAAAGAATTAAAAGTCTTTGGAGACTCTTGCACTTATAATTTATCAAGTTAATGGACAATGGAAAACAAAGGATCCAAAATTGGTACCTTACCAGAAATACTTGTCTCGACTAATTGAGCGATTTGATGATGTGTCATTCTCTCACTTAACTTGAGACAAGAACTAATTTTGATGCTTTGGCAACTTTGGCTGTAATGACCAAATTAGAAGTCCACGCCAATGTCCAACCTATCCATGTGGAGGTGCAAAGCAAACCAGTATATTGTGGCAATGTAGATTGAACCAGACGACCAACCTTGGTATCATGACATCAAGCAGGTATATTCAAAAAGGAGAATACCTAGGTGGAGCAAATGAGGTGAATAAAAAGACAATCTGCGACTGGTTATGAGCTTTTTTCTTAATGGTGAAGTCCTCTACAAGAGGAACCATGACACTACTCTTCTTGTAACACCCTAATATTTAACTCAACACGCCTAGGACGTATTAAGATTAATTATTAGTTATTACTTCCTTTCAAACTCGTTTGTAAAATTACTTAGTGGAAAATACAGGTAAAATTTTTTGTTTGAAATATGTAAAACAAAATGCAAGCCGACGACTACAAACACGAGCGAAACGTTAAGCAGCAAAAGATTAAATCATACAATTGAAAGCAATAAAGAACACATCCATTCATAGAAGCATATACCATAATATATTAAATAACATAGTTTAATATAATAGCTGAAATATAAAAAACATAAAGTCATACCCTCATAAGAATGGGCAGAGCTGCAGTACATATAACAAGGAAAATACATAAGTAGAAACATAAAAACAACAAGTAGGGGCCCTAAAAGATCAAACCCCAACTATAGCTACCCCTCCCTCGATAACTACTAATGACCCTGATCCTCTAGCAATGGGGCAATGTGTCCACGAACCTTGAGCTCCTCAATCGTGGCCCAACAAAGAGGGGGCGTAGGCATGGAGCGGAGGAACAACATGACCACCTCGACGCGCGCCTCTCGAGTTGTCGCACTCGCCTCGCAAGCCTCGGCTGGGTGACAGGTCCTTGTCCTACCCATGTCCATGGGTACCGGAGGGAACCCTCCAGTAGTGGGTGGGGAGTCCTCGGACAAGTCGACCCCAGGAAGTGGTATGAGCAGCACATATTCGGGTAGTCTGAACGGCTGATGATGATGACGGGTGTGGCAAGTCTCTCGTCATGGGGTCGAGTCCTCTCAAAGATCATGTCGTCACCATAAGGTGAGGTAAGAGTGAAGCGAAAGCTAGAAACTGGATACGCGAACGGGTGTCCCATGTATGCAAAAATATGAACAACACAACGACGCTCAAAATGGTAAGACTGATAGTTAAGGTCGTAGTGCACCTCCCAAACTGGCATATCAATGAAGATCACGAACAATTCCATCGCGATCTAAAGACATAATGGAAAAAGAGACAAAGAGGGGTGAGAATCTTGCTAAAGAATCTCAGGAGGGAATCCTCCTATCCTAATGTCATCGTTACATCCCCAGGAACCTTGGGTTTATTATGAAAAGATTAAATATGCAAAGGTTCATTATGAGGTTTTATAAAAGCAATTATCCAAGGTCCATGTCTTTTATAATGAATCTTAATGCATGTATGCAGCATAGCAAAATATGAATGCATGGCAATATCTTATGCAAACAAACCAATAAAACATGTCGTCAATAGTTCATCATCATATAAGTGACATGTAACTTCTCATGATCAACCTTCCTCTTTCTCAACCTTGTGACATAAGAGTATCAAAAATAGTAACTGCACCCTAAAATTAGGCTATGAGCTCATACCTCAACTAGTCGTCACTAGTTCTTACTTATCCTCTTGATAAGTGTAATACAATAATAATAATCTCAACTCTCAGAGTACGGGTAGGGGGCCTAAGGATCACCATCATGGGACTTTTTCCTTCTCGAAATGCATCAACTGGTTAAGACCAGTGACTTTGTCCGCTTTGGCAGGCTAATGTCGATGCCCTCACGATTTTACCTTCTCCTCATGGAGAAGTACGTCTTTTACGAACGCATCATGGTTAAGACCAGTGACTTTGTTCGCTTTGGTATGGCTTGGTGTCCATATTCCTCACGGATTTACTTTCTCCTCACGTAGGGAGAAATGCGTCTTGGCATGTCACATATAAAATCTTTCTTTTCAAAACTTTCTTAAGTCCTTCAAATTTGACGGAAATCCGTAGCATAAAGCTGTAAACCAAATTTTCCTCAAATTTGAGTCATGCGACATAACTTATTCAACTCATGCCACCTCATTCAATATCTCAATCAATCCAATCTTTAAAGCCATATAAGCATATTCATTCATTTCATCATCATGTTATATCCATATGCACCTCAATCATGGCATGCCAGTATCATCACATCAATCATGTCATAAGTTCACACAATTTTATGCACATAACATTAATACTTTTAGTATAACATAAATGCACTCGTTCACTCGGTCACTTGCTCACACTATATCTCCTATCTTGCAATGTCTTATGCTTTGACCTTTACGGGTCTTAATCTTGTGTTCTGATTATTCTAATGCCCATTATGGATCTTGAATACACCTAAGGGATCATTACTTGTAATTCTCTCTAATTTTTATGCTTACTAACACCTCCAAACAGCATTGCATAAATTAATCACCATGGTTATTGTTCGATTGAGGTTCTAGAACTACGTCTTTGACCCTTTCTAAGTTCTTCTTCGCCTAAGGCTCTATATTCAACTCCTAAACCAATTATGAGGGATTCCTACACATATCCACTAATTATAAACCATTTTCCTTAAGTTCAATTATGCTGGAACAGAATTTACAATTTTGTATCTAAGTGTTCTAGAATTCTCATTTTAAGTCCTTTCTAGTTACTTGTTTTTCCTAACTTCCTAAATCGGTCCTTGCTTCACTCAAACATAATTTTACACATTTTAACACCATAAAACAGAATTAATATAGTGGCCAAACAACCAAGGCAGAACCGAATAAATATAGCTCACATAATCACATAATTTCATGATTTAAATGCATATAAGTTGCTAGTTTTCTCTTGGAACAAATTTAGGAACTCAAAACTCTTTTAGAAACCAATTGATCTCATTAAAATCATATAAATATAGGTGAGGTCAGTAGCTAAATTATTTTTCCATGGAATAGATTTAAAACATAAAATCTTGTTCACAAAGTTCTTTGAGTTCACCTAAGCTTAGAAAAATTCCAAGACATAGCCTATGGGCACTTATGATTAGATGAACTCATATCAAGTCCATCATCATCATCACAAGGCTGAAATGGCATTCTTGAAATGCCTTCATTTTCTAAAACTTTGTATTGGATACTTGGGCAAGTCTTTGAGCTCTAGAGTATTTAGGTGATAACATAAACATAAACATGCTATGCACTTTATTTTACTCTTCATTATAAAGTAAAGTGAGAGCATAAAATAAATATGAGATGCAACTCATTATTATCTTTAAAGATTAAGTGATGACTTGAAATATAAACATGAAATGCAAGCTTGGAAATTTAAACATGATAATGCAAGTTCATTTATTTATTCTTGAGAGCTTAGTGATGGCATCAAAATAAACATGATATGCAAGGCATAAACTTAAACATGAGTGCAAGTTTATTTTATCTTAACTAGAGCTCTTACAAGACTTTTAGAGGAACATCATAACCTTAACCCAATATGTATCTTAACAACATAAAGTGAGCTTTAGAGTTCTTAGCACCAAGTCTTCAAAGAAGTCTTTGGTTTGAACTTCATCATCAAGCTCAAGAAAATGGACTAGGAATAAACATCAACACTTTATCAAAGCAAACATAAAAGAACTACTCATATTCTTCATTTTATTGCTCATGGGCTTCAATCTAGAGTAAACTCTTAGAACGGCCAACCAACTTTAAGGTTGGTAAGGGTAAGCTTAGAGCTCTTTGAAAACATATGATTAATTTTCTTAACAAAACTTTTAGTGATCTACTTAACATTTTTATCAAACTTTTTACAAAGAAAAGAATGGAAACCAAATCTTGAAGGAAAAGGAAAGAAAAACTGAAACCTTTGAGGAGGAAAAGGAAAGGAAAATCGAAAACTTTGAGCAAGGAAAAAGGAAAGAAACCAAAAGCATATATGGTCCAAGACCAAGTTTTGCAAGCTTTAGAGGTTTCTCACATGACATCACAAGACCATTATCTTGAAACCTCATCATCAAGCCAAAGTTTTTCTCATAAAAGGCTCCAAGGCCAAAATGAAAGGAGGAAAGGAAAAGCTTGAAAACCAAGAGAAAACTAGAACTTTTCTTGAAGAAAGCAAGTAAAACTTTGAAAATAAAACCCCTACCAAATGAAGTCTTGAAAGAGATGGAAGAAAGCTTGATTCTTTGAGGAAATGAGAAGACAAAATCTTCTCTTGGATAATGATATGTATTCGCCAAGGAAGAACACAAGGAAGATGGATTTTCCTTGAAAAAGTAAGCTTGGAAATGGAAAGGTTTGGTGTTTGAGAGGTGGTTTGAGGTGGGGGAGTGGTGGTTCAAGGTTGTTTGTGGTGATTTATGGTGGTGGAAGGTTTCTTTGGTGGAGGAGGAAGAAGAACAAGATGAAGAGAATTTGAGAGGAAAAAAAGAAAATTGCAAGAAAACTTAACTTGGCAAATGATCTAAAGTGTGACCAAGTTCTTCAAGGCTTGGTATTTATAGAAAAATGAAACAATGGAGGCTGATTTGGCAAAGGATGGCGTTTCTCTTGGCCAAGGGGGAGGAAAATATCTTCAAAAGCTTGTCATTCAAAGGCATGGTTGGAGGTATGGCTAGGTATGGGCAAGGCATGGTCTTTGGAGTGAAAAAAAATCAACATGTGACACATTTCAAGGGTATGTATTTGGCCAGATTTCCAGCCAAGGGGAGGAGAAGAAGTTGTTCATGTAATTGTGGTTTAATGATGTGTTTAGGTGTTTCTTTGATTAAGGTTTTGGTTAGGAGTTTGTAAGAAAGTGTTTAGGTGAGGTAATGGTTGATTAAGGTTGTCAAGACTTGATTTAGGGGTGGTCTTGCTAGATTAACAAATTAAAAACTATTTTCTAGGCAAATTAAATATAGACAAGGTTCCTTGATTTAAGGAATTGGAGAGAAATACTATTCAAGATTCCATGACTAGGAATCTTGAATCAAAGAATTAAATTAGAGTTTAACTAAGCAATCTTAGGTTCTAATTAACCTTAATAAATTATTTTGACTCTAGATTAATTATCAAAATAAATTAATCTTCGATTAGAGCCTAATATTGCTTAGGTTTGCTTAATTACGTCATTAAGCTCACTGTACACTGTTCTAGGGGCAAAATGGTAATTTTGCACTAAAACTGCTCAGACATCCTCAAACTAACCATTAAAAACCACTCATAAACATCATTCTGAACTTCCTGGAAAAGTTCTGGGCTCAAATGGCACCTTTACCAGCGTAAAACGCGGAGGGTATTTTGGTCATTTTGAGTCGAAAGTTCAAAAACGAGATTTTCACCTTGGATATCAAACATTACATTTATAATCCCCTTCAAACTTTGAGTTGAGCCATTTGAAAAGCCAAATCAGCTACCATTGAAATTCGGGTAAAAATGACCTCAGGTGCATTTTGGTCATTTGTGCTCAAACAAAAAATCTGAGCGTTACACTTCTAAGATGTGTAGATGCTAAGGAAGCTAGCATAATTATGACTGAAATCCATTAGGAATCTTGGAACCTATGCTAATGGTCATATAATGGCACGAAAAATCTTATGGAGTGGTTATTACTGGTCCACCATGGAGAGTAATTGTATCAATTATGTTCGGAAGTGTCACAAATATCAAATATATGCAGATCAAGTTAATGCTCCTCTATTTTCGCTGCATAGCATGGTATCTCCTTAGCCTTTCTCAATGTGGGGCATGGATATCATTGGTCCAATCAATCCTAAAGCATCTGATGGTCATTCTTTCATTTTGGTAGCAATAGACTATTTCACTAAATGGGTGGAGGCCACTTCATATGCTAATATCACACAGAAGGTGTTTCTTTAGATTCATTAAGAGGGACATTATCTGTAGATATGGGATTCCAAAAAGAATTATCACAGACAATGCTCTTAATCTCAATGGTGCAGAGGTTCAGAAGTTCTTTGAGACTTTCAAAATCAAGCATCACAACTCAGCTCCTTATAGGCCTCAAATGAATAGTGTGGTCGAAGTTGCAAATAAGAACATTAAGAAAATCATCGCCAAAATGGTGGTGAATTACAAAGATTGGCATGAAATACTGCCATATGCTTTGCATGCTTATCGTACCAATATACGATCAAGCAGGGACAACTCCTTTCTCATTGGTGTATGGAATGGAAGTTGTATCCCCCATTGAAGTTGAAATCTCATCATTAAGGGTTTTGATGGAGGTTGAGTTAGAAGAATCTGAGTGGGTGAAAGTTTGATATGAACAGGTGAATATGATAGAAGAGAAAAGACTGACAGCTATTTGTCATGGTCAGTTGTACAAAGTAGAATGGCTAACTTTCAACAAGAAAGTCCACCTAGGGATTTGTATCCAGGAGATTTGGTTCTAAGAAAATTCTCCCTAATCAAGAGGACACATGAGGAAAATGGGCTCCAAGTTATGAAGGTCCTTACATTGTCAAACAAGCATTTTTAAGAGGGCCATTAATCTTGCAAAATATGGATGGACAAGAACTATCTACCAATCAATAGGAATGCAATCAAAAAGTTTTATGATTGAAAAGATGTGTGAAAGCTAATTGGTGAAAACTCGAAGAGTGGCCTAAACAAAAGCTAGGATGAAAAATAAATAAAAAATAATAAAAAGCACGCAGAAAACTCAAAAGAGCGGCCTAAGCAAAAGTTAAGGTAAAAAAGATAAAAAGAAAAAGCCCGTTAGGAGGAAAACCCGAGGGCGGCCTAGGTAAAAGTTAGGGCAAAATAATAAGCATCATATCAAACAATTCACATGGGGAAACTTCGGGTGTTAATGTGTCTTATGAGCCAAGCTACCGACTAAAACTAGGGAAATTTTTAAGGAGATCAAGAGGAAGAAAGAGTGAAGGCTCAGAAATAGAGACAATGGCTATGACATCCAATTTGCTACAAGAAATCAATTGAATAAGCCACTAAGGACCAAACTGAGGCAAATTTTTTTATATTGTTTGAAATCCTATCTTTTACTTTGCTTTGTTTACTTCTTCCAACAATTTGTGATATTGTTGTCCAATACACCAAGCAATAAAATGCTCATTCAGTTAATCTTTCCATTTTTCCCTTGAATGCATGTTCATTTATGATGTCTTGAGTAAGTATAAATTTAAGCTTAACCTCTACGACCTAGCAGTTCTTACAGCAATACATTAATGACTAGCATCACATAGAGGGAATCCAGAAGTTTCAATTAAGCTTGGCAGAAAAGCAATCATCATCCTAAAAGGGAAAAGGAGATGAGAAAGAGTGAGGAAGGAAGTGAGCAAAGTTATAGAAGAAAAGAAGAAGTTTCATTTGTGCCAAAAGGTCCAACATACGACTACGAGTTTGATTGGTTAAAGTTTTCCTTGAGGGTTGCTTGATTACTGTGAAATTTGTTTCACAAGAATATTTTTGAAAAAAGTATGGTGACACCATGTTGCAAAGCATGTCAAAAGAACTTAATGACAAACTTGAAGAGGTTTATATAGTAAAATCTCTCTGAAGAAGCTCATGGTTCAAATGTTTTGGATATTAAGATGATCCTTTTGTGACATATTCATCACCTCTTTCTGTTGATTTTCAAATTACTTAGGCCTTTGGCCTATTCTTTTTTTATCCATTTCAGCTGTCATGATCCTAGATTCATTCCCATATTGTACATATACATCCTTGGCATTTCCACTTTAGCTTGATGTTTTTTTATTTACTTTTATTTCTGAAAAAAAAAAGAAAAAAAGTTTGATTCTGCATCTAATTAACTTGAAAAATGCATTTTAAAAAAAATTGAATTTTCACATTTCCATGATTGCCATTGCTTTTACATTTCTAGTTGGCCTTAGATTGCCATTTTACTTTTCCAGTCATTTCTAGTTGGCCTCAGATTGTCAATTATTTTTCAAAAGAAAAAAAAAGAAAGAAAAAAACACAAAAGAAAAAATAAAAGAAAAAGAATTGTGCAAATCATTGCTCTTCTTGTCATTTACATTTTTTGTTACCCTGTTGGCTTTTAATTTCCTTTTGCTTGCTTAACCGTATCTAGTTGGTCGTAAGGTTTTCTATTTCTTGTTAGCCCGTTAGCTTTTAGTTTCCTGTCACTTGTTGACCCGTATCTAGTTGGTTGAAAGACTTTTCATTTCCTATCACTTGTTGACCCATATCCAGTCGTTACAAGGCTTTTTATTTCTTGTTGCTTGTGGACCCGTATCCAGTTAGTCGCAAGGTTTTTCATTTCCTATTGCTTGCCTGACTCGTATCCAGTTGATCACAAGGTTTTTCATTTCCTATTGCTTGTGGAACCATATCCAAGTTGGTCGCAAGGCTTTTCATTCCTCTTTAGCCCATCCAGTTGGCAAGGCTTTTCATTTCTTGTTGCTTGTGGACCTATCCTTGGTGCAAGGTTTTTCATTTCATGTTGCTTGCTGAATCGTATCCAGGTTAGTCATAAGGTTTTTCATTTCTGTTGCTTATGGACCCGTATCCAATTGGTCGCAAGTCTTTTAATTTCCTGTTACTTGCTTAACAATTATCCAGTTGGTTGCAAGGTTTTTCATTTCTGTTGCTTGTGAACCAATCCAGTTGGTCGTAGTCTTTTAATTTCCTATTGCTTTGACCCGTATCTAGTTGGTCAAGATTTTTCATTTCCTGTCACTTGTGGTCGCAAGGCTTTTAATTTCATGTTGCTGGCCGTATCCAGTTGGTCGCAAGGCTTTCATTTCTTGTCACTTGTACCCGTATCCAATTGGTTACAAGATCTTTTGATTTTCGGTAACCTCTCGGCTTGTAAATTCCTGTTAGCCCCGTCGGCTTTTGAATTTCCTTTACATTCCGTTTGTTTTGACATTTCTTGTCATCTATAAATTTGTGTCAAATTAGTTAGTTTCTCTTCTTTGCATGATTCATACATAGGTATCTCTAAATTGTATAGTTTACATGTGACCTTCTTATTTAGACTATTTCAAAGTTAGAATTCAATCTTTCTTGCATTCGCATTTCATGCATTGCCAAACAAAATCAATGTTCATGTCTATACCCATTCCTTATGAAGACAATATGAAAAACTTAGGTCTTTCATATTCTCTTATAAAAAATGAGTAAAGAGGGACAATGAACACCTGATTTTGTTTGGCCTAAAAACCAAAAAAAAACAAAAAGTTTTCAGTCCATTTGAAAAGTTCTTAACCTATTTTATTGTTGTTGTTTGTGTTAAGTCCATTTCAAGTTTTAGTTTCTTTTTTTAGATTAAGCCCATTTCATTTCAAAAAAAAAAAGGAGAAACCCATTACGTGTTTTTTGTTGTTGTCATTGTTTCTTTCTTTTTGTGTCGTTTCATCTTCAAAAAAAATTTATCCTATTTCATTTTCCTCTTAATTTAATTTATTTGTTTTAAAAAATGAAGTTGAGACCTGAAGCACCTGAAAAAAAATGGAAAAAAAGGATAAACGATGCCTAGCAAGACAATGGAGTTGGATGTTGAAGCATGCAAATTGGAGAAAACAAAGAGCCTGCCTAGAACACGCCTAAAAGAAAAAGAAGAAAAAAGACAAATGAGAGCACATGCACTGATCTCATTCTTGTTTGTTCTCCTCTCAAAACCTAAAAAACAAGCAGCAATTCAGGAGCAAAGGTCAAGCAAAATCCATTAGCAATCTTTAAGAAGAAATTTCAATCAAATCAACTGAGATTCTTGACCAAATCTGAAAATTAATCTACAACAATTGTGTATAAAATGGGATGAAATTCACAGACGCAAGGGGGAATGGAGAAAAAACTTGATCACCATTCTTGACTGAACTAAAATCCTAGCCAAACCCAAACCAAAATAAACAAAGCCAAGCCATACCCGCAATTTACAGCCAAAATCAGAACTCAACCAACAATCAAACACAGACCAAAGCAAATTCATCATCATCAATAGTCCATTTTTACAAAAATATCATATGGAGGTAAAGTTCTCAATTTATTAGAAATAAACTATAAAAATAAAAATAAAAAAGGAAACCGAAGAAAGGGGAGTGGCGGTGGCGCGGGTAGTTCCTCCATCCCATCCTTGGCCTTCCATCATCATCAACCTTCGGATCTCTCTACTCACACAATAACCGTGAATCCTTCGCTTTGGCCTTTCTTTAGATCTTCAAATCTGCCCTCTCTTCACCAACGCCCACGTCACGCAACCTTGCACCACCGCTTCATCTCAAACACTTCTGCTTGAAGATCTTTAAAACCAGTTGAAGACCTTTAAAACCACCGCCTGAAGACTTTCCTTCAGCCGCACCTAGACCGCCAATCTCGGACTCCGCCTGGCTTGGACCGCGGCATCCATTGCGCCTGAGAAACTGCCGCTTCTTCAGGAAACCCAGGCCGCGCACCTTATCGCCACTCACGCCGGCTGCGCGCGCAAGAAACAGACTGAAGCTTTCCTCCCTCACGCTGGCAGACTCTCCACTCACCGCTGAGCATTCCGCGCCCATTTCACCCTCACACTGCTCCTCTCTTCGCGTGGCGGCCTGCATCAGCCTGCTCCGCGTCCGCCACTAGCTTCCTTCTTTGTCCATCGATCTCATCTCTTTCGCTTCTCTTTCCTCTTCTCGTTTCTATTTTCATTTCTTTCCTTTTGTGCATGTGTGCGTGTGTAAAGGAGAGTGAGCTGTGTCTTTTAGTGTCTGTGAATGTGTGAATTTGACAGGCGTATGTGAGCCGCGTGTGTTAGTGTGTGTAGGTGAGAGAGTTGTACGCGTGAGTGACTGGGTGGTAGATTTAGGAAATAAAAATTTAGTCTAAGTAAATTAGGATAAGATAATAGGGAGTTTTAATTTTATTTTATGGGTATTTTAAAATAATAATGTTTCATTTTAGTTTCATTTGTTAGGATTTGGGTTTATTAGTTGGTTTAACATTTATTTTATTTTTGACTTTTGGGTTTTGTCTTTTGGGGTTTGTGTTAATTTGGGGATAAAATAAATATTTGAATGGTTTGCTTTATTAAAAGATTTGAGTCAATTAAGGATAAATTTTTTTTAATAAAATTAACAAGCCATGACGGCTTGTTAATTACATGTTTTGGATATTTTAACCGTGATAGCTTGATATACGAAACTCCTTTTTAGAAAATTAAAATTAATAAAAAACACAATTATTTTCTAAAGAACTACGTGACTTTGAGTTCCCTATTGCACAGAGGATACGTAGAGAGGCGATTTCAATTCCTGTCAAGTCAAAATTAAATCTTTATAATTTTTTTATCTTAATTGTAAATAATGTTTCTAAATAATTTCTTTATGAGATATTTTATTTAATTTTCATCTATTTGAGGAATTTAGGATAAAAATGTTAATTTAACCGTAACGGTTTGTTAACTTAATATTCTAGGCATTTAAGTTAGTAATGATCCAAAAATTTTCCCTGAAAATTTATTTATTTCCTCAAAATAATTTTTTATCTTATTTGTAAATATTTATGATCTATAAAAGATTTTTATTTTCATATATTCAATTTAATTTGTTCATTTATTTGTCAAATCTTTTATTTCAAATAAAGATGTTAATTTAACCGTGAGGCTTATTGACTCAGTATTTTGGATATTTTGAATCGTGACGATTTGATGCTCAGAATTTCCCTAAAAAATATATTTTTTAATTTTCTTGTAAATAAAATAAACATTTTGAAGGTTATTAATAATTTGCACAAATCAATAGGTACCGTCTAAGGACGGAATACTAGGGTGCGTAGGATTAAATCCCTACCCTTCTCTATGCATAACCAACTCCGAACTCAATCTGGTTACAAAGACCTTTTCTTTAAAAATAAATGGTTTTTCCATGTTTTCCATTTTGAATAAACTTGGTGGCGACTCCAATTTTAAACAATTTTTTCTTGTCGTCCTTGCGATTCCTGCGAGGCAATCACTCCCGCCCTTCGTCCCTGTGTTACATGGCGTAATACTACTCAATAGCATGGTATTTTGTAACATCCCTGCCGCTTTATGGATTGATGACTGTCCCCCAAACTAACACATGTTTTTTCAGCGTACTTTGTCCTCACTCACACATTTCCTGAGAAAACTTTCCAGGAGGTCACCCATCCCAAAATTGCTCCAAGTCAAGTACACTTAACCGTGGAGTTCTTCGTGATGGGCTACTGAAGAAAGATGCATCTTTGTTGGCATAGGTAGTACCAATCAATTCATATAAGCCATCCTTAACTATATAGTCCCATATCTACACAGCCTCAGGATCCCTCTCATTCTAGTGTGTAATCGGTTCATTGATGTACCCCTCCGCTTAGAAGCTACTAGGAGCCACTAATTGTCCATGCCTTCTTCAGCGATTACTCCCCACCCTCATCCCCCGTTACATGGTCTCAACCAACCGTGTAACTATCCGAACCACACGAGTATGGTGAGAACGATCCTTCACTACCTTGACGACACCCCCGTGTGTACAGGAATATCATCAAAGCCATTTAATCATGCTCTGATCATACGTCATGGTTCATCCACCAGACTTAGGTTCCTGTCTCCTTAGATATCAAGGATACAAATATAAGATCCTATAAAATAGATCCTTTTGAAAACAATTTCAAAAGACAAATTTCATAAATCAAACAAGGAATTCACATCCAGTTCAAACAATTCAATCAAATCCTAAACGTTCCTACCTCTAATCAGATTGTTAGGTTGTGATGCTCCCTTAACTCTTAGTGTTCCTATGTGATGGCTTCTCAACAGGTTTTGGATATCTTTCTAGACACTCCAGATCTTATGCCCGGATTTCCACAATGCTAGCATATGTATTGTCCAGCCAAGAAAGGTCTACTCCCATGGTTCTTTCCATATTTTGGACAATCTTGTCTCGTGGTTAACTATTGTTGTTGTTTATTCTCAGATTCGGCTGAAACTGCTTCCTCCGGGCTGTTCCTCATAATCTTGGCCTGCAAGTGCCAGTCTCTTATTAAAAGTGTTCTTAGTAGATTGGATGATTGATAGTTTCTTCCTGGAATCCTCTACACGCCTGCACTTGTTTACCAAAGTCACATAATCCCTATCTCCAAAAGACTCACAGCTGCCTCAATATCCTCACATAACCCTCCTTCGTACTTCATGCACTTCAGGATTACGCTGATAGATAGTAGAAAACTTGCACAGCTCCTCAAACTTAGCCGTATACTCTTATATACTCATAGATCCTTGCTTAAGCACCATGAATTCCAGCTCCTTTGTATTTCTCTCCGAAACAGGGAAATACTTGTGGTAGAAAGCTTCCTTGAAGATATCCAGGAAACTTCAGTTCGGACCCTTCAAATAATCCGTTGGTGCCAACCCACCAGAATTTAGTATCTACTTCTAGCATATAGGTAGCAAAAGCCACCTTTTGGATCTCTGGACAAGAGAAATTTTCTCCATGGCCTTAATCAGGCTCCTTTAGAAGGCAAGGGGTTTGCTTTCCTAAACTCTGAACTTTTGGTATTCCATGTCCACTTCTACTCCCCAGGATTCCAACGGATTTCCTTCAGCATGTCAATCCAACCTTTCCATCATCATATTGGCTATTGTAGATTGTTCTCTCATAGTTGCCGCCATTTCACGAAAGGTGTCCATCATACCAGCTTCGTCTCCAGCACCGCTCCTAATACGCCTATTTGAAGTCATCGATTCCTATCACACCAAACAAGAATTATTGAGTTGATCAGGCTCAATACCAAGCTAAGTATGGTAGCAACCCAACATTCCCGACCAGCGGTCATACATATATATAAAATTATAATGCATGACATCTCTAAGGAAGCATAGCCAAGTCCATTCCTCAAGGTCCTACAAGGATGAACTACTCTGATACCATAATGTAACATCCCCGCGCTTTATGGATTGACAACTGCCCACAAACTAACACGGGTCTTTTCAGCGTGTTTTGTCCTCACTCACATGCTTCCAGAGAAAACTTCCAGGTGGTCACCCATCCCAAAATTGCTCCAAGTCAAACACTCTTAACCTTGGAGTTCTTCGTGATGGGCTACCAAAAAGAAGATGCATCTTTGTTAGCATAGGTAGTCCAATCAATTCATATAAGCCCTCCTTAACTATATAGTCCCATACTTACAGAGTCTAGGATCTCTCATGCGGGTGTGTAATTGGTTCATTCATTCACATTATACTTGAATTAAAAGTCATTATATCACTAAATCAATACTTGAATTCAATTTCAGCATGTTGGTAGAATTTATGCTTAAGTAGAAAGATTTATTTTGCATATCAAACAATCAATTCAAAGGCTATAAAAATTCTTCAAGACACTTCAATGTGTCCACAAGGTTCCATGAAAATTCAGAGTAAAAAGAATTCTCTAACTATGTTAAAAAAATTATAAAATTTTAGTGCTCAAGAACCCCTTAACCTTAGCTCAGAACCCAAAATGCATAATTTTTAACCCTAGCAAATGATTGAATTAACTCAAAAGAAAATTTACAGTTACCCTTCAAGATGCTTTCAATACCCTATAAAAATTTCAAGTTGTAATTCAATCATTTGCTATGGTAATAAAATCGGCAAAATTTACAGCTCTAGTTCCAATAGTCTAGACAGCATGGGTACCATTTCGGTTTTCGATTTTTCTAAGGCATTTAGACTCAAAATCAAAGCCCAAGAAAATTTGTGGAACTATCGTAGGATGCTAGCTCCAACATATATTTTTTCTAGCTTATGAAAACACCTATAATTACACCAAAAATTCGTGATCATTGACGCCTATGCAATAGCCAAAAATCCAGCAGCATGAATCTAAATATCTCTTCACAAAAATGATTTCCAGCATTATCCAAACATACCACCAAAATTAATACATCAATATCCATGTATTATCAACCAATACCATCAAAAATTTCAGATCTAACCAAATCAGAACACATCAGAATAAATTTGAAGAGAAAGGCAAAGAAAACCTACTCTTGGAAGCTAGTATGTCCTTACCTCTAAGATGTTCCAAGATGAATTGCCTTCACTTCAAAGCTCCCAAATCACACCCAAAACCTTCCAAAATCAATGAGGAATAAGGTAGCAAGGTTAGGATTGGTGATGAATCGAGATTCTAATCGGTTATATTTATAGATATTGAGGCATAGAACAAGTTTAGTGAAGGAACTTTGGAGTTTTAACAACTCTAAGCTAGTGTTTTTGGGCTTTGAATGAGAGTTTGAGCTCTTGAAATGGAGGATGCTGGTTCCTTGGTGTGTTTGGCCAGAATGCATCTAGCTTCTTAGAGAAGTTTTAACTTGTATGTATCTTTACAATCAATTCTTGAATATTATACATTAAAATTAGATATTTCCTAATGTAATAAAGAAAAATGGATGGCTAGGATTAATCTTGTAATTCAAGATTGAATCTTAGCCATTCACTTAATATAAAGGGATAAAGTTCTTTATTTTGTAAAGATTAAATAACTTTCGGTGTTAGAAATTGCACACCGAAATTTCATTGAATGGGTGAAACACCATCCCAGGAGTAATCAAATATTCTGAATATTTATTTAATATAAAATCCTTATTCCTAACTATTTCTAATCTCAACCCTCTCTTTTCTTCCTAGGCATTTCCTTGTCCTAGATACAGTTTTAGTTGTTCCAGGCACAATGGGGGCCCATAAGGTTACTATTCATCCGGTTAGAAATTCTTTTCAGACACGTCCATTGGGTCATCCTCATCACTACTAAAAATGTCAAAATTTTGAAATTATGACTAATAAAATTGAAATTAATTTTTAAATAATTTTTCAGGTGTACAGGATAATTAAAAGAGGCTCACAGTAATTTCTCACTAAAATAAGCAATTGGATGCCCTTCTTGCATCAACAACCCAAAACCAACATTAGAAGCATCACATTTAATTTCAAAAGATTTAGCAAAATTAGGCAAAACAAGTATTAGTGCATAGTTGAGTTTTTCCTTAAGTTCTTTACAGGCATGTTCTTGTTTCTCCCCATTTGAACCCAACATTCTTCTTGACAATTTCATTAAAGGTGCAGCTAAGTGCTAAAGTCCTTAACAAACCTCCTATAAAAACTAGCCAAGTCATGAAAACTTCTCACATCACTCACATTTTGGGGGTTGGCCAATCTTTAATGGCCTTAATTTTCTCTTTGTCAACATGGACCCCTTTAGTATTTATCACAAAACCAAGAAAAATCACATGGTCCACACAAAAAGCACACTTTTCCAAATTAGCATACAATTTTTCTTTTCTTAATACAAGCAAAAAAGCCCTTAAATGTTCATGATGTTCATCTAAGTTTTTGCTATATATCAAGATGTCATCAAAATACACCACAACAAACTTGCCCAGAAAATCCCTCAAAACATGGTTCATAAGTCTCATGAAAGTACTAGGTGCATTTGTTAAATAAAAGGCATTACCAACCATTCATACAAACCATGCTTAGTTTTAAAGGCAGTTCCATTCATCCCCTCCCTTATTCTTAATTGATGGTACCCACTTTTCAAATCAATTTTAGAAAATATGCATGCACCATGCAATTCATCAAGATCAAGTCTAGGGATAGGATGTCTATACTTAATTGTGATGTTGTTCACGGCCCTACAATCCGTTCACAACCTCCAAGTCCCATCTTTTTTGGCACTAAAATTCCGGGACAGCACATGGACTCAAACTCTCTAGAACCCATCCTTTGCATCAACTCCTCTACTTGTTTTTGGATTTCTTTAGTCTATTGTGGATTGCTCCTATAGGCTGGCCTATTGGGCAATGATGCACCCGATTGATCTATGTAGTGCTCAATTCCTCTTAGAGGGGAAGGCGTGTGGCACTTCCTTAGGAAAGATATCATCAAATTCCTGTAAAAGATTTTTGACACCACTAGACAAAGAGTGATCATTAGGAGTGTTAACATTTAAACAAAATTCCCTACAATAAAGCATGTATAGGGGCTGCCTTGAGACCAATACACATTTTACCTCACTCTTTGTTGCAAGAAAGCTTTCTTTACTCTCTTTTTCCACTCGGTTTTGCACACTTTTTTCCTCATGATTTTTTTAAAAATTTTTCTTCACTCTTTTTCTCAATCTCTTTTTCACTCTCTTTTTCTTTCTCTTTTGTTCTTTCTTTTCCTCATTTTTATTTGATCCTCACTAACTTGCTTTAGAGATAAGGGAGAAAGTATGACCTTTCGGTCTTGATACATGAAAGTAAACTTATTTGAGAACCCATCATGGATGGCCTTCTTGTCATATTGCCAAGGCCTTCCCAACAACATATGGCTTGCCTCCATAGGCACCACATCACAAAGTACACAATCTTCATACTTCCTAATTGAGAATGGGACCTCCACTTGTTTGTTCACCACCATTTCTCCTATCTCACTTAACCATTGAAGCCTATGTGGTCTTGGATGTGTCTTAGTTAAAGATTTAATTTGGACACCAATCTAGTGCTCACAACATTGGCCTAACTTCCACCATCAATGATTAAAGAACATACCTTCCCTTGAATTAGACATCTAGAATGAAAGATATTCTCCATTTGGCTTGCTTCATGATCTTTCACTTGACTCCCAAAAGCCTCCTTACCATAAGTAAATCACCATCTGGCATGAACACATCTTCTTCACTTTCCTCCTTACTTGAAGCCTTGAATTGTAATACTACTTCACCATTCATGGTCACCATGGTTCTCTTTGTTGGACATTGGGATGCTATGTGTCCATGACCTAGGCATTTGAAACACTTCAAGTCACAGCTCCTAGAGGTTGTCTCCATTGGTTTCTTGCCTTAAGAGGTGCTCTAGCCTCTTTGGTTTGTGCACCCTCCTTTTTTGCTTGTCCTTCCAATTTGAGGATGGAATTTGGAAGACAATAAAGAAAAATACTTGGTCTTCCTCCTCTTAATTTGTTGCTCCACCTTAATTGCTTGTTGAACCAAATCTTCAAGCTTCACATAATTTTATAACTCCACTATGTCTTGAATATCTTGATTCAAGCCATGCAAGAACCTTGCCACGGTAGCCTCCCTATCTTCTTGGAAATTTGACCTAAGTAAGGCCAATTCCTTCTCCTTCAAATACTCATCAACGCTTTTGGTCCATTGGGTAAGCCTTTGTAATTTGTTGTGAATGTCCCTTTGATAATGATTTGGGACAAACCTCTTCCTCATGACAATTTTCATCTCTTCCCAAGTATCAATGGGCTCCTCTCCAACTCTTCTCCTCTCTTTTTGTAATTCCCACCACACAAGGGCATAGAATTCAAGGGCTGCCACCTTCACCTTCTTTCTTTCATTGTAAGAATTACAATCAAAGACTTGTTCTATTTTTAACTCCCACTCCAAGTAAACCTTTAGATCATTCTTCCCAACAAAGGGAAGAACATGAATTTGACCCCTTCAAGCCTATCATCACGCCTTCTTTCCCTACGTCCTCCTCCTCTATGCCTTCCTCCTCTAGGCCTTCCTCTTTCACTATCATAGCCACTTGAATCATCACAGTGCAGGCTAGCAAGTTGTCTATCATAATTGGCTTGCATTTGCTCCATTTGTCTTTGAAGAGCTTGAACTTGATTGGCCATCCTAGCTTGAAGAGTGGCTGACCTTGGAGATAAGGGTGGACTATCCTCATTGCTGGCCATGAATTAAGTAGAAGAATTTATGTGTTTCCTCACTACACTTTCTCACTAGTTCACACAAAAATGTATTTTGGACACTCTTGCCTTTTTCTTCTCAAATGTTCTCCTTTAGTTCTTAGAGGAATCAAACACAAGACACAAAAATACCAAAATTCAAGTAACAAAAATCACAAAACTTATCAAAAGAAAGAAAACAAAAGGAAAAGGCTAGAAAGGAAAAACTTGGAAACAAAGAAACAAAAAGAAGGGGAAATTTTTAGGAACTCAAAATTACCCAACTAGAACTTTTTCTCTTTCTTTCTCAAATTTTCTTGCATAATTTTTTTTTTAACTTTGAAGAAGAGATTCAACTTGAAATCTTGTCTTGGAACAAAGTGAGATATATATATATATATATATATGAAAAGAAGAAAGGAAGAAGAATGAGGACAAAGAAGAAGATAAAGAACACAAGACAAAATTCAACCAAAGCCTAAGCTCTAGTACCACTTGATGACAACCAAATGGTAGGTTTCCTTGGAATGATCTTTTTTGGTTGAATTTAAAAATAATGTTGCAAAACACCTCTTAGAACAAAATAAAATTTGATTTCTGAATTGTAACAAAGTTAAAGGTGAAGAAATAAAGAAGAAACTGGATGAGAAAGGAATTATGTAAGTGCCACAAACAAGGATGTTCGATAAGCCTAATGATGTTCGCCACAAGAATCTTGGATTCTTGATAAGAACTTATCTTGGTTCAACTAAGAACCTAGGAGAACAATATTGTCACCAGAATGGATTTTGATCCAAAAAAATAACATCAAAAGTCCCTTCCAAAGTGAAATTTACATTTTACAAATATTGAGGGTAGCGAAGCTTTTTGGCATCCAAAGATAAAAACATAACCTCCACTTGAATGGCCTAATTATGACATTAATGATTCACTTTAACACCTATTCTAACTCAGCCACTTGTAGGAATTTACGCCCCACCAATGATAAGCCAAAACTCCTATATTATTAGCTTAACTAAAGACATTAAAGACCAACTTTAAAACCTATCTTTAATATTGGACCCAAAGGGTGTAACCCCACAATTAACATCTAAAGGAATCTCAACCTAACACTAAACTCACGTGTAGAATAGGAAAGGTGAGCTGCACCAATTGTAAAAAAAAATGGACCCACTTACATAATTTTCACTTATTGAATTAAAAGGAAAAACAACTAAAAGACTTGAATTTTCTTCAAAAAAATAGACCCCACACATCATGCTTCTTCAAATTGGATGAGCAAAGTGATTAACTTGGGCTCATTGTCTCCTTGTCTTGCATTTGGGCTTGTGTCCATTAAGAGAACCACCAATTGAGTTAGAGCTTCTTGGGCTTTCTTTGCTCTTGCTCTTGTCATTGGACCACCAAGACCTCAAATGGCCTCTTGATCCAAGTTGGTCTCCATTGGGCTTATATCAGCAAATCATACAATATAAGTTTAACATGGTTTCCAAATATAAATTAAAAGAGAACATCAATCTCATTTGGGAGAGAAAAATCAAAAAAATTGGAAAAAGAAAAAATAATAAAAAATGATCCATATCATACAGTATAAAAAAAAAATAGAAATAAAAAATGATCTCAAAAACATTGGGAAGAACAAAGACAAAAAAACGAAAAGGATCCCACATGCAAGTGCATTTAAGATGATGGAAGCGGTTATATAGCACAAATCTAAAATCATCTCAAATCGATGAAGCGTGTGTCATTCAAGGAGCTAGAGATGATCATGGAATCCGTTTATATCACAGATCCTTAAAAAATAAAACACGAAAAAATTATTAAAAAAAACTTTTTTGTCAGAAGAGCCTTATAAAACATAAAAGCAAAAAATAAAATAAAATAAAAGGAATCCTCACAAACAACTAACCAATTTGTTTTCATCTCAGACAACTAAGAGTTAATGAAAAAATGATAATAACCAAAAAGGGTTGCTATGCTTCTCATTAAAAAAATCAGGAAAGGGAAATATGGAAATATAAAAGATCTGGGCTAACTTTGGTAAGAACAACATCGAAAAGAAGGCAATATTTGGGAATAAAGGCTATTTACAAAAAACAAACAATTAGTGATGTAAGTCAAACCTGAAATGGGAACCAAAAAAAAAATATAGGGAGAAATCATTCAAATACGGTTAATCTCTCAAAAAGGATCTTTCAAAAAAAAAAATTAAAAAAGGAGTTCACACAATATGAAATAAGAAAAGGGAAAATGAAATAATGGGAAAAAGAAAAGAGAAAACAAAATATTTGGGATCTTTCAAAAAAGTTAAAAAAGAAAGAAACCATACAATCCGAACTTAAAAAAAAAATCAGAAACGATAGAGAGAGGAAATCAAAGAAAAAGGAAATATTTGGGATCTTTCAAAAAAAATAAAAAAAAAGAGAGATAAGACAATTTGGACTAAAAAAAAAATTCTTCATCAAATTTTATAAATCATATGAAAAGAAAACAAAGAAAAGGAAATATTTGGGTTTAAGAGATCCTATGGAATAGTGTGTTATATACATATACTCAGCAATCTATCATATCATTGAAGTGGTGAGTCCTGAATGAAGATAACCACATAGTAGGTGTGTTCAGTAATTTTTGTAACGCCGGTGATGAGGGCAGGAGTGATTCCGATGCAAAAGGCACGGACAAGAGCGGCTCCTGGCAAGGCCTCTAAGCAAAAGGGTGCATGAATGAACCGATTACACACAGGAATGAGAGGATCCTAAAGGTATTATGGCTGGGCTACAATTGAGGATGACTTATATGAATTGATTGGTTACTTATGCCAACAAAGATGCATCTCTTTTCATAGCCCATCACTAAAGAACTCCATGGTTAGCGTGCTTTACTTGGAACAATTTTGAGATAGGTGACTTGCCAAAGTTTTCTGAAGGAACATGTGTGAGGACAAGCCTGGAAAGACCATGTTAGTTTGTGGGGACAGTCATCAATGTATAAAGCGGCAAGGGATACTACAAATGATATTAGAACATGCACCTCCTAGTGCGGTATGGTTTCGAGACGGAACCAAGCGGAAGCTGGTACGCATGTAATCCCGGATAACGAGGGCAAGAGTAATTGCCGTGCAAGAAGACCAAGAGAATGAGGAGCGGCTGGCAAGGCCTCTAAGCGGAGAGATACATGAATGAATCGATTACACATCAAAATGAGAGAATCCTGAAGCTGTATAGGTATGAGACTATACAATTGAGAATGACTTATATGAATTGATTGATACTACCTATGCCAACAAATATCCATCTTATTTCGGTAGCCCGTAAAGCTAAAGAACTTCATGGTCAAGTGTGCTGACTTGGAGCAATTTTGGGATGGGTGACCTCCTGGGAAGTTTTCTTCAAGAAGCATGTAATTGAGGACAAAGCATGAAAACACCCATGTTGGTTTGTGAGGAGTGCCAATCATAAGGCGGTAAGGGATGTTCCAGTTTTAGGTGATAGCAAACTATGGGTAGGCTTTGGGCTCTTTTTGGGAAAAATGGTTTCAGCTTGTAGCTTTGATAGCCTGTCTCCAAGCTACCAACTAACCCAAGGTTATGTTCTAGGTGATCGCATATTGAGTATAGGGTTTGGTTTCTCTATTATGGTTATAAGATCTGGTAGGGTTTCATTGTGTGCGGCTCCTCCACAAAGCTCGTATAAATGAGAAAAGCAAGGAGGCTAGGGTTTTGTTTGATGTCCGAGTCAGAAAGTGTATGCGGGTTTTGGGTCTTTGATAAGAGGCATTTATGCCACTTATCCTTGACAAACATTACCCTTTTGCATGAGTTTTATTGAGTTATTAATGTAATTAATTAGAATTTTGATTTATTCCTCATTGTATAATTTTGGAAGAATTATTGGCTTTTGTATTGATTGTGGAATAATTTGTAATTACACCCTATTGCGTTTGACTTGTCCCTTTGAGTATGGTTTTGTGCATAGGAACTTTGAATTGAGTGTAAAATGTAAAGAACAAGGTTGGGTCCTCTTTCCATGGAGCTTGTGGCTGAATCAATTTAGGAGAATTAGGAGCAAAATAGAAGAGCTTTTTAGCTCATTTGAGCACATTTGGAAAAAGCATTGTAATAGGAAATCTTTATCTCTCTCCAGGAATCAGATTAAGACAAATAAATGTTTTGAAAAGCTCAAGAAGTCCTCTAAAACTTTCATGTTCAGCTCAAAACCCAATTCTAAGAGCATCTTGGTGAAAATTGAGTTGCAAGATTAAAGGTTGTTGATGTTCTAATGCTGTCTAACTTGACCTCCAGTTAGTATTTTTGCAATATCTAGAGCTAGAGATGTTTGATTGAGGTGATTTTAGTGGCCTTGGAAAGCTTATTCAAAGGTGCAAATTGCTATTTCTAGTGTGAAGGACAAATTCAATTATATCTAGTGCTGCAGTGCTAAATGAGCAATGAAGGGCTCGCAGCGCTCGAAAAAATTATTTTTATCAACAATGGCTACTGCTAAGCTCCACGTTCTCGCGCTTGTGCGATAATGCAGAACAATTTGTTAAATCATTTTGGCCTACTTTGTCCCATTTTTAGATCAGGTATATATAGGAATGTTATAGACTTTTACCTTAGTCTTTGACTCACTTTTAGGTTGCCACTTTAGTTGCTATTATTCTCACTCTACTTCTTCTATCTTCTTTTCTTCTCTCTAAAGGTTTCATTGGTGAAGGTGTTTTGTCTTGGAGATTGTGGCAAGGATTATTGCTATTATTTTCAAGTTCTCTTATCTTCATTATTGTAATCCTCAGAGATAGAGTAGATTTGTTTACTAGTGTAAAGGTTTCCAAATGGATTGAAATGGTGTTTGAGACCCTTTGTTTATATTCAATGCATTGATTTTCTTAATGTTCTAGACTCATTCCTTTAATTATTGTGGTGATTGTTATAATTTTATTGGAATAACTAAATTAGCAATCATCGTTTAGGGAAACCCTTGGGCATAAATTGATAGATATATTGGTTTATGTTTGAGGGAGAACATTAGAATTAACTTTTCAATTGGTGGTTAGGCTATAGCAATTGGTTCATTAAATCAACGTGTTTCTAAATAAATTGAGATCTCATTTATTAGTTATTTACATTGGTCAAATTCTAGAGGTCAATCAATAATATAATTGCCGTAATTTATTACTAATAGCACCAATGGGTTCAATATTTGGTCAATGATAACTAGTTGCAATCCTATGAATACCTTACACTCAGTACCCTCTATTATTGCTATTATCTTGTTGCTACTATCTTTCAATTTAAATTATTTACTTTAATTCTCAAAATCCCCATTTTGCCAATTAAGTATTGAAGCCTCCTTAACAGATGACCTAGGTTGTGCCCTTTACTATATTTTTGGTGCAACTAAGCACTTTATAAATTTTAATTTGTTTGTGAGTTGCGATAGCTTGCATCAAATTTTGGCAACCTGGGGAGGCATTAAAACTTTGTTGTTTAATTTTTCTTTTTTATTCCAAGTTTTTATTTATTTTATTTTTCTTTATTTTGTTCTTTATTTCTTTGCTATTATTCTTTCTCCAAGAGAGAAAAATGAAAAAAAAATTATGTTCCCTTGTATGAGGCATTCCCTGTTCGTTGAAAATTTAATACCTCTTGATTCTGAAATTGAGAAAACTTTGAAAAAAATCAGACATGCAAAGCGTCAACAGCGGTTCATGACATTCTGATCCTCTGTTTAGTGTTCAGGTAATATAGGTAACATGGTAGATAGGAACAGGACACTTAGGGAGCTTACTACTCCTGATTTCACCTAACGCCCTTGCAATTACGTCCCGGACTAGACAATGATTTTGAGCTTAGAGGGTATATGGTACATTCTTTACCTAAATTCCATGCAATGTCAAGACCCCTATTAGCACTTGAAGAAGCTTCATATGGTGTGTTCAAGGCATGAGACCCAATACGGTAGAGGTAGATCATGTTAAATTGAGAGCATTCCCTTTTTCCTTTGAGGGTGTAGTAGAAATTGGTTCTTCAACCTTCCTGATGGGGTTGTAAATAAGGCTCGAAATGAAGAGGCTTTTCCTGAAAGGTATTTTCCAACCTCTAGAGTGGCTTCTACAGAAAATCTCGAAATCCGCTAAACTGATGAGACTCTACATGAATATTGGGAGCGCTCAAGCTTCTTTGTGCAATGTAACAGGAATTTTCTTGTGTGCAAATGACCAAAATACCTTTGAGGTCATTTTACTAGGAAAATGAGGATCACTAGCCCTGGCCATCCTCCAAGGGATGTTTTGATATTGAAAGAGGATTTCATGTGTTATGTGTGCTAAAATGACCAAAATGCCCCTATGACCTATAACAGAATTAAGTACCAATTGAGCCCAGAGACTTCACCCAAAGGCTTGAAATGATGTTTTTAAGCAATGTTTAACATCGGGTAAGCCAGGGTAGCCCAGGGGATTTTTGTGAAAATTACCTTTTTCCCCAACTAAGTGCATTTTGCACCTAATGATACGTGTAAAAACCTAAGCTGTAACACCCTAACATTTAACCCCAATACGCCTAGACGTATTAAGATTAATTATTAGTTATTACTTCCCTTTAAACTCTTTTGTGAAATTACTTAGTGGAAAATACGAGTAAATTTTTTATTTTGAAATACATAAAACAAAATGCGAGTCATCGCGTGCAACATAACGAAACGTAAAGGAAGAGAAACTAAATCATGCAATATAAAAGCAATGAAGACACCTCAATAATAGGCACACCATCATAATATTAAATATCATATTTTAATACAGCTTGGATACATTAACTTGGAATAAAACATAAAGTTATACCCACATAAGAATGGGCAGGTTAGTACATGAAACATAAAATAACAAGAATCATAAACAACAAATACATGGAAAGCCCCAAAGGATACTCGCTAAAGGGAACCCTCCCCTAAAGCCTACGATGACGCTAATCCTCGGATGGGGAGATATAGCTCGCAAATTGCTGAGCTCCTTGGATGTGGCCCAACGAAGCGGGGCGTGGGCATACGGATAACGGAGCGACGTGGCCTCCTCGACGGACGCCTCTGGGCTGACGCACACGCCTCACAAGCCTCAGCTCTGTCCGACATCCATAGGCACCGGGGGGCGGAACCCTGCGAATGGGGTAAGGGGAAACTCGCAGGTCCCTCCCATAACGAGGTATGAGGGAACGTATCCTAATAGGCGCACGCTAAAAATGAAGGTTATACACAGCGATTCTCTTCGTCAGGGGTCGCATCCTCTTGAAGATCAAATCATCGCCGTAGGGAGAGGTGAGGGTGAACGAAGCGAGCAGGAATGCAAATGGACGTCCCATGTATACAAAAATACGCATTAAGATAACCCTCAAAGTGATAGGACTAATACTGGATAGTGCACCTCTACACGGGCGTATCAACAAAAATCACGAACGCCGCTCTCGAATCTGAAGACGTCACAAAAAAAGGAAGAGGGGTGAGAATCTTGCTAAAGTCTCATAGGGAAACCTCCTATCCTAGTGTTCGTCATTTACGTCCCTTAAGAACCTTGGGTTTATTATGAAAAAGGTTGAACATGCAAGATTTCATTATGAGGTTTTATAAAAGATAATTATCCAAGGTCCGTGTTCTTTTATGATGAATCTTAATGTATGTATGCAGCATGTAACACCCTAAAATTTAATTAAAAGTTAATTTGAGCTTTATTAATCTTAATTTCAAAAATCTAATAGTTTACCAATGATGAGGGGCGGCCAAGCGGACCTTAAAAAAAAAATTCCGGGGCGATGATAGTAACCTTCCGGGCCCCATGGGCCCCGGGGAGGTTGAAACATAGATTTGGGACAGAAGGTGCCCGAAGTTAGGAAAATATGAGAATAAGATTAGAAATGTGTAGGAATGACAATTTTATGCTTAGAATTAATTTTACATGCAATATCGGTTTTATCTGGGTAAGGTGTTTCCTGTTGATGAGATTTCGATGTGCGGTTTCTAACACGAAAGATATTCCATCTTAACCAATGGATAATATCCATCTCTTTAAGACATGTGGAAGGCCAAGATTTAATCTTGGAATCCAAGATTAAATCTTAGCCATCCATTATTGCCTTGTCACATAAATAATGATCACTTTGTAAAATATCTCCATTCATTTATTAAAGCAAGCCAAGTCACTTCTTCTCCAAGTTTGATGAGCATTTCGTGGCCAGCAAGAGGAAGAGAGAGCAGCCACCATTGTTGTCCTCAAGATCTTGTTCTTGAGTTCCAAGCCCAAAAACTCCAAGCTAGAGTTGTTGGATCATCAAAAGTTCTTCACTAAGCTTGTTCTACACCCAATTCTCTATCAATCTAACCGAACAAAATTTTTATTCCTCATCAAAACCTTGTGTTGTACCTTGTAACACCCTAATAATTAACCCAATACACCTAGGCGTATCTGATTAATTACTAGACTTTACTCTTTGCTTCAGTTTCTTAATCATGCTTTGAAAATACTTAGTGAAATTACGAGCCATTTTTTTTTAAACATAATTGAAAACGTGAGCCGCGCTAACGTGAATGATTTAGCAAAATTTAAAAGACACATAGGAATTTACAAACATCACATCATAATATATTGGCTCCATCATCCAGCATCCATAATTACATATCATATAGATATTTTGCCTACCAACAGAATAAGACTAAGTGTAGGCAATCTAATAAAACATAAATAATATATGGATGGAAGGACATCCATTAATGGCACCTAGTAATAACACTCAGGGATAGGGATAGATACTGAAATATACGAGTGAAACTAGCAGATTAAGTTCAACTACCCGTGAGCCTCAATGTGATTCACGAACGCTTCCTTTCTTGAAGACGAGATGGAAAGAAAAATAGAGGGAGTGAGAAACTTATAAAAAGAATCTCAGTAGGGTACTCACCTCATGATGCATTGTGTCATCATCATCGTCCCCAGGAACCTCGGGTTATTATGAAATAGTGAGCATGCTAAGATTGATTTATTAAGTTCGAAAATATACTTTACCGAGGTTCGTCGTTTTAATCATGCGTCTTATAATGCATCATAAACTTAGCATGTCATGTTTATAATGAACTTTTCCTTTCATATATAATAACATAGTTATGCATAAAATCACATCATATTCCTCATCATCATTTCATAATACTATGCATAGCAGAATATCATATTTCTCATCATCATCTCATAAATACTATGCATAGCAGAACATCATATTCACATAATGCATTTACTTAGTTTCTTAGGTGACTTAAAGTTACTTTCATCATCATTTTCCTGGGCCACCCTATACTCCACCCTTTTGGGAGTAATCTAGGTTATGAGCTCATACCTTGCTAGTCGTCATAGCACATACTTATCCCTTTTGATAAGTAAAAATTCCGTCTCTACCCTTTTGAGAGAACAGACTAGGGGCAAGAATCACCTTTTCACCGCCTATAGTTTGATGGGTCCAAAGGATCATTTTCTCATATATTTTGAGTCACCTTTAAGTCTTTGCATGTTATATCATAATACAATTCTTCATTCATAATCATCATAACATTTTCTCATTTATAGTCTTATGCCGAAATAATATATACCAACTGTAATCATGCATCTGGAGATTCCAGGAAAGAGAGGTGGGTCACAATGGACACGCTTAAATACCAAATCTTTCCTTAGCCAGAATCTTTCCAAATTGCACTCTTACAGGAATACACTTTCTTCCAGGAACGAATATGTCTTTATTTCATGCATAAGTTTTCATTGTTTGCAACAACAACTATAACATACAAACCAGGGAATCAATCAATGACACCAAATTCTTAATAAGCATCAAATCACATTTTAAGTACACATAAATTACTAGCTTCCCATAAAATTCTTACAAAGTTTTAAAACTCTTTTAGAACTAATTCCTTTTGTTAAACTTGAAAGAAGTCATAGGACTTTAGGCCTAAATTAACCATGGGACCGATTTATAACTTGAAAGAATGTTCATAATTAAATCTTTCACTTAAGATAAAAGGAGCAAGTCTTGAGCTTTAGAGATTTAGGTGACATCTTTGAATTATTACCATGCTATGCAACCTTATTTTAATCTTATCTTTATAAGGTGATAGCTTGGAATTATAAACATGATATGCAATTCCATTTCTTTATCTTTAAGATTTAAGGTGATAACTTGAAAATTAAACATGATGCAAGAACTTGTAATATAAACATGATGCAAGAAACTTGACGGCGTAATTCGCAGGACCGTGGAGGGAGAAGAGAATCTTAAGCAACTGAGCCCGGAGTGCGGACCGGAGTGAGGGATATGAGAATTACATTTTTTTTTTAAGCTCCAATTCTCAAGACTTCTTAAAGAATAAATTCTTTAACTCCAATTATCTCATTTCTTCGCTTATGATTCATAAGCAAGTCTTTGAGCTCTAGGATTTTTAGGTGATGACATAAAATAAACATGCCATGCATTGACTCTTTTAGCCATTATAAAATAAAGTGAGAGCATAAAATAAACATGAGATGCAACTTCTTTATTATCTTTAGAGATTAAGTGACAACTTGAAATTTAAACATGAAATGCAAGCTTGAAATTTAAACATGAGATATGCAAGTTCATTTATTTATTCTTGAGAATTTAGTTATGACATAAAATAAATATGGTTATGCAAGGCATAAACTTAAACATGGATGCAAGTTCACTTGATCTCTTTACTAGAGCTCCTTCAAGACTTTAAGAGAATTATGTTTTCAACCCAATATATGTATCTTAGCAAGACAAAGTAAAAATACATATTTCATATTCAAACCTCAAGATAAAAACATTATTCTTTAAAGTTTTGCATTAAATGGAATGTTCAAGCTTTAGAGGCCTAACTTGTGATGGATTTACAACCCATATTCAAGGTCCTCATCATCAAGCCATCATTTCATTCCTTCCTAGGCCATTTGGCCGAAACCATGAAAGGAAAATAAGAAAGAAAAACTGAAATTTTAGAAGCTTTGGAAACTAGTGAAACCTTCAACTTTTAGATCTAACTTGTGAAAGCTTTGCAACCAACACTCAAGAATCTCATCATCAAACCATGGTCTCATCATAAGCTAGGCCATATGGCCAAAATACTTTAAAAAGAAAGGAAGAAGAAACTGAAAATGAAAACTTAAAAGAAAGCTCATGAAAACATCATTTTTGAGCTAGAAACATAACTTGCAAAGCATAAAATGAACTTAAAACAACTCCCTACCTAATTTGATTTGAAAGAAAGGAAGAGAACTTGGTTTCCTTGAGTGAAATGAAGAAAATATCCTTGAAAACTGAAGGGAGAATTCAAAGAGAAGAAAAGAAAGAAAGCTTTTGGTGCTCCTAAAACTAGAATTTGTGTAAGTTATGAACTAAGCATCTAAACTATCTTCAAGCATGCCTATTTATAGAGATTTTGCAGCTCATAAATGGACAAAGGAAGGAAAGAAATCTGACCAAAAATTAGAGGAAAAAAATAAGGAAGAAAAATCATTTTGTTTGGTGGCTTAAAACATGGAATCATGTTTCCATGTTTTCATGATTCTTTGTTTTCATTCTTTGGATTTTTGTGTAATAATTTTCTGACTTATTACTCAATAATTTCGTGCATTACAGCCTTGTGGAAGAGGATTTTGTGTGTTCCATGTATTTTTTAGGTGTAGGCAAGGTATTCATGCAATTTAGAGAATTTACGGTTAAGGGTTTAAGTGAATTACTAAGCAATTTGGGTGTTTTAAGCAATTTTAGGTTCTAATCAATCTAAATAAATAATTTTGACTCTAGATTAGTAATTAGAATTTAATAAGCTTTAATTTGAGCCTAATATTGCTTAGGTTTCGTTAGACGAATCAAAAATCTCAAAATTTGTAAAACTCACAAAGACGGGGCAAAACGGTCATTTTACTTAAAAATTGCCGAGACCACCCGAGCTTAACCAATGGTTAATCATGGCTTAAAAACACCTTTTAACACATTTTAGTGAGGTTCGGCTCTAGCGGCACGCAAATCAAGTTAAAAAGTTTAAGGGCGTTTTGGTCATTTCGCGCGTAAAACTCAAAATTAGGATTCTTCTCCTCTATTAACACACATAACACAAACAATCCCTTATTAACATCAAAACATCCCCTTGAGGATGGGTGGGGCCCACGATCCTCATTTTCTGAGTAAAATAACCTCAGGGCATTTTGGTCATTTTACACGTCAGAAAATTGGGGTTTGCAATACTTGCACGAATTGCTCCTAACTTCTCTTCTAACGTTATATTCCTTTATTAAGGATTGTTTGGTCTCAAATTTTATATAATATTTACCTACGGAATTCGGTAATTCCTAATGATAGTAAAAATTCCAGTAAAAATTGAGGCGTTACATACCTCACACCTCACTAATATCAAAGGGTTTGAATTTGAATTGGGAGCTTTGGAGAAGAGGGAAGCAAGATTGGTTAATCTTGAAACCAAGGAGCTAATAGGTTACTACAAGTAGGTTTTTTCTGCCTTTTCTTGTCCAATTTTTATGATCTATTTTGGCATGACCTAGATCCAAAATTTCTGATTGTATTGATGTATGATATGTTGATATGGATGTGTGAATTGTTTTGGTGTATTTGGATGGTGTTAAAAAGGGGTTTTTATCAAAGGAAATTGGGACTAGGCTGCTGGATTCCTAGTTTTCCTAAGCAGTCATCAATCACGAATTTTCAGGCATATTGTGGTAATTAAATGATCTACAAAAATTATATGTTGTAGTGGATATCTTAAATTGACTACATGAATTTTCTTGGGTGTTAATTTTAAAGTTTTCTGCCTCAAGAAAATCAAGAACTGAAATATGTTGATGCTCTCCTGGTTATTAAAACGAAGTAACAAACTTGTCTGAATTTATTATTATAGCAATTGATTGATCTAGCTCATGAAATTTTACCCGAAGTTAATAACATATTGAAGTATCACTGTAAATTTTCTTGTGCATTGATTCCATCAATTTCTAGGGTTAAAAATTAAGGGAACCCGATCTAGTTATGTGATTGGTGGCCCCTGACCACTAGATTTGTATATTTTATTGAAGTAGCTATAGCACTCTATTTGTCCTGAAATTTTTACAGGTTATCCTAGACACATTAAAGTATTATACAGAATTTTTGTGGCTCTTGGGATAGTCGTTTGATATGGCAATTAAATGTTGTACCCAGAACAATAACTCTCCAAGGTAATGGAATGTGAGAATGGTTGAAATTTATGATAGTTTGATATCTATTCCAAGTCTATGGTATATGAATGCATGATAGTGACTTTAAGGTTTGGTTTATGAGAAATGAATGAGAGTCACTTGTGATTGATTGTTTATATGTGAACTTGATGATGATATATGTTCTAGTAGAGAAATGAAAGTCCCCTATATTATGTGAAGGGCACGAGAAGGTCCCCTAAATGTGTAAAGACAAAAGTCCTCTATTATGTGAAGCACAGAAAGTCCCCTTTACTATAGAATGGGCACGAATAGATAAGGTTGATGTATATAAGATTTTTTTTTTTTTTTTGATATACCAGAGAGCATGTAAAGTTGTAAGTAAATTACTATAATGTTAAGTAGTATGACATGTGTACATCAAGTTATTGGATAATAAAAGAACCCATTTCAAAAAATGGTTCTTGAACTTTAAAATGAACCTTTGACATATGTTGCAGATCATCTTTTCCTAATAAACTGAAGTGGTTGGAATGATAATGATGATGTTGTGAATTGTGTATTGGGGAAATACCATTGAGAATTGTATAATTCTCACCCCTATGTGTTTGTGTTTCTGTCACAACTCACCTTTTTGTCTCTGATAAAATAATTAATTGTGAGTAATCGGTAGGATTTTTAAAAATTTCAATAGACGTAGTTATGATTGAAACAATATAAGGATTCACAAATATATATATATATAATTAAAAAAAATGAAAATTCATTTAATATTATTAAAAATTCAATATAATAATATTATAACTAGAGATATAGAATAAGACCTATAAGTGGTATAAGGACATTGAAAAATAATGATAAGATTAAATAGATGTTTTTAACCCAGGAAGAATTCTTAGGTATCAATCGGGTACCAAAATGATAATAATTGGTATACCAAAGTGGTAATAACCGGCACACCAAAACATTGAGTTTAGTAAAAATAATGGATATTAGTGGATTCCAAATAATTTTTCACTTATGACAATTAAATAAATATAGATATTTCTAATCCTCTTACAAGGCAAATCGATCGGAAATAATGCTTGCCTTACTTTCTCTCCAAGTTAAGGCAATTATAAAATGAAAAGAAACAAAAATTTGCATTTGTTCTTGGTGAAGCTTACAGATTTCATGTTTTAGGCTTTTCTTCTTCGTTCTTCTTTCTTTCTTCTTTGTTCCTTTACTAGCCTAGACTTGCTAAATCCTCAAACTTCCTTTACTAAACTTCTTCCTCTCATCAAGATCTACCTAACTAACCGATTACAATTCCAATTTTCCATCAATCCTCACCTTGACATATCACTTCCTCACTGATTTAGGAAGGGTTAGGCTTGGCTTGGGAGCTTTGGAGTTGAAGGGATCAAGCTTGGATCATCTGGAGCCAAGGAGCTACTAGGCTACTAAAAGTAGAGTTTTTCTTACCTTCTCTTGTCAAATTTGTTCTGATCTGTTTGGATGAGTTATGTCCAGAAATTTCTGGTTATGTTGGATGATATTATGTTGATATTGATGTGTAAATTTTGGTGGTGGGTTTGGATGGTGTCATAAAATGGTTTTTATCAAATAAGTTTGGACTAGGCTGAATTTTTGTTTGTCCTGGCCAGCAGTGGTTCATGAATTTTCTGGTTTATTTGTTGGTTGTTTTGATGAGCTACAAAAATTGTATGTTGAAGATAGCACTTAAACTAACTACATTAATTTTTTTGGGTGTTAGTTTTAAGGTTTAATGCCTCATAAAAATCAGAAACAAAATGAGGCAGATGCGTCTTGATTATTGAAACTAAGCAATATGATTTCCCGATTTTATTAACATAGCAAATGATTGAACTAGCCCTTGAAATTTTTACACGAAGTAAACAACATATTGAACTATCACTTAAATTTTATTGTGTATTGGTTCAATCATTTGCTAGGGTTAAAAATTAGGGAACTTGGGTAGGGTCTATGAATTGGTAATCAGACTACTAAATTTGTACATTTTACTTAGGTAGCTATAGAGCTCTATTTTTCCTGAAATTTTTACAGGTCATTCTAAACCCATTGACGTTTCGTGTAGAATTTTTGTGTGGCTCTTAAAATGATTGTTTGATATGGTAAGTAAATGTTGAACTTAGTAGTAGGAATCTGCCAAAGTCCTGGAACGTGAGAATAGTTGAAAATTTGTGGTAAAATGATACTTAGTCCAAGTGTATGACTTATGAATGTGTGCTAATTATTTCTATTATTATTCATGAGACATGAATGAGCCTCTAATATGATTGAAATACCTACAAGCGACTTGTGACATATGATTGCATACTTGGACAATTTAGAGATTGATGTATTGGACCCAAATGAGAATTTCGTTGTGAATGGATGCCTGTATCTATTTTATGCATTAGTGAATGATGTACTGAATTAAACTCTATAGTTAAAAGAAACATAGGATCCTCTTTGACTTTTCAAGGGCAAATAATGACACACGAGATCCTTTTGACTTGTCAAAGGCAAATGGAGTGAGTTGAGATCCTTTTGGCTTGTCGAGGGCAATGAGAGATGAGATCCCGTTCGAACTCATAGCAAGAAAATAGAGGGATGTGATCCTCCTTGATTCATCAAGGGAAATCAAAGATGAATTTCATTACATGGGCATATACATATTTATACATATTGGTTCTTTTTGGTTGCCATTACTTATATGAGTATGCGTCAATGGTAAAAGGTGTACTAAGTGATTGATTTATTAAAAAGTAACCCACTTCGGAAAGATTGATTTTGAACTTTAAAAATGAATAGTTATTATGTAATGCATGATCACCTTTTATTAAATAAAATGAAGTGGCTGGGCGGTACGATGACATGAACTTCAGCATATGTTTTGGGGTACGCCTCCTGAGAATGTTAGGATTCTCACCCCTATGTATTTGTTTTTCTGTTCGTCCAGGTTGATCTAGAAGACGGTGAGGCCGCTAGGAAAAGATCAAGTGATTTTCAGTAGTTAGTAGCAGAACTTGTGTTTGTTGTACTTAAGTGTATGTATATGTCTTAAAACATAAAAGGTAACATATGTATTGTAAAGCTCTTAGAAGAACTTACTTTTGTACTTGACTTGTATTAAATAAATAAGTTGTTTCTGCTATATATTCGATAGAACCACGAGTTAGTTAATAAGCGATTTTGATCGACTCTTATTATAGATAATTAGTCGTAGAATATAAGTAACAACTCTCGTATGATATCATGACTTAAGGATGAGGTTGTACTTGGGAGGATGTTACACAAAGCATGGCTCTTTGAGTGAGAATTAAAACAACATGTGACTCAAAAGGGAGGGGGCATTCGCTAGAATTTTCCAAGCCAAGGGGGAGGAAGACATTGTTCATGTAATTGTGTTTTAGTGATGTATTTAGGTGTTTCTTTGATTAAGGTTTGGATTAGAAGTTTTAAGAAAGTGTTTAGGTGAGGTAATGGCTAATTAAGGTTGAAACTGTCATGAGAGTGTTCTTGTTAGTAACATTAAAACCCATTTTCTTGATCCAAATGAGGTATGGGCACAATTCCTTAATTTAAGGAATTGGAGAGAGAAAATACTATTTAAGATTTCATGACTAGGAATGTTGAATCAAAGAATGTAATTAAGTTTAACTAAGCAATCTTAAGTTCTAATTAACCTTAATAAATTATTTTGACTCTAGATTAATTATCAAAATAAATTAATCTCAATTAGAGCCTAATATTGCTTAGGTTTGCTTAATTACATCATTAGGCTCATATATTTTCACTGTTCTGGGGCAAAATGGTAATTTTGCTCTAAAGTACCAGGGACGTCAGAGCAGGAACAAACATGGGAAAACATCATAAACATTTTTTACAAACTTCCTGGAATGTTTAAGGGCTGACACCTTTACCCAATTTGAACAACGGTGTTCTGGTCATTCACAGAAAATTTGAAAACGAGATTTTCACCTTGAATATCAAATTTAACAGTTATAGTCCCCTTAAACATTGAGTTGACCCATTCGAGGGTGTCGGGCGGCTTCCTAAAATTCAGAATTAAAAATGACCTAAGGGCATTTTGGTAATTGTACTCGATACGGAAAACTGGAGGCGATTCCATAAGCAATAATAAGCTCATTAAGATTAGTAAACTCTAAATTACTAATCCAAAGTAAAATAATTAATTAAGTGTAATTAAACCTAGAATTGCTTCAAGAAACTCAAAATCCTTTTCTTGATTTAAGACTTTATGTCACATTTTCATGAATAGTAAAATCCCTATTCGAAATTTCCTTAAATTATGGAAAATAGTCACATCATTAGATTCCTTTCCTATTAAAGGTGGATTTGCATTAATCAAGCAATATCTTGAGTCTTTCTATTGAGCCACCTTAATTACTCATTTTCTCACCTAAAACACAAAGTTACAACCCCTAATCTATGGCCTAACCAAATTAACTTCTAAACATACCCATTAATCCAACATTAAATGGACTTTTCTTTTCCCCATGGCTCCTAAACCAACCAAATATTCCCCATTACCATTTACATCAACACATGGTGAATTTCAATTAAAATACACTTAAAGAACCATACCAGCCATACCTTAAGCCATGCATTTAGATCATACATAGCCATATCCAAAGCTATACTAGAAAAGAGTATTTTTCTTCTTAGACCGGAATGTTGCGCATTCATTCCTCCCCCCAGTGACACTCCATTGTGTCTCATTTTCTATAAATAGGCATCAAAGGAAGCTTGCAACATTTGCTCATCTGCCAAACTTCAGTTTCTTTCTTTAAAAGCTTACTAAATTCTCTTCTAATTTTCTCGTTCTTCCAAAGCCAGAACCTTTCCCACCAATTTCCTAACCACAAACCACCATACAAATGCCACAAACATTCCTAAACACATAATCTCTTCATTTTCAGACCAAAAACCCAAGACAAAACCTTCTTCCTTTCTTTCTTCTCAGGAAACCATCTTGGCACCGATGAGGAATTTCTCCTTCGTCTAAACATTCAGGAGACCAAGCTTCCTTTAAAAAAAAAAACATATTTGGTAGAGAGTTGTTTTAAGGATTTGCTATTCTTTTCTTGTATTACTCTTGGTTTAAGATGTTCTTTCTTTTCTCATTTTTAGAACTTCTACTTTGTTTTTTTCGCTTTCCTTCTTCTTTCTTTTGGGCCTTATGGCTTATAAGTGAGGGAACAGATGGCTAATAATGAGAACTTGGGTGTCCATTGGAGAAGCTATCATTTATTTGACCTAAAGTTTGAAGGTTTTAGCTTTCAAGAGTTTTTAGCAAATGATGATCTATTTATCTTTAAAATGGAAGTCTTGAGCCTAGGACTTAAAGAAATCGTAAGTATTTATATTTTAAGTCTTTTTACGTATTTATAATTAAGTCTTGCGTTACATATTTACATAATCACCTAAGTAATTAATCTCAAAGCCTCCTCTTTTCAACCTAAAGTTGAAATGTGATTTAAAGTGAACACTTTAAGAGGCCTAGAGCACTAAAATAAAGAATTGGACTTGCATTCATATTATATTTTCCTGCTTAACATATTTACTTTTCAAGCCATCATTAAACTTAAAGATTAAAACAAGAGCTTGCATTTTCAATACTTTCAAATAATTAACTTAAAAACCTGCTATTTTTTCAGACCTAAAGCTGAAATGTGATTAAGTGAGTACTCTAAGAGGCCTAGAGCACTAAAATAAAGAATTGAACTTCATTCATGTTTACATTTCTTGTCTAACATCTTATTTCCCAAGTCATTACCTAAACTTAAAGATTTAAAACTAGAGTTTACATTCATATTTAAATACAAAGCTTTGCATAGCATACTTATGTTTTATCCCTATCACCCAATAATGCCAAGATTAAAAATAAAGCTTGCATTGCATGTTAAAGTACTGCCGTACTTTGGATTAAGGTTATTCCTAGAATTATAGATTTTAGCTCACATGAGTCTTTGACTCATGCAATACACACACACACACATATACACACACACACACATTTACAACTATATATATAACATCCTTTATTAAGCTCTCTATAGTTAATTAATTTATTTTTTGTTGTAATGTACAACTTTAAAGTGTCCTAGTTTCCACACTTCAACACACATTCTCTTTAATTACTCTTTTATGCTTTCTCTTTGTAGGAGTTGGTTTGTGTTGATAATTTTATGGAGGTTGATAACTTTTTTTTTTATAATATCTTTTGGGGTGATAAGATCTTATGGCTTTAGCTTGTTTCCTAATCCATTTATTACGTTGACTACTAGGGGCTCTTATAAGATCCATTCAGCATTGTTAAGAAGGTTCCTAATTCTTTTCTACTATTTAGATTTTCTTTTCTCATTTCTTTCTAATTTTATATCGTACGACTTCTATTCCTATTTCTACTATAGTATTATATAGAGTTGACCAAAAGTTAAATGCATCGTAAGGAATTGGGTACCAAAGTGGGCTTGTAATTTTTGTGTTACTTTTGTTGCGATAATAGGTAGGGCTGCTACAAATCTTCTTCCAAAAGGGTGCATTTGCATCTACTCTCATTAGTACTTTGGACATAATACATCCTTGTACCATCTATAATTAGACATAGTTGGACACTTAAATTAATTAATTGGATTCCTATTTCTTTCTCTAAAATATGCTTGGATCTCCTATGAAGCTTTTAATTATTGAAAAGATTAAAGTTGTTGTTGCATACACTGGTTCTAGATTTCACCTTTGTTTTACGCTATTAAGTATAGTGTTCTTATCATTCTAGGGTAAAAAAATTATTCACCATCCTTTTAATTATCCTATAAATCCATGTATTATAGTTTTAAGCTGCTAAACGTCAGACATATGTTTTCCCTTAGGTTGGTTGTCATTGCTATTTGACATGTAAGATCTAGTATAGCTTGTTCACTCATTCCATCTAAATTTCATTCTTCTATGCAGCTTCTTCCACTAAAAGAGTTTTGTATCATTCTGACTTTCTTCTTCAAACTTAAAATCAATTAGGGGTTGGTCTTGCATAATAACTTCTTATTTTGTATATTGGAGTTTCTATTAATTTAGCGTTCAACGTTGCTATACTAGTGCTAGTGCGTTACTTTCTCTTGTATTGCTTTCAATTCTTCCTAGTTGCTTACTCATAATATCTAACATTACGTTTGAATAATTTAACTATTGATGAATCTTCTTAATATATTTTTTCTCAATATTTCCTTCTAAGCTAGTATCTTTACAACGAGCTATTTCTACTTTGTATTATCTAAAACTTTTATTATTGCATTTTTCTTTTGGAGGGTATTAATTCTATTATTTTTCCTAGGCTGTTTTCCAAGTAGAGGTGATTTTTCCTAGGGGACAAATTTCTTTTATCTTTTTATCATCATATCTTCTTTTAACCAATAAAAGAAATATAAATTAATCTTATTATCTTCCATATATTGATAAAATATTTTTCTAAGCTCTTCGGTTTCTATTTTACTAAAAGTTCCAAAAAAATCATTCTCTTAACTCCTTATTATATTCAAGCTTCAAAATCAACTCTTATCCATTCTTTATCAATCTTAAAAAGCTCTTCTTTATTTAATACATTTAATACTTGTGATGCGGTTGGTGAATATTGGGTATCTTCATCACGGGGTTTATACTCTAGCTTTACTATTATTCAATTCCTCTTATATCAAGATTAATAGTTGATTCATCTTACTAATATCTAGATGGCTTAAGATTTATATATATGGGGTTCTTGTATTTTTAAAGATGCTGACCTATTCATTCTTAATCTTATGTTATTTCCTTCTTGAATTATTTCTCTTATTTGAGTATTTTCAAATCTTGAGGGTTCTATTACATCTTCTAATAACCATTCTTACGGGACATGTTTTATTCTTTGAATGTTTTAGTTTCTTAGGGACTTGTACGGTGGTTTTTCTTAAGTTTGCTTGTACCAATATGGTTTCATGTTTGGAGATTGTCTTAGGGCTCTAAAGTTATAATCTATCTTGGTTACCTTATAATATATTCTATATATTATTTCAAAAGGATCATATTTCTCATCTATTATGTCACTAGGGGTTTTTACATATAATTTTATGGCTTCTGAGTATATTCATTGTTTATATTCATTGCAAAGTTAGAATAACAATTAAGATTACATTGGTCCATCATGCAATTACTTTCTAAGGTAGCTATTAATGGTTCTTCAAATTTTAAACCTTATGTCTCTTAATATCATTAATATGGGAAT
>JAMLFY010000002.1:21356724-21390652 GCA_030441495.1 Dalbergia oliveri | reverse complement strand
AACACATCATCATATATATGTATAGCATAAGCATTAAACTGGGCTTCGCGCCAAAATAAACTATTAAAAAGATATCATGCCCACCGATAGAGGTGAGGCTAGGTACAGTCGTTATGGATAAGTCATAAATAGTATATAGATAGAAACTAAAATAACCTACTAAAACCTTCCCTCCAACTACTCACTACTCAGACGCACCTAGAGTAGATAACCTCTAACAAAATATGAAAAGAAGGATATCCTCTCCAATGAGATATGCACGAGCGTTACAGAGGTCTGCCATTCAACACCTACTGGGCGTCCTTGAGAAGGGAGAAGGGTCCAAAGCATGCGAGCAAGTCGGTAGGAGTAGCGAGACGACCACAGGGATAAACATGAGCTACTCGACGTGGAGGAGTAGCATTTGCGAAGGCATGTGGCGCTCATACATGGTTGCAACACAATCCTCTATCGCTGCTCTCCCTACCTCCATGGGAATAGTAGTACGTGCGGAATCTCTCAAAGAATGGGAAGGTGACTCCTCTGATGGAGCCTTGACATGGCTTTAGGGGTGAAGTGGTGATCGGGCGAGTCACGGATGGCTAAGGTGGTAGGGCAACCATAGCATCTACACTTATCCTCTCATAAGCTAATTCTCGACTCCTAAAATGCTCCATGGGGGGCATAGGATCACCTTTCATAACCATTGATTCCTGGAGTCTAAAGGATCACCTTATTGGATCACCTCTCCTAACCATTAATCCCTGGAGTTATAAAGGTCATCTTCATGTGTCTTATGTCACCTTAATCGTCACTGTCACATTAACTTATCATTTAACATTTCATGCTCATAACTTTATAATTTTTCTAATTACAAATTTGGTAGAAATCAAGTAGCATAACGGCTGGGAATGGAGCTTCCCTAAATTTGCTTCATGTCGTGGAACACATCAATCATGCATCTCAATCATTCGTACATAATCACACATGCCACAAATTATCATGTAATTGATCAGATAACATCCATCATTCTGCATATATTCATAAGCATGTTATCATTAATATCTCATTGAAAAGTAAACATGCTCCTACTCAGTATACCAAAAGTAAGGATCGGATTTAGCTAATGCATATGCCATGTTCGATAGGATATATACAACATAATCAAAGTCATTACTTGCACAATTAAGAATCAAGCATGCATAGTCATCAATACATAATCTTGCACAATTATTTCAAGTCATATAATTTCCAACCAAATCATTTGAACATAGCCTTCATAACATATTAATCAAATCAATATCATCAAGTTATTGATAATTACACTTTAGTCCAAAAAGATCAAACTCAATTTCTAGAGTTTGTGGATCAAGGTGTAATTTCCCTTTCAACACATTTTCTCAAACTAATGATTCTCAAAATTAATTTACACTTTAAGAGACCCATACCACTTAGAAATCATTTAAATTCATCATAAAAACCATTTTGGCCATTGGCTAAATTTTGTTAGATTTTAGGGGTCAAAGTGCAAAGTTCACATTGTTGACACATAGCAAGTGCCAATGTTCTTAAAACTTTTTCTAAACATCATAAATGGTATTTTGAATACATGGACACATTTAAAATTATTACTAACTCTAATTAAATCCATTTGCCAAAATTCCATAATGATAGTTTAAAGCACAACTTTCGCATTTTGCAAAAACTTTAAAACTCATTTGTAATTATTCTTTTAGCACCTAAAACACCAAAAATAATTTTTACAACAATTATAATGAATTTTATGTATGTAAATAGTACCCATATTGGTGACAATGCTAGAATAGTACTGAGGTTCCAGAAATTACAATTTTCAAAAGCTTTAAGAAATTACATTTTTGACCATTTCAAATTACTCATTTTTCCTAAAATGCTACAAATAATTTCTACAAAAATTATTAATAAATTTTGTGCATATGAGCAACGTACCTATAGTAATGAACGAGTACCCTATAATAATGAAAAGTACCAAAAATTTAAATTTCAAAAGCTTTGGAAAATTATATTTTTGACCCTTTCTAATTACTAGTTTTTTCCAAAAGCCATTCTAAGACATCTAAGACACATGAAACAATTTTTAACATATTTTTAACCATGTGAACAGGTAATAAATTAGTGCCTAAAAATTATAATTTCTAAAAAACTTGAAAATTATATTTTTATCCTTTTCTAGTTTACTTAGTTTTTCTCAAAAACTATTCTAAAACATTAAGACACATGAAATCATTTTATCCCTTTTAGAAATTAATTTGTATCATTCAAATCAGTAGAAAAATTAAAAGTAACATAAATAAGGTTTTTACATATTTAAAATCACATTTTCTCCTTTTAAGACAACGTTTCTTTCAAAATTCCTTTGTACACTCAAAACACAAGATTCAAGTCTCAAAATAAAATAAAACCAACTTTAATCCTACTGTTTGGACATGGCTGAAATATATATGTACATATGTGTCCATGATCAAAATTTCCATTTAAGATCAATGGGGCAAGTCTTGAGCTTTAGAGAAGGTGATAACTAGAATCATAAAATGCCATGCAACTCATTTTAAGTCTTTAATATTTAAGGTGACAACTTGAAAATATAAACATGATATGCAAGACTTGAAATATAAACATGAGAATGCAAGTCCATTTTTAAGTCTTCAAGATTTATAGGGTGATATCATGAAATGCAAAACTTGAAATATAAACATGAAAATGCAAGTTCTTTTTAAGTCTTTAACATTTAAGGTGACAACTTGGAATATAAACATGACATGCAAAACATGAAAATTCAAGACTTGAAACATAAACATGAATGCAAGTCCATTTTTACATCTTTTAGAGCTCACAAACTCAAGACTTTAAAGAGCAAAACTTGCAACCCTATCAATCTTAACAAAATAAAAATGAGCTTTAGAGTCCTTTATTCCCATGGTTCAAAGAACCTCATTTTGGACTCATCATCAAGCTCAACAACACAAAGAAAACAAATAAGCATTCTTTCTCTCTTTTTTTTTTTTTTGAAACAAAAGATCAAGCCTAAAGCTTTAGAGGTCAAGCTCATGATGGTCTTACAATAATCAACAAGAACACTCATCATCAAGCTATGGCTTTGATCACAACAACAACCAAAGAAAAGAGTAGAAATAGAAAGAAAACTCAAAAATAAAATCCCCCAAGAAGGTTTCTTGTTTGCAAGTAAGAAAGCTTGATCTTTGGGATAAAATGTGAAGAAAAATCTTCCCTTTGGAGTGATGATGGTTTCAGCCAAGGGAGGTAAGGTAGGAGGATAATTTTTCTTGTGTCTGTGTATGTGAATGGAAAGCATAGGTGTTTAGGAGTTGATCTATGGTGGTGGTGTGTTGGTATGTTTGGAAGCTTGATTATGGAGCAACAATGGTGTCTCTTGAAGGTGAAGGAGAAGAGGAAGAGAAAGCTTGAGTTGAGAGAGCAAGATTATTTTTGACAAGTCTTGGTGAGCAAGACTTCACCAAAAAATAGATAGTAAGAAATGAGAGTTTGTGAGTGTATGGGTGTTAACAAAAATCAAAATAAGAAAGGGAAAGGGTGTGTGTGGCTGCCAGCCACTTAGGGAGCTTGGAAGGAAATTTCATTTCATTTTGGTGTGGGAATTAGGGTTTTTAGGTAATTATAATTAGGGTTTGGTTAGAAATTGATAATTTGGTGGTTAAGGCTTTCAAGACAAGGTTAAAGAGTTGTCTTTCAAGGTTAAATGGGTTAAGCTTGATTAATTTGAAATTCAAACACCAACACATGTCCTAATCTTTAGGAAAAGAAAGAGAGAGAAAGTGTTTTTTGTCTCTATTTTTACTTTTTGGTCTCATGAGAATTCTTTGAATAAGAATGAGGATTAAACTTCCTTTAAGCAACCTTGGGCCCTAATTAACCTCAAATAATTATTTTGACTCAAAATTAATAAATAAAATTAATTTATCTTTCATTAGAGCCTAATATTGCCTATATTTTCTTAATTACTTTAATTAAGCTTAATTAGGACTAATTAAGGGCAAAATGATAATTTTACACAAAACTCCTGGAATCTCCAAGACCATTCCAAATATCACATATACCCTTTAATTAACATTCCAACTCCTGGGTAATGAGTCAAGGTTGCCGTTACTTGTTCCGCATTAAATTACCTTAGGGGTGTTTTGGTAATTTCACGCATGGGAAAACTAGGAATTGAGATTTCCACATCTACTATCATCCAAAACACATCTAGTCCCCTTCAAACATCAAACTAACCCCTTGAGGATAGCCGGGTCTAGCTATCCTCGATTTTAAGCAAAATGACCTAGAGGCATTTTGGTCATTTTGCACATGGAAAAATTGGGGATTGTGATTTCCGCACAGATTTGTATCTAAACCTCATATAACCTCATCCTAATATAAAAGAACCCCATTGAGATGGTCTGGATCGGTGTCCTCATTCTTGATAAAAATGACCTCATGGGCATTTTGGTCATTTGCACGCGCAGGAAAAATTGGTCATTACAACTTATCCTAACTCATTTTTTTATTCGATCATGCACGCTCTCAACATATTCTCTAAGGTTTGTATGGTTTGCTTTGTTTATCCATCAAGTTTGGGGATGATAAGTAGTACTTAAGCAAAGCTTAGTTCCAAATGACTTTTGGAAGACTCCTCAAAATTTTGAAGTAAATCATGATCTTCTCTTAAGGAAACTATAGTAAAAGGGATGTATACTGTAGACTCTGTATCTCCTGAATGTATATTTGGGCTAGTTTGTCCAAAAGCTAGTTGGCCCTAATAGGTAAAAAGTGTGTAAGGCTGATTTAACTTGTCCTCTAACCCATATAGCATCATATAGTTGATGATGTTCAATTAAAGGTGATACAAATCCATTGGACACTTTCGCACTTCAGACTTAGGTATTCCTAAAGGTTGAAGCATTCTTGTTGGCTTCTCATGTTCTATCTTTAATGTTACTGCAATTTGAGCATTTGACAAAATCTGCTATCTCTGAGATTCGTGTACATTTTACTTGTGCCAGGGTGCATGATGAAATTACTTTCATGAGCTTCCTCCAAAATTATACTTCTGAGATTACTTCTTTGCATGTACACATATCTTATTTCTATACCTTTACATCCCTTCTCATCTTGAGTAAACCCTATCATTTTCCTGCCTAAGAACGAAGTTCATAAGTCCCTTGGAACTCTTGGTCATTGCATTGTGGTATTCCCAGAATAAGTTCTTTGAATTCACTTGTCACCCTTATCTAAGTCAATGTAATCCTAGAAATTATCGAAATTCATAGATTAAGATTTCTAACAACTATACTAATTTTTCTTTCCTTAATCATCATCCATGTTGTAACATGTAACACCCTCCTAATTACCACATTTACTCGAGTATGGATATAGTAATTAGTAGAGTATTCCTGGCGTTTCTGGTCTATACTAGTGAAAAGTCCAGTGATAAGAGTCGTAATACATATGCTATCACAACAAGATTTACATATAGGGACATCATGTCATCACTGTATATACATCATAAGAACAAAAACCAACAAAACGACCCGAATTAGTCCAAACTAAATAAAACGAGGCTAATCCCCCTACCTAATACCTAACACTGCTCAAATACTTAGCTGACAAAACAGCATATACATATATACAACAGAGCAAAAGGAAACCAAAAGTACATCAGTCTCAGGTAGGTAAAGTCCTAACACTACACTACTACTCTATACATGTAACTGCCGCTGATGATCTCGTCTCCTCCTCCAAAAACCATTGGCCATAGGTGCAATGGCCTCACCTCCGCGGGAGCATTTGGGCCCTCGGAGGATCCGAAGTGGAAGAGGAGGATGAAGACACGGGTATACTGGCGGGTGAGCAGGTGGGGCAAGGGAACCTCGAACACGTCCGGATGTGCCATGTGGAGAGGCACACCATCATAAGGGAAAGTGGGGTCAAAGTCGGAGCGAAAATGGAAGTACTAAAGGATCGGCCGAAGAACATATATATACGGAACGTGAGTCACGACAGTACAAAGAGTCCAAGGCAGGGTCGTATTGCCACACCCATTGTGGCGGTCAAAGAAGAACACTGGGACGGCATCTGTTGAATCTGAACAATATAATACACACGCTGAGGGTGAGAATATTGTAAAATTCTCAGTAGGGTAGTTCCCAGATGCTAAACATAGTACAAGTAATGAATCCATACATGTAAAACATTCATATATTAATCATAGGTATCAATACTAAAACCTCTAGATCGTGGGAAATTAAAATAGCACCACGATAAATCATGTACAACCATAAGCTCAGTTCCACATATCTTTCTCAATTTATAAACATAGGGAAGGCTTAGTTTCACATAGGGCCACTTCAGTATGTAACAATTTCATAGAGGACAATAGACTAGGACATGAGCTCATTCCTATTCGTGATCATCGGACTTCATTTTTTCCATTTCGGATCACACACAGTTCTATGCCTAGCCAATACGTCTACCGACTTATAAACTTTCTAGGGAAGTCCTTCTTTTGCCTTCCTCTCTATCCCCTCTAAGCCTTGTTTCTGTTTCCCGTATGCTCAAGTATGCAAGCAGCATATATACCAACTATTCCTACACTCTTTCACATATTGCATTACATACTTCTCTTTCTTGTCTCAATAGCATGCTTAATTTACAATTAAATATTCACTCCCATTAGAGGTTCATGAATCAGAAAGTGAAGCAATTAGTGTGCATTCACATGCCATAGAATTGGGATAGCTATCATATCATCATGATTTTCATTCATTTTCACTTAGCACCCTGGCAGAATTGATGTTCTAGGTACAACATTTAATTGCTATAACCAACAGCCATCACAACAGCCACAAAAATTCGACATGACACTTCAAGGTGTCTAGAATAACCTGTAAAAATCTCAGGGCAAACAGAGTTTTGTAGCTACTTCAGTAAAATATACAAATAGTGGTCAGGTGCCACCAATTCACAGACCAGATTTGGGTTCTCATAATTTTTAACCCTAGAAATTGATTGATTTAAAACCCAAGAAAATTCACAGTGACACTTCAATATGTTACTAACTTCTCATAAAAATTTCATGGGCTAGATCAACCAATTGCTATGATAATAAATTCGGATAAGTTTATTGCTTCAATTTCAGCAACCAGGACAACATCAGTTACATTTGGGTCTTGATTTTTTTGAGGCAGCAAACTTCAATATAAATACCCAAGAAAATTTATGGGACTAGCCCAAGATGTTAGCTTGAACATACATTTTTTCCAGCTCACGAAAAGCCCTACAACATGTTCAGAAAATTCATGATTCCAGGCTGCCTGCAAGCAACTCGAGAATCCAGCATACCAGTCCAACTTATTTTAATACCAAACCATTTACTAACACCATCCAACCCCATCACCAAAATTCATACATCAATTTCAACATAATATCAATCAAAATCATCAAAATTTTTGGACATACATCATCCCAAAACAGAACAGAAAAATCAGCAAGAACGAACAACAAAAGAACCCTACTTGTGAAGGCTAGTGTCTCTTTGTCTTTGGCTTGCTTCAAGATGAGAGTTCCTCACTTCAAAACTCCTCAAACACCCCCAAACCCTCCTATAATCAGTGATGGATGAGATGAAAAGGATGAGGTTTTGAAATTCTAATCGGTTATAGTTATAGAGATGGAAGTGTAGATCAACTTTAGTGAAGAATGGTTTAGGTTTTGATGATTCTAAGCTAGGGTTTATGTGAATTGGAAGTAAGATGAAGCTCTTGGCTATGGAGGAAAGACCAGCTGTTGTCTTGGCTTGCAAGGGCCGAAATTTTGGTGTCTTATTGGAGAAGAATTGTGACTAAGCTTGCTTAATAAAGGAAATGAAGATATTTAGCCAAGAAATCATGATTTTGGTGACAAGGCAATGATGGGTGGCTAAGTTTAAATCTTGGATTCCAAGATTAAATCTTGGCCTTCCACATGTCTCCACATGTCTTAAATAAGTGGATATTATCCATTTGTGGTAATGGAAGTATCTTTCGATGTTAAAAATCACACACGGAAATCTCACGACGGGTAAACGTCGTACCCGATCTAACCGATATTATTGAAAATTAATTCTAGGTATAAATTTGTCATTCCCACACATTTCTACCCTTATTCTCATATTTTCTTAACTTCGGGCACCTCCGGGTCCCAAATCCCTAGTTTCTACTCCGGCCTATGGCAACAAATACTATTCACATTTTTTTTTTACTCTCACTCCTTGAGTCATTCTCATCACAACTACCCTGTCAAAATTTCAATATTCTCATTAACCATCCCTCAATCAATTTCTAAAGAGGAGGAAAACTAGGATGTTACATAACATCCTTCTAACGATCGTGCATTACTCGAGTATTATCACCTAACTAGAAGAGTGTCACTTATTAATAATATTTATACTAGTCGAGAAAATGAAAAGAAAGTAAACCAAACTCATATATTGCAAGCTATAGAATTGGAACGGACTATACATAGTTTGCACAACCTTATATATATTTATACACACACACACACACACACACACATACATCATGTACAAATCGTCAACATATACATCACACTAGAAGTTAAGTTAGCCCACTAGTAAAACTATCCAAGAACCAAGTCCAAAACACATCAAGCGCCTAGCCTAACCTACTCAATCCTAAGGTCTAACAAAATTAACATATAGACATAAACGGGCCTAAAAAATATCTAGCAAAACTTACAGGCTCACGAGGTCCTAAAACTAAGCTACAACTATGTACATATAAAGGGCTCCTGGATGTCTCCTACCCTCCTAGTGAAAGCTGTTTGCCATCGGTATGATGGTACCATCCCTTCTAGGGCATTAAACCAGATGAGTCAAAGTCGAAGAGGAAGACCAGGATGGAACATCTTCTGAAGAGGTGTTGCGGTGCAAGCGGGGGTATGAAGACAATCTGGTTGTGCATGGTGGAGGGGCATACAATTGTATGGAAAAGCGGGCTCAAAATATGTCGTAAACAGGAAGAATTGAATGAGGGACTAAAGAACACATAATCACGGATTTGGGAAGCCTACTACAACAGAGAGTCTATTAGGGATTGTAGTGCTATTCCCATTGTGATGAGTCAATTAACATTATCACGGATGACATTCTGCAAAATCTAAATACAATACAAAAGGCATAAAATATAGGGATGAGAATATTATATAATTCTCGTAGGCACTCCCTAAATATAAACCTAACATATCTAGTAATTTCATTCATACAAGAAATTCTATGTAAAATCATATCCAGAAAACAATAATAGTCATGCATTTTCTTTTGTGACCATGGAACTCAATTCAGTTTTTTATTAACATAGGAAAGACTTAGTTTTATATCAAATGGTCTCTATGATGGATAAGACCACACATGGGAAATGAAACTTCTTACTCAGAACTTTAACATCCTAGGTTTCTTCATATATTAATTGAGGAAAACTTAATAGGAATATTAGAATTCGGCACGTGGTTATGATGAGCACGGCTCCATGAGCGAGTACAAAAAAAATAAAAATATTTGAATAGTACTTTGCGGCCCGCAGGCCTACCGGGGCCATCAAAACTGGAGAGTTTGGGACCCAAGAGGTGCCCAAAGTTAGGAAACATGAAAATAAGGTTAGACATGTGTGGAAATGATAATGTTATGCTTAGAATTGCTTTACGGGTAATATGGGAGATCGTGGTACGGTGTTTGCCCATTCGGTGAGATTTCGTGTGCGGTTTTTAACACAGAAAGATACTTTCATCACTACAACTAAATAATATCTACCTAATCAAGACAAGTGGAAGGCCAAGATCTAATCTTGGAATCCAAGATCAAATCCTAGCCGTCCATCATAGCCTAGTCATCAAAACTCATCATGATCTTAGACAAATATCTGGCTTGTATTTATTACAAGCCTAGTCACCAATCTTCCTCCCAAAGCCAAGCATCATTCTGGCCATTCCAGGGAGAAATCAGAAGTTGGAAGTCCTCCATAGCCAAGAGCTTCACCTTGTGTTCATCTCACAAAAACCTAGCTTAGAATCATCAAAACCCAAATCTTCCTTCATAAAAATTGATCTACACTTCCACCTCTACAATTATAACCGATTGAAATTTCAAAAACCTCATCCTTCTTGCACATCCATCATTGATCAGAGGAGGGTTTGAAGTTGTGTGGGGAGTTTTGGTTGTGAAAAATCCCACCTTGAAGCAAGCTAGAGATAGAAACTTGTTGAACCTTCAAGAGTAGGGTTTTCTGCTTCCTTTTTGTGAAATTTTTCAATTCTGTTTTAGCTTGCCCTAATTCTGAAAATTTTGATGATATTGATGATTAACATATTGATATTGATGTATGAATTTTTGTGTTGTGTTTGGATGGTTTTAAAAATGGTTTTCTCTCAGTGAAATTGGAACTAGGTTGCTGGACTGAATTTCTGTTCTGTAATCAGAACTTTTCACGAATTTTCTGGAAATTTTGTGGGTGGTTTCATGAGCCATGAAAATTATATGTTGTAGTTAACCTCTTAAACTAAACACACGAATTTTCTTAGGGGTTAATTCTAAGGTTTGATGCCTCAAAAAAATTAGGAACCGAATTGTAACTGCACTGTCTGAATTGTTGAGACTGAAGTAACAAACTTGCCCGAATTTTTCATCATAGCAATTGATTGAGATAGCTCCTGAAATTTTTACACAAGACTAATAACATGTTGAAATACCTCTGTGAATTTTCTTGTACCATGATTCCATCGAATTCTAGGGCTAAATATTTTGAGAACACAAGTCTGGACTATGAATTTGTGGCTTCTGACCACCAGATTTGCCTATTTTATTGAAGTGGTTATATAACTCTGATTGCCCTGAAATTTTTACAGGTTGTTTTAGACACATTGAAGTGTCATGTGAAATTTTCCTTAAGGTTGGAATGGTTGTTTGGTATGGTAACAAATTGTTGTGCCTAGAACATCAATTCTGCAGGATAATGAGATGTGGAAATGGCTGAAATTCTATGATAGTATGTACATATCTTACTGTGTATGTTTGAAACATATGGGGAAAACAGAAACAAGGCTTAGAAAGAATTGAGAGGGAAGGCAAAAAGAAGGACTTCCCTAGAAAAGTTATGAGTCGATAGACATATCGGCTAGGCATAGACCTTAGTGATCGGAAATGGAAAAAAATGAAGTTCGGTGATCTCGAATAGGAATGAGCTCATGTCCTAGCAGTCTATGGTCCTCTGTGAAATTGTGGAGTGTGAATGTATCTCTCTATGAGAATAAGCCTTCCCTATGTTGAGAAAATTGAGAAAGATATGAGGAATGGAGTTTATGATTGTACATATTATTACTCGATCGATTATTGTGATATTATCCTTAGTTCCCGGCCTACGGGTTTTCAAGATTTCTGTGTATGATTTTGTATGAATATTGTATATGCATGAATTGCTTATGCCTACTGTGTGTAGTATATGGGGGAAACTACCTACTGAGAATTTTATAATATTCTCACCCCTAGTTGTATGTATTATATTGTTATTACAGATGCCGTCCCTGTGTTTTTCTCTGATTCGCCACAATGGGTGTGGCAATATGATCCTGGCATTGGACCATGTACGTCGTTGGTTATTAGTTTGGATCTACATGTTCTTTGATCGCTCTTTTAGTACTTTGGTTTTTGCCGCGACTTCAACCCGCTTTTCCTTATGACGGTGTGCCCCTTCACATGGCCCATCATCTAGCGTTTGAGATCCCCCTCGCTCCACCCGCATATCAGCCAGACGCACCCGTTTCGTCATCCTCCTCATTGACTCAGATCCTCTGGGGACCCGGTGCCCCCCGGAGGTGAGGTCATCGCCCCATGGCCAACGGTTTCCTATATGAGGAGTAGAGATCTCCAGAGACGGATGCATTGTACATAGTAATAGGATAGTCTTAGGACTTACCGCCTGTTGATGTATTATTAGTCTTCTTTTGCTACGTTGCATCTGGATTATCTTGAGCAGGTTGGGTTTTCGGTAGGAGGAATTAGTCTTGTTCACTAGAGATTTTGACTAGTTAGGGGTTGTTCTGTGGTTACCTCTTATGATAATGTACATACTGGAACTAGACCTAAGGTCCATATATATCTATTAGATTTTGGCTACGACTATATATGTAGTACACTTCTTTATTCCTAATGTTACGACTAGTGCATATTCAAAACATTAGTAATACCCCGCTAATTACCATGTTAGTACTCGAGGAGAATGTAGAAGTTGGAATGTTACAAGGACTGAGCTCATTTCTATACATAATCATTAGACTTCATTTTTTTCCTTTTGAATCACGCAGGATCTATTCCTAGAATATGTCTCCGACTAATATTACCTCTAGGGAAGTTCCTCTTTTGCCTTTCCTAATCAACCTAAGTCTTATCTTTGTTTTTCCATATGTCAGAACATGCACAATTGAAGTTCATGCATTCTCTTTTGTATCATTTATGCCTCATTTACTTTCTTTTTTTCAAATGCATGCATTAACCATATATAGACAATTAATCACAAGAATTCTCATTCATTTCTCATAAACCAATCTTTAAGTATATAGCATGAATTTATACTCATCATACTTGAATCAAAAGTCATTATATTACCAATTCAAGACTTGGGTTCATTTCCAGCAATTGGCAGATTTTATACTTAAGTAGCAAAATTTAGTTTGCATATCAAACAACAAATTTTGAGGCTACAAAAATTCTCCATGACACATCAATGTGTCCACAAGATCTTGTAAAATTTCCATGGAAAAATAATTCTCTAGCTATGCTAACAAAATTCTACAAATTTGGTGATTAGAGACCACATAATCTCAGCTCAAGTTCAAAATCCTTAATTTTTTTACCCTAGTAAATGAATCCATAAAATTAGAACAAAATTCATGGTTAAACTTTAAGATATTTTTCATACCCTATAAAAATTTCAAGTGAAAATTCAATCATTTACTATAGTAACAAAATTAGCAAAATTCGTAGCTTCAAGTTCTAACAATTTAATAGCAGTATTCATAGTCATGGTTCTTGATTTTTTTAACATAGTAAGAGTCTTTAAAATGACCCAAGAAAAACCATGGATTTGCCTTTGGATGTTAGCTTCAACATATAAAATTTTTAGCTCATAAAAATACCTACAAATACATAAGACAAATCATGACTAATTCCTGCTTGACAACCAAAAATCCAGCAACTTAGTTCAAAACTTTTTTTTGACAAAAATGATTTTCTAGCAACACCAAACTACTCCACTAATGTAAATACATCTATATCTATGGGTAACCCTTCATTAGAACCAAAAACTCAAATTCAACAAGGAAAAATCTCAAAAATAAACCAAAATTGAACAAGAAAAGAGACAAAACCCTACTTTTGAGATTTATGGCTCTTAACTCCAAAGGATATTCTAAAATGCTTTTTCCTCACTTCAAAGCCTTCCAAACAACACCAAACCCTTCCTTTAATAATAGATCGTAAGCTATCAAAGTGGAAAAAAGTGATGAATTCAAATTTTAATCAGTTAGTTTGGTAGATTGTGTTGAGTGGAGTATGTTTAGTAAAGAAAGTTTGAGATTTTAGCAAGTGTAGGTTAGGAGTTTGGAGGTTTGAATCAAGTTTCAAGCTCTTTGTGGAAGCAAAAATGGAGGCTGTTTGGTTCTCCTTATGGCAGAAAATGATGGCTTCAAGTGATAAGGTTTGGTAGCTTTAAGTGATCTTAGTTTTGGTTGTAAGAATTATTTAATATAAATCTAAATTCTTTCTAAAAAGAAAATAAGATGGATGGCTAGGATTTGATCTTGCTAATCAAGATTGAATCTTACCATCCACTTTATTTAAATGGATAGACATTATCCAAATCTTAAAGATTAAGCCATCTTTCGATGTAAAAATTGCACACCGAAATTTTATCAAATGGGTGGAACACCGTCTGAGGCAATAAGGATATTAACCAAAATTAATTTTGGCTCTAATACTTTATCCCAATCCTTATCCTATCTTCCCCTGTCCTGGGGATCTCCTAGTCTCGATTCCAGGGTTATCAATGCATCTATGGGCCCATAAAGTTACTATTTACACCTAAGCCCAAAATTTTTTTCCTACTATCCATTGGGTCGTCCTCATTATTACTACATCTATCAGAATATTGAAATTCTTATTAATAAAGCTTCAATTAATTTCTGAATAACTCTAGGGTGTTACATTACCACCCATCTTAAGAAAAATTTTGTCCTCAAAATTTCATACCTGAAAACAGCTCTAGATGATCCTTCTTCATATTTGATTCTAATTCCCATGTGTACTCTTCACTTCCCTCTATGCCAAGCCATTTACACTAGTTGCAGGATTTATTTCTTACCATTTGACTTCCCTGACAATTCTCACCTGGAAGTGCTTGAAATATCAAGTCATCCCTTAACTGTATAGATTCGGGTTCTATAATATGGTTTGGAATCGGATAATACTTTCTGAGTTGGGATATATGAAAGAAATTATGAAGGTTAGATAGATGTGGGGATAAATCTATGGTAAGCAACTGACTTAATTCGTCAAAGAATTTGAAAATGACCTATAAATCTAGGTGATAACTTCTTAACTCTCAAGGCTTTACCTACACCAGGAATGAGGGTGACCTTCAGGAATACATGTTCTCCCTCTTGAAACTCTAAAGGTTTTCTTCAATCCAGGCATAGCTCTTCTAATGACTCTATGCAGTGTAGATTTTACTCGATTTTCTAAATCCTTTAGTAGTTTGATTAACAAGATCATCCTAACAACCTATTTCCCCTAAACGTACCAACATAAGGGAGATTGGCATTTTCTTCCATATAAAGCTTCATACAAAGCCATGCTAATACTAGCGTGATGACTATTATTATAAGCAAATTCAACCAATGGAAGCAACTTGTTCCAACTTCCCTTTTGTTCGATCACGCATGCCCTTAGCATATCTTCCAAGGTTTGTATGGTGCGTTCTATTTGTCCATTATTTGGAGGTAATAGGTAGTACTTAAAAAGTCTGTTTAAATGCCTTTTGGAAAGCTCCCCAAAATCTCAAAGTAAACCTTGGGTCTCTATTAGAAACTAGCGTAGAAGGAAACACTGTAGTTTTACTATCTCTTAAATGTATAAACCAACTAACTTATCCAAAGGATAACTATTCTTAATGGGTAAGAATTAGAAGACTTGGCCAATCTATCCACTATGACCCATATGGCACCATGACCTTGACGATGTCCTTGGCAAACCCATTACGAAAGTCCATGAAGATACTCTTCCACTTCCAGCTGGGGATTTCTAAAGTTTGTAGTGTATCAGGCTGGCTTTTGGTGATCTATTTTAACAAGTTAAACACTTCCTGACAAACTCTACTATGTCTTTCTTCATTCCCGCCACCAAAACATCTTTTTAAGATCTACATACATTTTACTAGTTCCTAGATGTATGGTGAAATTGCCATTATGAGTTTCCCCTAAAATCTTATTTTAAGATTACCACTCAGCACACATACCCTATCATCGTTCCTCTATACCCCTGCTGGTCTTGAACAAATCCTAGCAACTTCTTTGCATGGACTAATTTTAAAATCTCTTCAAACTTTAGATCTTCATGTTGCACAACCAAAATTGTTCCTTGAACTCACTTGTTACCTTTTCTGACCTAACATAACTCTAGAGGGTCACCAACATCCTGAACTAACCCTTAAAGCTTCTACTAGCTCCGTTATTAATCATCAACCATGCCATACTTAAAGACTTCCTCTAATGCATTAGCAACAACATTCGCTTTGCTCGGATGTTAATTTAAGCTGAATTTAATCCTTGACAAATTCCATACATCTCCTTTGTCGCATATTCAACTCCTTCTGATCTAAAAGATACTTTAAGCTTTTATGATTAGAGAAACATTGAATTGCACACCATAGAGATGATGTCACTAGATGTTGAAGTAAAAACCACAGTTCCGAGTTCGAGGTCATAAGTTGGATAGTTTACCTCGTGTGGCTTCAATTGTCGAGAAGCATAGGCAACCACATGATGATTCTGCATCAACATACTCCTAAACCTTTGCTAGAAGCATCAAGTAAACCTCAAATGGTTCATAAGAATCTGGTAGTACTAACATTGGTGCCATGGTCACTTTTGGTTCAACTCCTGGAAACTATTCTCGCATTCTTGGTGTCCACCTGGATGAGTGTCTTTCAGGGTTAACTTAGTCAAAGGCTAGGCTATTTGAGAAAACTCATGATAAAACGCTTATAATATCCAACTAGCCCTAGGAAACTCCGAATCTCCATCACCATTGTCGGTCGTTCCCAATGAAGTCCTGATTCCACCTTACTAGGATCTAAGAGATTCCCCTCATGATACCACATGACCTAGAAATCTGACCTCTTCTATCTAGAATTCACATTTTGATAGTTTAGCATACAACTGATCCTAAGATGTTCCGCATGTTCTTCCTCAGTCCTTGAATAGATAAGTATGTCATCTATAAAGACAACTACAAGTTTATCTAAGTAAGGACGAAGATTCGGTTCATATAATCCATAAATATAGCCAGAGCATTGGTCAGTCCAAAAGACATCACTATGTACTCATAATGTCCATATCGAGTTCTAAAGGCAATATTGGGAATATGTCATTTCGAACTCGACTTGTGAATATCTTGATCTAGATCAATCTTGAGAATATGGTTGCCCTTCGTAATTGATCCATGAGATCATTAATTCTTGGCAAAGGATACTTATTCTTAATCGTCACCTTATTCAATTGCTTATAGTCCACACATAGTCTCATACCCCTGTAACGTCAGATTTTTCCATGTACAAATACCGAATGCCCCTGAGGTCATTTTACCCGAAATGAGAATGCCGGCACCGATGGGCCCTACGGGCTCGCGGGGACAGCTGAAACCCTATATTTGGGCCCCAGAGGTGCCCGAAATTAGGAAAACATGGGAATAAGGTTAGAAATAGGTGGGAATGATAATTTTATACTTAGAATTAATTTCGGGTAATATCGGTTTAATCAGGTACGACGTTACCGTTCGGTGAAATTTTGGTGTGCGATTTTTAACACCAAAAGATATTTTAATCATTACAAATGGATAATGTATATCCATTCAAGACAAGTGGAAGGCTAAGATTTAATCTTGTAAAATTAAATCCTAGCCATCCATATCTTTTATTATTAGAAAGAAACTATTCTTTGACTACATAAATGCTATCTTTATATTAGGATATATTCAAGCCACCTAACTCATTCAGCCATCATAGAGGGAGCAGCCAACTCCATTGTTGCTTCACCAAAACCATGGAAAACTTGACTCAAATCTCCATTTTCCTAGCCTAGACTTGATGAAACCACAAACTCCCTTCACCAAACTTATTTTACTCATCATAACCTACAAATCTAACCGATTATAATTTGAATCCATCACTTTTCCAACTTTGAGGGCACACAATCTGAGCTTAAAGGAAGGGTTTGGTATTGTTGGGGAAGCTTTGAAGTGAAGCAAAAGCATTCTAGAACATCCTTTGGAGTTAAGAGCCACAAGTCTCTAAAAGTAGGGTTTTCTTGCCTTTTCCTTTTCAAATTTATTCTGGTGTGATCTGATTGAGCTAGGTCCGAAATTTCTTTTTATATTGGTTGATATTATGTTGATATTGAAGTATGAATTTTGGTGGAGTGTTTGGATGATGTTAAAAATCATTTTTGTCAAAAGGAAATTTGGTCTATGCTGCTGGATTTTCGGTTTTTACATAGGCAGCCATTGAAGTCTAATTTTCTGGTATATTTTTGGGTATTTTCATGAGCTAGAAGAAATATATGTTGAAGCCAACATCTTAAGCTAGTTTCACAAATTTTCTTTGTCTCTGATTGTGACTTCTAATGCTCTAAAAAAATCCAGAACCGAAGTGGTTTTTGTGCTGTCTGGATTATGGAACTGAAGCTGTGAAATTGTATAATTTTATTAACATAGCAAATGATTGAATTATCCTTTGAAATTTTTACAGGATATTGTCAACATCTCGAAGTATACCCCTGATTTTTATTTTGAACTAATTCAATCATTTTCTAAGAGTATGAGGGTCTCGACCACTAAAATTGTTGAATTTTATTATCATAGTTAGAGAACTCTTTTTACCCCAAAATTTTTATGGAGCCTTGTGGACATATTGAAGTATCACAGGAATTTTCATAGCCTTTAAATTGATTGTTTAATTTGTGAAATAAATCATGCTCCGTAAGTCTGAATTCTGCCAAATGCTGTCTTTATCCTTGAAATGAATTAAACTCTTGAATTAAAAGTCAAATGATCTTTGGTTCAAGTATGATGTACATGAATGCATGCTAGTGACATTAAAGAATGGTTTGTGAGAAATGAATGAGAATTTCTTGTGATTGGTTGTATATATGAGCTTTAAGCTTGTGTTGGTAAAAAGAATCGCGATAAATGAATGATGTATATATATGTATTGGAAACATTATAACATTCAGAAACTATGCTAACGCATATGGTAATGTGAGCTTGAGGATGATGTATGTACTAAGTAAAGAATGAAGTCCCCTTAGTTCAAAAAAGGCACACAAAGGTCCCTTTTAGTCTATAAAGGGCATAAGAAAGGTCCTTTAGTCTATAAAGGGCACGGGAAAGGTCCCCTGAATGTGTACAAGGCACGGGAAAAGTCCCCTAAATGTGTAGAGGGCACGGGAAGGTCCCTTTTAGTCCAAGAAGGGCAAGAAGGTCCCCTTCGATGTATCGAGGGCACGTAAAGTTGAAAATGAATTATTATGATGTTGAGTAGTATGACATGTACTGAGTGATGGAGTAATTAAAATAAATCCACTTCGGAAGAATGACTTTTGAACTTTAAAATGAACCTTTGATATATGTTGCATGCTCACAATTTTACTAATAAACCGAAGTGGCTTGGACGATAACGATGGCATGAGTTTCATTATATGTTTTGGGGATGCCTTGTTGAGAATTTTAGAATTCTCACCCTATGTATTTTTTTCTGTGTCGTCAGGTAAATTCCAGAGACGGTGAAGCCTACAAGAAAGACTGAATTGGAATCTGTAGCTTAGTAATGGAGACTCGTATATGTTGTATTTAGATATGTACATGTATCTGTAAATATAGTAAAGACAGGATGTGTACTAAAGCTCATAGAAGAGCTTCCTTTTGTACTTGACTTGTACTAAATAAATACTTTGTTTCATTGCTATATATTTTGATGGAACCATGAGTTACTACACGATTCGATTGATTCTTGCTATAGATAATTAAAAAAGGTCCGCTAATTAACAAGTAAAAACTCTTGAGTATGATATCATGGCTTCAGAATTGTGTTGTACTTGGGAGGATGTTACATTAAGCTCGGGTAGCCCAGCAGTTTAGTGCGAAATTACCATTTGCCCCTAAAACAGTGTACAGTGAGTCTAATGACGCAATTAAGCAAACCTAAGCAATATTAGGCTCTAATAGAAGATTAATTTATTTCGATAATTGATCTAGAGTCAAAATAATTTATTAAGGTTAATTAGAACCTAAGATTGCTTAGTTAAACTCTAATTGCATTCTTTAATTCAAGATTCCTAGTAATGGAATCTTGAATAGTATTTTCTCTCTCCAATTCCTTAAATTAAGGAATTATGCCATACCTCATTTGACCAAAGAATGATTTTAAAATTGTTAATCTAGCAAGATTACCTTCCTAATCAAGTCTTGATACAACCCTAAAATTTAATTAAAAATTAATTTGAGCTTTATTAATCATAATTTCAAAAATCTAATAGTTTAGCAATGATGAGGGTGGCCCAACGACCTCTCAAAAAAAAAATTTTGGGCCGGTGAATAGTAACTTCATGCTCTACGGCCTTGGGTGAAACCCTAGATTTGGGCCCTAGAGGTGCCGAAATTAGGAAAACATGGGAATAAGGTTAGAAATAGGTGGAAATGATAATTCTATACTTAAAATTAATTTTCGGACAATATCAGTTAATCGGGTATGGTGTTTACCCGTTCGATGAGATTTCGATGTACGGTTTCTAACACCAAAAGATATTTTCATCATAACCAATGGATAATATCCACCTCTTTAGAGTATGTGGAAGGCCAAGATTTAATCTTGAAATCCAAGATTAAATCTTAGCATCCATTATTGCCTTGTCACCTAAATAATGATCACTTTGTTAAATATCTCCATTTCATTTATTAAAGCAAGCCTAGTCACCAACTTCTCCTCCAAGACATGAGCAATTTCGTGATCAGCAAGAGGAAGAAGAGAGCAGCCACCATTGTTGTCCTCAAGAGCTTGTTCTTGAGTTCCAAGCCCAAAAACTCCAAGCTAGAGTTGTTGGATCATCAAAAGTTCTTCATTAAGCTTGTTCTACACCCAATTCCCTACAAATCTAACCGAACAAAATCTCAATCACTCATCAATCCTTAACTTTGTCCCTCACACCTCACTGATATCAGAGGGGTTTGAAGTTAGATTGGGAGCTTTGGAGGAGAAGGAATCAAGTTTGGTTAATCTTGAAGCCAAGGATTCACTAAGTTGCTACAGGTAGGGTTTCTGCTACCTTTCCTTGTAAAATTTTTCTGATTTATTTTGGCATGACCTAGGTCCAAAATTTCTGGTTGTATTGATGGATAATATGTTGATATTGATGTGTAAATTTTGGTGGTGTGTTTGGATGGTGTTGGAAAAGGGTTTTTATCAAAGGAAATTGGGACTAGGTTGCTGGATTCCTAGTTGTCCTGCCAGCAGTCATTATGCATAAATTTTCTGGTATATTTTTGGTTGTTTTTAGGAGCTATAAAAATTATATGTTGAAGAGAACACCTTAAAATAACTACATGAATTTTCTTGGATGTTAGTTTTAAGGTTTGATGCCTCAGAAAAATCAGAAACCGAAATGAGGCAGATGCTGTCCTGATTGTTGAACTGAAGCAATAAAGTTTCCTGATTTTATTACCATAGAAAATGATTGAATTAGCCTTTTAAATTTTTACATGAAGTTATTAACATATTGAAGTATCACTGTGAATTTTATTGTGAGTTGATTCAATCATTTGTTAGGGTTAAAATTTGTAAGGGCCCTAATCAGCTGTGAATGAGTGGCTTCCAACCACTAAATTTGTATAATTTAATTACAAGGCTAGGGAGCCCCGTTTGCTATGAAATTTTTACAGGGTCTCCTAGACACATTGAAGTATCTCAAAGAATTTTTATAACCTCTAAATTGATTGTTTTATGAGCAAAACAAATTGTGCTACAATGGGGTGAAAACTTCCCATTGTGCTGGAAATGAAACAATGCTTTGAATTGAGAATGTAATGGCATTTTGGCTTCTAGTATGATATGAGTATTTGATATTAAGTGTTTTGCCATGTGACTTGTGACATATAAAAGTATGCTAGAGGCATGATTGAGATTATATTGTGAATGGATGCCTGTATATGCATTATGCATGCATTTGAGAAAAGAGAATATATATAAATTTCAGATCGTCCATGACATATGGACAAAACAGAAACAAGACTTAGGTTGAATAAGGGAAGGAAATTGAAAAGAAAAACCCCCAATTTATAGTCGGTAGAAGTATCGGCTAGGAATAGATCCTGTGTGATTAGAAATGGAAAAAAATGAATTTCGATGATCACGTATAGGAATGAGGTCAGTCCTCTGAGCGTCTATTTCCCTTGTGTGGTGTGATCCACCATAAATACCCGTTGGTATAAATGGATCTATTGTGGAATTGTCCACTGAAAATACTCGTTGGGTATAAACTAAGTCTTTCCTATGTCAATGAAAAGAGAAATGCACTAATTGGCTTTCTATGGCCATGATGGGAACCATGTCACTTTGAGATAACTTTCCTTTATTTGACATATGTATCACCTATATCATATGAAATACTTTAAGTAGATTTACTTACTATGTGTTTGAGTTTCTAGATATATGTACACGTACTGATTGATTGTTAAAAGCTATCCACTTCGGAAGGATGATTTTTGAACTTTAAAATGAACCTTTAGAATATATTGCATGATCATAGTTTTATGAATAAACCGAAGTGGCTGGGGCGATGACGATGACATTATGATTGTGATTGGGGAGTTTCCCTCCTAAAATTTAAAATTCTCACCCTATGGTTTGTGCTTCCGTGTCGCCTAGGTTAAGCCAAAGGACGATAATGCTCTACCAAAGGAATGTGGGACCGTAATAGTATAGTAGTTACTATTTTATTCTATTGTACTTAGTGGGATGGAAAATGTATGTAAATGTATTTGAGGACAAACATGTACTAAAGCTCATAGAGAGCTTCCTTTGTATTTTAGCTTGTATTCAACGAATATGGTGTTTACTTGTAATATGTTTTAATAGAAATACACTTAGTTATTTCGCACGTGAATCGAGCTTGCTATAGATAATTAAGAAATGTTCGCTAATTAACAAGTAACAACTCTCGAGTATGATAACATGGCTTAAGAATGGGGTTGTACATGGGAGGATGTTACATTGACAACCTTAATTAGCCAATTACCTCACCTAAACGCTTTCTTACAACTCCTAACCAAAACCTTAATCAAATAAACACCTAAACACATCACTAAACCACAATTACATGAGTAAATTAATCCTCCCCCTTGGCTGCCCAATCTGGTCAAATGCATGGCCCAAACAAAGTGTCACATGTTGAATTTTATCTCACTCAAAGAGCCATGTCTTGCCATACTTGTGCCCATACTCAACCATGCCTAAAGCCATACTTTTGTAAGAGATATTTCCTCCCTCCTCCTCTCCAAAATAGCGTCGGTTCCTCCTCCCTCTTTGAAGCCTCAATGTTGAAAATTTCTATAAATACCAAGCCTTGAAGAACCTTGAGACACTTTTGTTCATTTGCTAAGTTCACACTTCTTACGAAAATTCTCTCATTTCCTCTCAAATTCCCTCACATTGGCCGAATTCTCCTCCAAGTTTCAAGGGATTTCCTTCTCATTTCATAACAAAGCTTCCTTTCATCTCTTTTAAAGATTTCATTTGGTAGGGGTTTTGTTTTCAAGTTTTTACTTGTTTTCTTCAAGAAAAGTTCTAGTTTTCTCTTGGTTCAAACTCTTTTCCTCCTCTTCTTTTCATTTCGGCCAAGAGGCCTTTTTATGAGAAGAACTTTAGCTTGATGATGAGGTTTCAAGATAATGACTTGTTGTTGTCATGTGAGAAACCTCTAAAGCTTGAAACAACTTGGTCTTGGACCATACATGCTTGTGTTTTCTTTCTTTTTCTTGATCTCATTTTCGTTTCTCTTCCTTTCTTTCTTGAATGACTTCCTTCTTTTCCTTTTTCCTTTAAAGATTTCGGTTTCCTTTTCCTTTGTTTGAACAAAGTTTGCTAAAAATGTTAAGTAGATCACAAAAGTTTTGTTAAGAAAATTAATCACATGTTTTCAAAGAGCTCTAAGCTTACCCTTGCCAACCTTAAAGTTGGTCGGCCGTTCTAAGAGTTTTACTCTAGATTGAAGCCCATGAGCAATAAAATAAAGAATATGACTTAGTTCTTTGTATTTTGTTTAGACAAAGTGTTGACTTTGTGTTTATTTTCTTGAGCTTGATGATGAAGTTCAAAACCAAAGGCTTCTTTGAAGTCTTGGTGCTAAGAACTCTAAAGCTCACTTTATGTTGTTAAGATGCATATTGGGTTAAGGTTGTGAAGTTCCTTTAAAGTCTTGTAAGAGCTCTAGTTAAGATAAAATGAGTTGCACACATGTTTACATTTATGCCTTGCATAGCATGTTTATTTTGATGTCATCACTAAACTCTCAAGAATAACTAAATGAACTTGCATTATCATGTTTAAATTCCAAGCTTGCATTTCATGTTTATATTTCAAGTCATCACTTAATCTTTAAAGATAATAATGAGGTTGCATCTCATATTTATTTTATGCTCTCACTTTACTTTCTAATGAAGAATAAAATAAGTGCATATCATGTTTAAGTTTATGCTATCACTTAAACCCCTAGAGCTCAAAGACTTGCCCAAGTATCTTGCATAAAGTTTTAGAAAATGGAGGCATTTCAAGGATGCCATTTTGGCCTTGTGATGATGATGATGGACTTAGATGAGTTCATCTAATCACAAGTGTCCATAGTTCATGTTTTGGAATTTTTCTAAGCTTAGGAGCACCTAAGCAACATTATGAACAAATTTTATATTTTAAATCTATTTTATGAGTAAGTTAATTTAGCTACTGACCTCATGTGTAATTACATGATTTTAATGAGAGGAATTGGTTCTAAAAGAGTTTTGAGTTCCTAAAATGATTCCAAGAGAAAACTAGTAACTATGTACTTTAAATCATGAGATTATGTGATTTTTGATGAAATCATTTCGGTTCTGTAACTCCATGTTTGGCCACTGTATAAATCTGTTTTATGGTTTAAAATGTGTAAAATTATGTTTGAGTGAAGTAAGGAACGTTTTAGAGAAGTTAGAAAAGAATAAGTAACTAAAAAGGGTTAAAATTGAGAATTCTAGAACACCTAACTATGCAAAAATGCAAACCTATTCCAGCATGATTAACTCAAGGATAAATGGTTTATAATCAGTAAAACATGTATAAAAACCCTTCATAAATGATTAGGTATTAATTACAAAGCTTAAGGTGATGATAAGGACTTAAAATGGGAAATCTAGCACACTTAGACATGGTAATATGCAATTCTGTTCCAGCATAGTTAGATTGAGGAAAAATGACTTATAACTTAGTAAACATGCCTAGGAATCCCTCATAATTGGTTTAGGAATTGATTATGGAGTCTTAGGCGAAGATGGATCTTAAAAAGGGTCACGAATGGAGATTCTAGAGCCCCGGAATATGATATTTTTCTGCCCTTAAATGTATGATGCTGTTTGAATTTTTAGTAAGCATAAATCTTAGTGAGAATTATAGGTAATGATCTCCTAGGTGTGATAGAGATGTATTTTGGGTGCTAGAATAATCGGAACACAAGTTAAGACCCGTAAGGGCCAAAACATAAGACACCATGAGGTAGAAGGTGTGATGTGAGTATGAGACCGAGTGGGTATACTTGTGATGTTGAGAATATGTTGATGACATGATATATGTGACCATATATATATATTTGTGACATGTTGTTGTGGTGATATGGCATGCTATGCTTGAGGTGCATGAGAAGATGAGCTATGAGTAGAGGATATATTATATGATGTTCTATGGTTATATGCTTATGTTGCATCCATACAAGATATGATAAAGTGGAAATGATCCCATTATGACTTCCCGAGTGAAGGGTTGTACGGGTGATCCAAGAAAGAAATGTGATTCCCCTCTTTTTCCCCATGTAAATCTAGCGACGACTAGTTAGGTTTGAGCTCATTCCTAGGCGATGGGTGTATTTGGAGTTTTGGTGGCTATGTGAAAATTGCCGGGGCGGCATGTTGGATGGATTTTTGGTGGCTATGATGAGGGCGAAAAAGTGGAAAAAGTTATGAAAGGAACTCACGGAGTTCAAGTATGAAAAAGTAAAAGACGCACATGCATATGTTTCGTTGATGTTTCATTGATGCTTTTGATTAAGTGATATATGTTATCTACGTCTCCTGCCATGCTCAAGTATTGTCATGCATACATAAAATATCTGTTGCATTCATACCATGAAGACTCATGCTAAAAGGAACCCACTTCGGATAATAGGATTTGAGAAATTAAAATTGAACCTATGCATGTATACCTCTTTCATAATGAAACCCGAAGTGGCTGGGCGACAATGATGACACTTGTGTTAAAGCGGGGAGCCTCTAGAATCTTGTATGAGTATTCTCACCCCTTTTGTTTCCCCTCGTGTCGTCTCCAGACGGGCTGGTGCGGTGTTCGTGATTTTCCTTGAAGCGCGGTGTAGGAGCTATGCACATCGGATCAGAGGACGCAATGGAAGCTTGAAGACTAGTCTAGCCTGTTTATAATCATGTTTTGCATTAGTTAACCTTGCTTGATGTATCTAGTCTCTTGAGGTGTCCTTATATTTATAAGGGCATCGTTGTTTTGTTATGATTATAATATAATACTACAGGTTATATTGTGTTTATTCTATGGTTTATTTATGTTGTTATGGTGATGTATACTTGGTTGTTATGTTTCTTGTTTAATCAGTCCCTATGCGTATGCATGGCTCGCATTTTAAGTCTTAAGTTCAAAAAGAAAAATTTAGTCGTATTTTATACTCGTATTTTAAAGAAAGTCAAGTCAAGTTCTGAAATGAAGACGTAACCGCTAATAACTAGCCGAATGCGACTCGAGCATATTAGGTGAAAGTTAGGGTGTTACACCCCCATCATTTTTCTTTAACAGAAGAACGGGAGCTTGCCAAGAGAGGCACTAGGTCTAATGAAATGTTTTCCTTATAATTCTTCAATTTGTGCCTTTAATTCTTTCAACTCGAAAGATGACATTTGTAACACTTCCCAAATACAACATTATCCTTAAGTCATCATATTATACTTAGGAGTTATTACTCATAAATTAGTGGCCTTTCTTAATTATCTATAGCAAGATCGATCGAACCATAAAGTAACTAATTTGTGATTCTATTAAAATATATAACAAAAGAAACAAAACATTTATTGAATCCAAAGTCAAGTACAAAAGGAAGCTCTTCTATGAGCTTTAATACACATATGTTATCTATTATATTTATAGACATATACATATGACTAAGTACAATCGATACAAGCCTCATTGCCCTAAACTACTGCAATTTCAATTTTCGGTATAGCCTCATTGTTCCTGATCAAGTTGGAGAAACATGGAAGCAACACATAAGGTGAGAATTCTAAAATTCTCAGTACAGTATCCCAACATGTATAGTAAAATAAGTCCATGTCATCATCATCGTCCAAGCCATTTTGGTTTATTAAGAAAATACGATCATGCATTCCATAACATGGTTCATTTTAGAGTTTCAAAATTATCCTTTCCAAGTGGGTTTCTTTTAAACATTCAATCACTTACTATACATATGTCATAGTGATCAACATCATAAAAATTAATTCTAGACAAATAATTTAATAAATTATGCATATGCATAGGATAAATGTTGTATCTTTCTTAACTTCACGTGACCTTGATAGGTTAAAGGGTGTAACACCCTAATATTTAACTTACACGTATAACGTATTTAACTTATTATTAGTTATTACTCTTTTGTTCTAGTTCTTTAATTTAAACTCTTGAAATTACTTTAATGAAATTACATGTATTTTTTTTTTAACTTTGAAAACAAAATATGAGCCACGCATATTAAGTAAAACCCATCTATCAATCACATAAAGAGGAGAAATAAAAACTAGTCACATACATACACAACTATCACATGAACATAACCACATCATCACATATAGTTATAGCATAAGTATTAACCGTTCCATATCAAGCACCAAAACACACTACCCACCGATCAAGCTTAAGTTAAGTAGCAGCAATTCAACACGAACAATATCAATTGGATACAAAATAAACTAGCATAATATCCCTCCTCATTACTCCTTGAAGTTTGGAGTGAAAACCAGAACGACTCGTCTCGTGTGGCATAAAGTCCCGATGGGTAGACATGGACGCTCGGCGAGGACGAGTGGCACCTCTACATACAAGCTCTACTCCTCGTCGCGCATGACCATGGTCTCTTCATCATTATCATCCCCTACCTCCATAGGGACAATAGGACAGACCTACCTGAGGTGGTGGGGAGGGTAGATCCTCTAGAGGTCCAACCATGACCTAGTAGAACGAGGTGGTGATCGGGGTGTTTAATCCGAGAAGTCTCAAGAGATGATGTAGCAGAGTGAGTATGTGGAACTGCAGCTTGAGAGTTACGCTCGAAGGCAATATCATTCAGGAAGGTTGGGGAGTTGCTTACTAGAAATGGGGTGTGTAAAGGGATGCATAAAGGATGATCCATAAAGACATATAAACGAACTTTACAATGACCCACAAAATGATAGGATCGGTTGATCGGGTCATAGTACATTTCCCACGTAGGGGCATCAAAAATCACAAATGTTGCCATCAACCTTTGAAGACGAGATGGAAAAAGAAGAGGCAATGAGAAACTTATGAAAAATCTCAATAAGGCTTTCACCTCCTAATGCATTGTGTCATTCATCGTCCCAACCTCAATGTTTTATTATGAAAATGTGAGCATGCATAAGGATCATTTATTAATTTGCAAAATATTTTTAGCGAGGTCCGTGTCTTTTAGCATGAATCTTAATGTCATGGATGTATCATATTATGTCATGAATGCATGCCAATGCTATATGCCAATTATCATAAAAATATCACAATCAATGACATAATGAACATAAACCTTTCTAACATGATTTCTACTAAATATTCTTTAGCGAACTTAAATTTCTTATTCATTTTTCCTTGGGGGCCGCCCTATATCTTCTTTCTCTTAAGAGTTCTAGATTATGAGCTCATACCTAACTAGTCATCACTAGTTTATAACACACTTTGAGATGTTCTTTCATTCCAAAACCATTATAAAGTCTTATTCCAATTTTTCCCTTGAAATTACACTCAAATTTGCTCAAATTAAAACAATCACCTTATCAAAATAATTACATCTTTAAAAATCAAATTTTCTTTGTACATCATAGAAACAAGATTTCAAGCCTCAAAACAAAGTAAAACCAACTTCAAACCCAAGATCCTCATAAGGCCAAAACTCATATATTGAATTGTGTCCATAGTCAAAATTCCCATTTAAGATAAAAGAGGTTAAGTCTTTGAGCTTTAGAGGTTTAGGTAATCACTAGAATCATCAAAAATGCCATGCAAACCTCATTTATAATCTTGGTTGTAACACCCTAACTCTTAACCTCATACTCTCGAGTCGCATTCCGATTAGTTATTAGTTGTTACGCCTTTGTTTCAGACCTTGGCTTACTTTTCTTTAAATACGAATCGTAAAATACGACTAAATTTTTCTTTTTGAACTTAAGACTTAAAATGCGAGTCGCGCATGCGCATAGATACCAACTATTAAATGTAAAACATACGATAATATACGTCATTATAACAACCATGAATAAACCATAGAATGATCACAACATAAATTATAGTATTATATCATAATCATAACATAATAACTATGCCCTTATATATATAAGGACACCTAGGGGTATCAATTACACCAAACAACTTTAACTAATGCAAAACGAAATGTTAACGAGGCTAGACTAGTCTTCATGCTTCCGCCGCCCTTTATTCAGTACGACGTGGTCCTACGCCGGTGCCTCAAGGAAGATCATGAACATCCGCATCATTCCCGTTTGGAGACGAGTGAGAATACTTATACAAGATTCTCATGGCTACCCGACTTTAACACAACCTTCATCGTCATCGTTTCCCACTTTAGGTTTCATTATGAAAAGGTGTACATACATAGGTTCAGTTTTTAATTTCTCAAATCTATTATCCGAGTGAAATTTCTTTTAGCATGAGTCTTGATGGTATGAATACACTAGATATTTTATGTATGCATGGCAATATTAAGCATGACAATTATGTAACACCCTAATAATTAACCCAATACACCTAGGTAGGATCTGATTAATTACTAGACTTTACTCTTTGCTTCAGTTCCTTAATCATGCTTTGAAAATACTTAGTGAAATTACGAGCCATTTTTTTTTTAAACATAATTGAAAACGTGAGCCGCGCTTAACGTGAATGATTTAGCAAAATTTAAAAGACACATAGGAATTTACAAACATCACATCATAATATATTGGCTCCATCATATAGCATCCATAATTACATATCATATAGATATTTTGCCTACCAACAGAATAAGACTAAGTGTAGGCAATCTAATAAAACATAAATAATATATGGATGGAAGGACATCCATTAATGGCACCTAGTAATAACACTCCAGGGATAGGGATAGATATCTGAAATATACGAGTGAAACTAGCAGGATTCAAGTTCAGCTACCTGAAGCCTCAATGTGATTCACGAACGCTTCCTTCGTTTCTGAAGACGAGATGGAAAGAAAAATAGAGGGAGTGAGAAACTTATAAAAAAATCAGTAGGGTACTCACCTCATGATGCATTGTGTCATCATCATCGTCCCCAGGAACCTCGGGTTATTATGAAATAGTGAGCATGCTAAGATTGATTTATTAAGTTCGAAAATATACTTTACCGAGGTTCGTCGTTTTAATCATGCGTCTTATAATGCATCATAAACTTAGCATGTCATGTTTATAATGAACTTTTCCTTTCATATATAATAACATAGTTATGCATAAAATCACATCATATTCCTCATCATCATTTCATAATACTATGCATAGCAGAACATCATATTTCTCATCATCATCTCATAAATACTATGCATAGCAGAACATCATATTCACATAATGCATTTACTTAGTTTCTTAGGTGACTTAAAGTTACTTTCATCATCATTTTCCTGGGCCACCCTATACTCCACCCTTTTGGGAGTAATCTAGGTTATGAGCTCATACCTTGCTAGTCGTCACCAGCATATACTTATCCCTTTTGATAAGTAAAAATTCCGCTCTACCCTTTTGAGAGAACAGACTAGGGGCAAGAATCACCTTTTCACCGCCTATAGTTTGATGGGTCCAAAGGATCATTTTCTCATATATTTTGAGTCACCTTTAAGTCTTTGCATGTTATATCATAATACAATTCTTCATTCATAATCATCATAACATTTTCTCATTTATAGTCTTATGCCGAAATAATATATACCAACTGTAATCATGCATCTGGAGATTCCCAGGAAAGAGAGGTGGGTCACAATGGACACGCTTAAATACCAAATCTTTCCTTAGCCAGAATCTTTCCAAATTGCACTCTTACAGGAATACACTTTCTTCCAGGAAGAATATGTCTTTATTTCATGCATAAGTTTTCATTGTTTGCAACAACAACTATAACATACAAACCAGGGAATCAATCAATGACACCAAATTCTTAATAAGCATCAAATCACATTTTAAGTACACATAAATTACTAGCTTCCCATAAAATTCTTACAAAGTTTTAAAACTCTTTTAGAACTAATTCCTTTTGTTAAACTTGAAAGAAGTCATAGGACTTTAGGCCTAAATTAACCATGGGACCGATTTATAACTTGAAAGAATGTTCATAATTAAATCTTTCACTTAAGATAAAAGGAGCAAGTCTTGAGCTTTAGAGATTTAGGTGACATCTTTGAATTATTACCATGCTATGCAACCTTATTTTAATCTTATCTTTATAAGGTGATAGCTTGGAATTATAAACATGATATGCAATTCCATTTCTTTATCTTTAAGATTTAAGGTGATAACTTGAAAATTAAACATGATGCAAGAACTTGTAATATAAACATGATGCAAGAAACTTGAGCGCGTAATCGCATAGGATGAAGAGGGAGAGAGAATCTTAAGCAACCTGAGCGCGGTAGTCCGCATAGGACCGGTGAGGGATGAGAATTACATTTTTTTTAAGCTCCAATTCTCAAGACTTCTTAAAGAATAAATTCTTTAACTCCAATTATCTCATTTCTTTGCTTATGATTCATAAGCAAGTCTTTGAGCTCTAGGATTTTTAGGTGATGACATAAAATAAACATGCCATGCATTGATTCTTTTAGCCATTATAAAATAAAGTGAGAGCATAAAATAAACATGAGATGCAACTTCTTTATTATCTTTAGAGATTAAGTGACAACTTGAAATTTAAACATGAAATGCAAGCTTGGAAATTTAAACATGAGATATGCAAGTTCATTTATTCATTCTTGAGAATTTAGTGATGACATAAAATAAACATGGTTATGCAAGGCATAAACTTAAACATGGATGCAAGTTCACTTGATTTCTTTACTAGAGCTCCTTCAAGACTTTAAGAGAATTATGAATTCAACCCAATATATGTATCTTAGCAAGACAAAGTAAAAATACATATTTCATATTCAAACCTCAAGATAAAAACATTATTCTTTAAAGTTTTGCATTAAATGGAATGTTCAAGCTTTAGAGGCCTAACTTGTGATGGATTTACAACCCATATTCAAGGTCCTCATCATCAAGCCATCATTTCATTCCTTCCTAGGCCATTTGGCCGAAACCATGAAAGGAAAATAAGGAAAGAAAAACTGAAATTTTAAAGCTTTGGAAACTAGTGAAACCTTCAAGTTTTAGAGATCTAACTTGTGAAAGCTTTGCAACCAACACTCAAGAATCTCATCATCAAACCATGGTCTCATCATAACCTAGGCCATATGGCCAAATTGTTTAAAAAGAAAGGAAGAAGAAAACCAAATGGAAAACTAAAGAAATCCATGAAATCATCATTTTGAACCAAGAACAACACTTAGCAAAGCATAAAATAAACTTAAAAACAACTCCCTACCTAATTTGATTTGAAGGAAAGGAAGAGAACTTGGTTTCCTTGAGTGAAATGAAGAAAATATTCTTGAAAACTGAAGAAAGAATTCAGCCAAGAGGAGGAAGAAAGAAAGCTTTTGGTGCTCCTAAAACTAGAATTTGTGTAAGTTATGAACTAAGCATCTAAACTATCTTCAAGCATGCCTATTTATAGAGATTTTGCAGCTCATAAATGGACAAAGGAAGGAAGGAAATCTGACCAAAAATTAGAGAAAAAAAATAAGGAAGAAAAATCATTTTGTTTGGTGGCTTAAAACATGGAATCATGTTTCCATGTTTTCATGATTCTTTGTTTTCATTCTTTGGATTTTTGTGTAATAATTTTCTGACTTATTACTCAATAATTTCGTGCATTACAGCCTTGTGGAAGAGGATTTTGTGTGTTCCATGTATTATTTAGGTGTAGGCAAGGTATTCATGCAATTTAGAGAATTTACGGTTAAGGGTTTAAGTGAATTACTAAGCAATTTGGGTGTTTTAAGCAATTTTAGGTTCTAATCAATCTAAATAAATAATTTTGACTCTAGATTAGTAATTAGAATTTAATAAGCTTTAATTTGAGCCTAATATTGCTTAGGTTTCGTTAGACGAATCAAAAATCTCAAAATTTGTAAAACTACAAGACAGGGGCAAAACGGTCATTTTACTTAAAAATTGCCCGAGACCACCCGAGCTTAACCAATGGTTAATCATGGCTTAAAAACACCTTTTAACACATTTTAGTGAGGTTCGGGCTAGTCGGCACGCAAATCGGAGTTAAAAACAAGGGCGTTTTGGTCATTTCGCGTCGAAGCTCAAAATTAGGATTCTTCTCCTCTATTAACACACATAACACAAACAATCCCTTATTAACATCAAAACATCCCCTTGAGGATGGGTGGGGCCCACGATCCTCATTTTCTGAGTAAAATAACCTCAGGGGCATTTTGGTCATTTTACACGTACAGAAATTGGGGTTTGCAATACTTGCACGAATTGCTCCTAACTTCTCTTCTAACGTTATATTCCTTTATTAAGGATTGTTTGGTCTCAAATTTTATATAATATTTACCTACGGTAATTCGGTAATTCCTAATGATAGTAAAAATTACAGTAAAATTGGGCGTTACATTACTCCCTCCTTAAAAGAATTTCGCCCTCGAAATTCGTTACCCAAGAATAGCTCTGGATACCTGCTTGCATCTATTTTTTTCAGCTTCCCATGTAACTTCTTCGGTTTCATCTTGTCCCCATGCTACTTTGACTAGGGGTACAACCTTGTTCCTTAACCGCTGAATTCCTCCGGTCAACGATTCTCGTGGGTGGTAAGTTAAACGTTAGGTCATCTCTTAATTGTACATG
>JAMLFY010000002.1:21218152-21356224 GCA_030441495.1 Dalbergia oliveri | reverse complement strand
TTATTTTTACTGGAATTTTTACTATCATTAGAATTACCGAATTACCGTAGGTAAATATTATATAAAATTTGAGACCAAACAATCCTTAATAAAGGAATATAACGTTAGAAGAGAAGTTAGGAGCAATTCGTGCAAGTATTGCAAACCCAATTTTCTTGGTACGTGTACAAAATGACCAATGAGGTTATTTTACTGAGAAAATGAGGATCTGGCCCCACCCATCCTCAAGGGGATGTTTTGATGTTAATAAGGGATTGTTTGTGTTATGTGTGTTAATAGAGGAGAAAAATCCTAATTTTGAGCTCGACGCTCACGAAATGACCAAACGCCTTATCCCTTGCGCTTTAATTTTTATTTGCGTGTCCACTGAAGCTTTAACCTCACTAAAATGTGTTAAAAGGTGTTTTTAAGCCATGATTAACCATTGGTTAAGCTCGGGTGCGGTATTTTTAAGAAAATGACCGTTTTGCCCGTCTTTGTGCAGTTTTACAAATTTTGAGATTTTTATTTGCTGAATTAAACCTAAGCAATATTAGGCTCAAATTAAAGCTTATTAAATTCTAATTACTAATCTAGAGTCAAAATTATTTATTTAGATTGATTAGAACCTAAAATTGCTTAAAACACCCAAATTGCTTAGTAATTCACTTAAACCCTTAACCGTAAATCAAAATTGCATTAATATTTACACCTAAAAAATACATGGAACACACAAAATCCTCTTCCACAAGGCTGTAATCACTAAATTATTGAGTAATAAGTCAGAAAATTATTACACAAAAATCCAAGAATGAAAACAAAGAATCATGAAAACATGGAAACATGATTCCATGTTTTAAGCCACCAAACAAAATGATTTTTCTTCCTTATTTTTTTCTCTAATTTTTGGTCAGATTTCTTTCCTTCCTTTGTCCATTTATGAGCTGCAAAATCTCTATAATAGGCATGCTTGAAGATAGTTTAGATGCTTAGTTCATAACTTACACAAATTCTAGTTTAGGAGCACCAAGCTCTCATTTCCTCCTCCTCTTGGCTGAATCTTCTTCAAATTTTCAAGTAATATTTTCATTTCACTCAGGAAACCAAGTTCTTTCCTTCCTTCAAATCAGATTAGGAGGAGTTGTTTTTAAGTTTATTTCTATGCTTTGCTAAGTGTTGTTCTTGGTTCAAAATGATGATTTCATGGATTTTCTCTAGTTTTTCCATTTGGTTCTTCTTCCTTTTCTTTTGTAACAATTCAGCCATATGGCCTAGGTGGGACTAAGATGATGGCTTGATGATGAGGACCTTGAGGGTGGGTTGAAATCCATCACAAGTTAGGCCTTTAAAGCTTGAAAGTTCCACTTGATGCAAAACTTTAAAGAATAATATTTTTATGATGTTTTTATGATCTTGAGTTTAGAACTTGAAAAAGAATGTATTTTTCATTTTTGTCTTGCTAAGATATATGGGTTTAATTCATATCTTTCTAAGTCTAGTAAAGAAATAAAATGAACTTTCATCCATGTTTAAGTTTATGCTTTCATAACCATGTTTACTTTCTATGTCATCACTAAATTCTCAAGAATGAACATTATATTACAAAGTTGCATCATGTTTAATTTTCAAGTTATCACCTTAAATCTTAAAGATAAAGAAATGGAATTGCATATCATGTTTATAATTCCAAGCTATCACCTTATAAAGATAAGATTAAAATAAGGTTGCATAGCATGGTAATAATTCAAAGATGTCACCTAAATCTCTAAAGCTAAGACTTGCTCCTTTTATCTTAAGTGAAAGATTTAACTATGAACATTCTTTCAAGTTATAAATCTTTCCCATGATTAAGTTAGGCTTCTTCAAGTTTAACAAAAAGAATTAGTTCTAAAAGAGTTTTAAAACTTTGAGAATTTTATGGGAAGCTAGTAATTTTATGTGTACTTAATGTGATTTGATGCTTATGATTTGGTGTCATTGATTGATTCCCAATGTTATAGTTGCGTTGCAAACAATGAAAGCTTATGCATGAAATAAAGATATTTGTTACTTGGAAGAAAGTGTATTACTTAAGAGTGCAATTTGGAAAAATTGGCTAAGGAAAGATTTGGTATTTAAGCGTGTCCATTGTGACCCACCTCTCTTCCTGGAATCTCCAGATGCATGATTATAGTTGATATATATTATAATAAGACTTAAATAAGAAAATGTTAGAATTATTATGAATTGCAATTTGAACATGCAAAGACTTATTGGTGACTTAAAATATAAGAAATTATCCTAACCCATCAAACTATAGGTGGTGAAAGAGGTGATTCTTGCCCCTAACTGTTCTCTCAAAAGGGTAGAGTCAGGACTTTAACTTATCAAAAAGGATAAGTATATGCTAGTGACGACTAGTAAGGTATGAGCTCATAACCTAGATTACTCCCAAAAGGGTGGAGTATAGGGTGGCCCAAGGAAAATAATGAGGATGATAAGATTTTAAAGTAACCTAAGAACTAAAGAAATAAATTATGGGCACCATGTCCATGTGTAGCTATTATGATATTCTTCTATGCATAACATACATGAGTTGATGATGAGAAATATGATGTTCTTCTATGCATGTTATATTAATGATGATGATGAGGAATATGATGTAATGATAAAAGAAAAGTTCATTATAAATATGACATGTTAAGATTATGATGCATTATAAGACGCATAATTAATTGGTCAAATCTCGTAAAAGTATTTTCTTAAATTAAAATTTAATCTTTGTATGTTCACTATTTTATAATAATCCCAGAATTCCTGGAGACTTTGACTAATGAATATTGCAGAATAATTACCTACCCAGAATCTTTAGAAGATCTCACTCCCTTTTCTTTATTTCCGTCATCTTCAGACTTCACATGGCGACATTTGTCCGTCGCTGACACACTTTTGGGAATTCCACTACTACCCGTGCATCATTCGATCATTGAATAGGTGCTCCTTTATTTTATTTACGAGTCGTCCATTTGAATTGCCCAGTTATCGTGTTTCTCCCAATTCTCCCTATGGCGATGAAATGGTTTTCTAACATGCACGTCATTCTTATGAAGAATGTGACGCCTAATATCTTGTCATTGCGTCCATGTTTTCCAGAAGAAAATTCCCATTAACAAATATATTTTGAAATCTCCCTCCAGGACCCCTCCTAGGATGCTTATTTGTAGAATCGCTTCTCCCCCACGTGTAAGAGAATGTTGTAGGTAGATTGCAGTCAGCCGAGGTTAGCAAGAAGACCGTCTCATGTAACTCAACCCCAGCCTGGTGCATTCTCTGCTCAACCCTCCGAATAAATTGCCCAGTGATTTTGGGTCTTTTCCCCCCGTTTCCAAGCACAGCTGGCCCTAGAGAGTTTTTAAGTAGTCTTAAAGAGTGTATGCATTTGTTTTAGAGAGCCTCCTCAAACTTTTAAGGTTATCTAGTTTAAGGTTATCTAGTTTAATGCATTATTTCCTTATAAATAGTTTCCTATGGTGTGAATATGTAAGAATATGATGGGATTAACTTATCTTAATCTTTTGGTTAGTAGGTTATTGTATATATGTTGTGATGTGCATTATGGATGTTATGTGATGGAGCCAATATGATATATTTAGATTCTTAAATGTCTTATTTTACTACCGCTGGAATCGTTAATGTTACGTTACTCATGATTTCAATTATGTTTAAAAAAAAAAAAAATGGCTCCTAATTTCACTAAGTATTTTCCAAAGCATGATTAAGGAACTGAAGCAAAGAGTAAAGTCTAGTAATTAATCAAATACTGCCTAGGTGATTGGGTAAATTATTAGGGTATTAGGAACACATGGTCCCCTCCAAAATCTAGCCCTTTTGCCGCTTGTCCGCATAGTTTTTCTGTCGACTTTGAGAGGAAAGATTTTTATCCCTAATTTTCTTAATTGTTTGTTTCCCTCACAATTAGGTTGAGTAGACTTTGCTTTTCTGTCATACCAACATAAAGGTGATTCGTCCATAGAGGGCCTCGTATGGTGCCATACGATACTTGCATGATAACCGCTGTTATATGCAAACTCAAACGATGGAGGACTTATCCCAACTCTCTCTTTGATCTAAAACACAAGCCCTCAACATGTCCTCCAAAGTTTGGATAGTTCTTTCAGATTGACCGTCCGTTTGTGATAGCGTGCTCAAACACAGCTTTGAACCAACGCCTTCTGAAAGGCTCCCGTGACGTGAATCGCGGATCTGAACCGAGATTACGACGGATTCTCGTGTAATCTTACTATCTTAATATAATCGTGCTAACCTATCCAAGGAATAAGTCACCTTAATAGGTAAAAAGTGGGTGACTTAGTCAACCGATCCACTATTACCCAAATGGCGTCATGATTCGCTTGGGTTCCTCGGTAGTCCAGTTACAAAATCCATGGAGATACTATCCCACTTCCACTCGGGGATTGATAGGGTTGCAACATTCCAGGGTTTTGGTGCTCAATCTTCACCTTTTGACATACCAAGCATTTATTCACCCATGTGCACACATCCTTTTCAATCCAGGCCACCAGAACATCTTCCTCAAATCTTGATACATCTTGGTGGCACCAGGATGGAGGTGAATGACTCTTATGGGCTTCCTCCAAAATATCCTTTCGGAGGTCACCACTAGCAGGTACACATATACGACCTTCAAACCTCCATAAACTATCATTCCCGGGTAAAACCTTTCAACTTATCGCTCTTACCTCCTTAAGGTCTCTTGAAATTCTGTATTTTCCTTTGGGTTGAGCAATTCTTTCCTTGAATTCACTTGTCACACTAAGGTGACAAGCTCTTATGCCCTTAGTGGTCAAGGTCATTCCTAGGTTGAGGTCTCTAATTGCTCAATTAACTCAATCTTTTCACCATCAAACGGGACACTTGTAAGGATTTCCTACTTAGGGCATCAGCTACAACATTAGCTTTACCTGGATGATAGTTTAACCCGAAATCATAATCTTTTAAAAACTCCATCCACCTTCTTTGCCTCATGTTTAGCTCTTTTTGATCAAAGAGATATTTCAAACTCTTGTGACAGAAAACACCTCAAACCTCACTCCGTATAAATAGTGTCTCCAAATCTTTAGAGCAAACACGACCCTAACTCAAGGTCATGGGTGGGTAATTTGCCTCATGTGGCTTGAGTTGCCTCGATGCATAGGCCACCACTTGCCTATCTGCATCAGGACACAACCCAAACCCTTCCTCGAAGCATCACAGTACACTTCGAAAGGCACATTGGGGTCGGGTAACACTAAAAGAGGGGTTGAGGTTAGCTTGTGTTTCAGCTCTTGAAAGCTCTTTTCACACTCCGGGTCCATGAAAGAGGTGTTTTTCCTAGTTAGCTTAGTCAGGAAGGGAAATCTGGAAAATCCCTTGATAACCGACGGTAATAACCAGCTAAACCTAAGAAGCTCCTTACTTCAATTACCGTGGTTGGTCTTTCCCAGTTCAACCGTTTCCACCTTACTAGGATCTACAATTCCTTTCTTAGATACTACATGCCCTAAAAATTTCACCTCATCCAACCAGAATTCACACTTAGAAAGCTTGGCATATAGTTTCTTTTCCTTCAGGATTTCCAGGACTATAGTTAGGTGGCGTTCATGCTCCTCGTGGGTCTTAGAGTAGATGAGAATGTCATCTATAAAGACAACCACAAACTGACTAAATAGGGTCTAAAGATCCTATTCATGTAATCCATAAAAATTGCTGGAGCATTGGTTAATCCAAAGGACATTACTAAACTCCAAATGGCCGTATCGGACGAAAGGCCGTTTTTGGTATATCTTCATCTCTCCCTAATTGGTGGTAACCTGACCTCAAATCAATCTTAGAACTTGTTGCCCTTTAAGCTGGTCCATCAAGTCATCTATCCTAGGCAAAGGGTATTTGTTCTTCACTGTCACTTTATTCAATTGCCTATAGTCAACACACATCCTCATACTCCCATCCTTTTTCTTCACAAACAACACAGGGGCTCCCCAAGGTGACACTAGGTCTGACAAACTTTTTCTCCAATAAATCCTCCAATTGAGCTTTCAACTCGGTCAACTCTAATTGGGACATCCTGTATGGGGCTATGGATATGGGACCTGCACCTGGAAGCAATTCTATGGAAAACTATCTCTCTGGGGGAAACTCTGGTATCTCATCCTGAAATACTTCGGGATAATTTCTTACTATTATCTATCGATACTTTGCTCAAAGTCTACATCACTAGCGGCTAAGAAAATATAACCTTTACTCTCACCCTTACCACAATCCCATTTCTAACAGTTATGTAAAGACTTATGGGTTTCTTAGGTCTAATGGGAAAAAAGAAAAGTAATGGTTTTCTCATAGCATTTTAACAGTACACGGTTGGCTTCAAGCCAATCCATGCCAAGAATCACATCTAAACCTTGCATGGGTAAGCAAATGAGATCTAAAACAAATGATCTATTCTCAATAACAAAATGGCAATCTAAACAACATTTACAAGTCCTAACGGGTTTTCCAGGAGGGTAGAAACAATAAGGTCAAAAGGAAGCTCAGTTATATGCAAGTTAAGGGTTTTAACACACGAGTGGGAGATAAAAGAATGGGAAGCGCCAGAATCATACAGTACAATTAAGTTTCTACCATACATATTACACTTACCTTCCACGAGACTTTGTCGTTTCTTCAGGCATTAACGTGAATACCCTTCCTTGGTATTCCGGCTTGGGATTGGGGGTTGGCGGGTTCCTTTCTGTGCATTCTCTGAGTAATGACCTGGTTTTCCACAGCACACGTTTGTTCCGGCTCGACATGGCATGCTCCCATGATTCTTGCCGCACTTGGACATTCCATGGATGGCACGTCGTGGTGCTGCTGGACCTCTTTGTGGTGCTTTCCCTTTATTGTTATTATTGTTGTTGCGATTGTTGGGGATTATTATAGCGGTTGTTGTTGTTGTTTGGTCTTCCTTGATGAAAGTTCCTTTGTGGCACTTGTGATCTTGATTGATGTGGAAATGGAGGTCGATTTTGCCTTTGAACTGTTGACCTTGAGGTGTCAGCTTTTTGATGATATTCTAGGTTTGAAGTACCCAGCTTCTCCTTCTTCAATGATGCGGCATTTGTTGACTAAGGTAGAAACCCCATTTCCAAGTGCGCAACTCCACATTAAGTTCTCCTTTAACCTTAACTCGTATTTAATGCATTTCCAATACTCATCAGGGGTTACCTTGGTACATCCTTGAGAACTTAATGAGTTCCTCAAATCTGCAGGATATGAGCCACATTCATATTCCCCTGGACAAGTTGCATGAATTCAATGTCCTTAGCATTTCTAACTGACTCCAAAGTACTTCTCGTAAAAATGGACCTTGAATAATTCCCAATCAATGTCCACTTCGGTTGCCTCCAGGAGTCTTCGAACACCAGCCCACCAGAAGCCGGCATCACCCTCAAGCATGTGGGTGGCAAAAGTGACCTTCTCTCCTCGAAACATGGAACTAAGCAAAGACCTTCTCAATATTTGAATCCATTCATCTACATTAGGATTTAGGGTCCCTTGAAAACAGGTGGATTCGCCTTACGAATTCCCAAACGAGCATGTTCGGAATTTCATGTCCTTGATTTATATTAGCTTGACATTCTGATCCATCCGTTCCATCATCATTCTCATGGTCCTTGCTACGTCGCGAAGTGCTTCAACGGTCTCATTATCTTGGTTATTCTGTTGCCTGAGTCGTTGTCGTCGTGCCATTGGTCCCTATACACACAAAACGGACACTGAGGTGATCAAGCCCAATATTCCATGCAAAGTGAGCAAGTTACCATGGCACTTTCAACATACAGGAGTCATGTATTTCTAATCCTCAAGCTCATCCTAATGATAAACATCTACACATGACATTACTAACGTATTATGCTTTAGAAGCATAGTCAGTCCAATCCTAGGCTCCGTGAGAACGAAACTCTGATACCAAATGTAACACCCTAATAATTAACCCAATACACCTAGGCAGTATTAATTACTAGACTTTACTCTTTGCTTCAGTTCCTTAATCATGCTTTGAAAATACTTAGTGAAATTACGAGCCATTTTTTTTTAAACATAATTGAAAACGTGAGCCGCGCTTAACGTGAATGATTTAGCAAAATTTAAAAGACACATAGGAATTTACAAACATCACATCATAATATATTGGCTCCATCATATAGCATCCATAATTACATATCATATAGATATTTTGCCTACCAACAGAATAAGACTAAGTGTAGGCAATCTAATAAAACATAAATAATATATGGATGGAAGGACATCCATTAATGGCACCTAGTAATAACACTCAGGGATAGGGATAGATATCTGAAATATACGAGTGAAACTAGCAGGATTCAAGTTCAGCTACCCTGGAAGCCTCAATGTGATTCACGAACGCTTCCTTCTTTTTGAAGACGAGATGGAAAGAAAAATAGAGGGAGTGAGAAACTTATAAAAAGAATCTCAGTAGGGTACTCACCTCATGATGCATTGTGTCATCATCATCGTCCCCAGGAACCTCGGGTTATTATGAAATAGTGAGCATGCTAAGATTGATTTATTAAGTTCGAAAATATACTTTACGAGGTTCGTCGGTTTTAATCATGCGTCTTATAATGCATCATAAACTTAGCATGTCATGTTTATAATGAACTTTTCCTTTCATATATAATAACATAGTTATGCATAAAATCACATCATATTCCTCATCATCATTTCATAATACTATGCATAGCAGAATATCATATTTCTCATCATCATCTCATAAATACTATGCATAGCAGAACATCATATTCACATAATGCATTTACTTAGTTTCTTAGGTGACTTAAAGTTACTTTCATCATCATTTTCCTGGGCCACCCTATACTCCACCCTTTTGGGAGTAATCTAGGTTATGAGCTCATACCTTGCTAGTCGTCACCACATACTTATCCCTTTTGATAAGTAAAAATTCGTCTCTACCCTTTTGAGAGAACAGACTAGGGGCAAGAATCACCTTTCACCGCCTATAGTTTGATGGGTCCAAAGGATCATTTTCTCATATATTTTGAGTCACCTTTAAGTCTTTGCATGTTATATCATAATACAATTCTTCATTCATAATCATCATAACATTTTCTCATTTATAGTCTTATGCCGAAATAATATATACCAACTGTAATCATGCATCTGGAGATTCCAGGAAAGAGAGGTGGGTCACAATGGACACGCTTAAATACCAAATCTTTCCTTAGCCAGAATCTTTCCAAATTGCACTCTTACAATAATACACTTTCTTCCAGGAAAGAATATGTCTTTATTTCATGCATAAGTTTTCATTGTTTGCAACAACAACTATAACATACAAACCAGGGAATCAATCAATGACACCAAATTCTTAATAAGCATCAAATCACATTTTAAGTACACATAAATTACTAGCTTCCCATAAAATTCTTACAAAGTTTTAAAACTCTTTTAGAACTAATTCCTTTTGTTAAACTTGAAAGAAGTCATAGGACTTTAGGCCTAAATTAACCATGGGACCGATTTATAACTTGAAAGAATGTTCATAATTAAATCTTTCACTTAAGATAAAAGGAGCAAGTCTTGAGCTTTAGAGATTTAGGTGACATCTTGAATTATTACCATGCTATGCAACCTTATTTTAATCTTATCTTTATAAGGTGATAGCTTGGAATTATAAACATGATATGCAATTCCATTTCTTTATCTTTAAGATTTAAGGTGATAACTTGAAAATTAAACATGATGCAAGAACTTGTAATATAAACATGATGCAAGAAACTGAGCGGTAATTGCATAGGAACTAAGGAGAGGAGAAGATCTTAAGCAACGGAGCGGTAGTGCATAGGACCGATGGGGGATGAGAATTACATTTTTTTTTAAGCTCCAATTCTCAAGACTTCTTAAAGAATAAATTCTTTAACTCCAATTATCTCATTTCTTCGCTTATGATTCATAAGCAAGTCTTTGAGCTCTAGGATTTTTAGGTGATGACATAAAATAAACATGCCATGCATTGACTCTTTTAGCCATTATAAAATAAAGTGAGAGCATAAAATAAACATGAGATGCAACTTCTTTATTATCTTTAGAGATTAAGTGACAACTTGAAATTTAAACATGAAATGCAAGCTTGAAATTTAAACATGAGATATGCAAGTTCATTTATTTATTCTTGAGAATTTAGTTATGACATAAAATAAATATGGTGTGCAAGGCATAAACTTAAACGTGGATGCAAGTTCACTGATCTCTTTACTAGAGCTCCTTCAAGACTTTAAGAGAATTATGTTTTCAACCCAATATATGTATCTTAGCAAGACAAAGTAAAAATACATATTTCATATTCAAACCTCAAGATAAAAACATTATTCTTTAAAGTTTTGCATTAAATGGAATGTTCAAGCTTTAGAGGCCTAACTTGTGATGGATTTACAACCCATATTCAAGGTCCTCATCATCAAGCCATCATTTCATTCCTTCCTAGGCCATTTGGCCGAAACCATGAAAGGAAAATAAGGAAAGAAAAACTGAAATTTTAGAAGCTTTGGAAACTAGTGAAACCTTCAAGTTTTAGAGATCTAACTTGTGAAAGCTTTGCAACCAACACTCAAGAATCTCATCATCAAACCATGGTCTCATCATAAGCTAGGCCATATGGCCAAAATACTTTAAAAAGAAAGGAAGAAGAAACTGAAAATGAAAACTTAAAAGAAAGCTCATGAAAACATCATTTTTGAGCTAGAAACATAACTTGTCTTAGCATAAAATGAACTTAGAAACACCTCCCTACCTAATTTGATTTGAAAGAAAGGAAGAGAACTTGGTTTCCTTGAGTGAAATGAAGCAAAATATCCTTGAAAAGCTGAAGGAGAATTTGGCCAAGAGAAAGAAAGAAAGAAAGCTTTTGGTGCTCCTAAGACTAGAATTTGTGTAAGTTATGAACTAAGCATCTAAACTATCTTCAAGCATGCCTATTTATAGAGATTTTGCAGCTCATAAATGGACAAAGGAAGGAAGGAAATCTGACCAAAAATTAGAGAAAAAAAATAAGGAAGAAAAATCATTTTGTTTGGTGGCTTAAAACATGGAATCATGTTTCCATGTTTTCATGATTCTTTGTTTTCATTCTTTGGATTTTTGTGTAATAATTTTCTGACTTATTACTCAATAATTTCGTGCATTACAGCCTTGTGGAAGAGGATTTTGTGTGTTCCATGTATTTTTTAGGTGTAGGCAAGGTATTCATGCAATTTAGAGAATTTACGGTTAAGGGTTTAAGTGAATTACTAAGCAATTTGGGTGTTTTAAGCAATTTTAGGTTCTAATCAATCTAAATAAATAATTTTGACTCTAGATTAGTAATTAGAATTTAATAAGCTTTAATTTGAGCCTAATATTGCTTAGGTTTCGTTAGACGAATCAAAAATCTCAAAATTTGTAAAACTACAAAGACGGGCAAAACGGTCATTTTACTTAAAATTGCCCGAGACCACCAAGTTAACCAATGGTTAATCATGGCTTAAAAACACCTTTTAACACATTTTAGTGAGGTTCGGGCTTAGCGGCACAAATCGGAAGTTAAACAGGGATAAGGGCGTTTTGGTCATTTGCGCGTCGAGATCAAAATTAGGATTCTTCTCCTCTATTAACACACATAACACAAACAATCCCTTATTAACATCAAAACATCCCCTTGAGGATGGGTGGGGCCCACGATCCTCATTTTCAGTAAAATAACCTCAGGGCATTTTGGTCATTTTACACGTAAGAATTGGGGTTTGCAATACTTGCACGAATTGCTCCTAACTTCTCTTCTAACGTTATATTCCTTTATTAAGATTGTTTGGTCTCAAATTTTATATAATATTTACCTATGGTAATTCGGTAATTCCTAATGATAATAAAAATTACAGGAAAATTGGGCGTTACAATTCACGTACTCAACCTATGTCACTTAATCATAAGCACCAATAGAACAATCACAAAACATATGCATGTGCGTGTTTTACTTTATCATTTATGAACTCTTCAAGTTCCTTTCTTAACTTTTTCATCCTTATCGTAGCCACCAAAACTTCAAATACACCCATCGGTTAAATGAGCTCATCCTAACTAGCCGTTGCTAGATTCATATGGAGAAATAAAGAAGGGGAATCATATCTTTTCTTGGATCACCTTGACAACCCTTAACTCGGGAAGTCATAATGGGATCATTTCTCATTAACATATCTCTTTCTTGGATACCTCTTACAACCCTTAACTCCTAAGTCATAATGGATCATTTCCACTTTATCATATCTTGTATGGATGCAACATGAGCATACATCCATAGAACATCATATAACATATCCTCTATTCATGTCTCATATTCTTATGCATTTTAAACATAGCATACCACATCATCATAGCAACATGCCACACATCCATATAGTCTCATACTCAAGCATTTAAAACACTCACATTCATCACGAGTATACCCACTTGGTCTCATTCTCACTTCATACCTCCTATCTTATGGTGTCTTATGCTTTGGCCCTTAAGCTTAACTTATATTCTAATTATCCTAACTTTCATTATGGATCTTTATTTCACCTAAGGGATCATTACCTACAATTTCCTTAATGTTTATGCTCACTAACAAAAAACAGCACTACATCACCTTGGGCAGAAAATTATCATACGATTATGGGCCTAGAATCTTCCTTCTACCCTTTCTAAGTTCCTTCGCCTAAGGCTCCATAATCAACTCCTAAACCAATTATGAGGGATTCCTACACATCTCCACTAACTATAAACCATTTTTCTTAAGTCCAATTATGCTGGAACAGAATTTACAATTTGTACATCTAAGTGTTCTAGAATCATTTAAACCCTTTCTAGTTACCTATTCTTTCCTAGCTTTCCCAAATTGTTCCTTACTTCACTCAAACATAAAATTACACATTTTAACACCATAAAACAGAATTTATACAGTGGCCAAACACAAAAGGCAGAATCGAAATGCAAAGTCATGTAACCACATAATTCCATGATTTAAAAACATCAGTTACTAGTTTTCTCTTAGGATAATTTTTGGAATTCAAAACTCTTTTAGAAACCAATTTATCTCATTAAAATCATATAAATGTGTGCTAGGTCAATAGATAAACTATTTAGCTCAAGGAATATATTTAAAACATGAAACGTTTTTCATAATATTCTTTAAGTTCACCTAAGCTTAGAAAAATTTCAAGACTTAGACTATGGGCACTTGTGATTAGATGAACTCATATCAAGTCCATCATCATCATCACAAGGCTGAAATGACATTCTAGAATGCCTCCATTTTCTAAGACTTTACTTGTGATACTTGGGCAAGTCTTTGAGCTTTAGAACATTTAGGTAATGACATAAACATAAATATGCTATGCACCTTATTTTATTCTTCATTAGAAAATAAAGTGAGAGCGCCAAATAAATATGAGATGCAACTTCATTATTATCTTTAAAGATTTAAGTGATGACTTGAAATATAAACATGAAATGCAAGCTTGGAAATTTAAACATGATAATGCAAGTTCATTTAGTTATTCTAGAGCTTAGTGATGGCATTAAAATAAACATTGTAACACTTTAGTAATTAACCAAATACACCTAGGTTGAATTGTATTAATGACTAGACTTTACTCTTTACTTTGGTTCTTTCATCATATTTTGAAAATACTTAGTGAAATTACGAGCCATTTTTTTTTTACATAATTGAAATCGTGAGCCGCATAACATAAACGATTAAGCGGTAGTAAAATAAGACATTTAATAATCTAAATATATCATATTGGCTCCATCACATAACATCCATAATGCATATCATAACATATATATACAATAACCTCACTCAAAAGGTGAGTTAAGTTCATACATCATATCTTACATATTCACACCATAGGAAACTATTTATAAGGAAATTCATGCCCCTAAACTAGATAACCTTAAAAGCTGAGAAAGGCTACTCTAAAATTGGGATGTATAACACTCTTAAGACTACTTAAGAACTCTCTAGGGCCACTGTCTTGGAAACGGGAAGAAACCTGATCCATTGACGAGCTTCCTCAGGGGGCACACGAGATGCACCAGGCTTGGGTCGCATGGACGATCTTCTTGCTAACCTCGGCTGAACAACTATTTCCTCACTACCTCTCTTACATGTGGGAGAGTAGGAGCAGAGCTCTAGAATAAGCATGAGTAGGAGGTCCTCTAAAGGATCAGTTCAGAATATCGTTCATGGATTATACTCTGGAAACCATGGACAGGAGATGAGGCGGGATAAGAACGTAACATTCTTTCATCAAGTGGACGTGCATGTTCGAAAACCATTTCATCGCCATAGGGAGAAGTAGGAGAAAACGATAACTAGGGACAGGATGTGCAAATGGACGTCCTATGTAAATAAAACACGAACCGAGCACCTTCCTTCAAAGTGATACGAATGATGCACCGGATCATAGTGGAATTCCCAAGTAGGGTGTCAACGAACAGAACGAATGTCGCCATCTGAATTGAAGACAATGACGGAAATAAAGGAAAGGGAGTGAGAATCTTACTAAAGAATTCTCAGGAGGATCTCCTTCTACGGTGTCATCATCAAAGTCTCAGGAATCTCTGGGTTATTATAAAATAGTGAACATACGAAGATAAAATTTTAAGTTCATACTTTTACCGAGATTCGGCCAATTTTAATATGCGTCTTATAATGCATCATATTCCTTATCATCATCATTAATATAACATGCATAGAAGAACATCATATTTCTCATCATCAACTCATGTATGTTATGAACAGAAAAATATCATAATAGCTACACATGGACATGGTGCACATAATTTATTTCTTTAGTACCTTAGGTGACTTTAAAATCTTATCATCCTCATTATTTTCCTTGGGCCACCCTATACTCCACCCTTTTGGGAGTAATCTAGGTTATGAGCTCATACCTTACTAGTCGTCACTAGCATATACTTATCCTTTTTGATAAGTTAAAGTCCTGACTCTACCCTTTTGAGAGAACAGGTTAGGGGCTAGAATCACCTTTTCACCACCTATAGTTTGATGGGTTCAGATCATTTTCTTATAAATTTTAAGTCACCAATAAGTCTTTGCATGTTACAACTCGCAATTCATAATAATTCTAACATTTTCTTATTTACAGTCTTATTCTGGAATAATATATATAAACTATAATCATGCATCTGGAGATTCCCAGGAAAGAGAGTGGGTCACAATGGACACGCTTAAATACCAAATCTTTCCTTAGCCAGAATCTTTCCAAATTGCACTCTTACAGGAATACACTTTCTTCCAGGAACAAAATATGTCCTTATTTCATGCATAAGTTTTCATTGTTTGCAACAGCAACTATAACATACAAACCAGGGAATCAATCAATGACACCAAATTCTTGATAAGCATCAAATCACATTTTAAGTACACATAAAATTACTAGCTTCCCATAAAATTCTTACAAAGTCTTTTAGAACTAATTCTTTTTGCTAAACTTGAAAGAATGTTCATAGTTAAATCTTTCATTTAAGATAAAAGGAGCAAGTCTTGAGCTTTAGAGATTTAGGTGACATCTTAGAATTATTACCATGCTATGCAACCTTATTTTAATCTTATCTTTATAAGGTGATAGCTTGGAATTATAAACATGATATGCAATTCCCTTTCTTTAAGATTTAAGGTGATGACTTGAAAATTAAACATGATGCAAGAACTTGTAATATAAACATGATGCAAGAAATTGGAGCGGGAATCCGCATAGGAATAGGAGGGATAAGAGAATCTTAAGCAACGAGCGCGGAGTCGCATAGGACTTGTGAGGGAGAAGAGAATTACATTTTTTTTAAGCTCCAATTCTCAAGACTTCTTAAAGAATAAATTCTTTAACTCCAATTATCTCATTTCTTCGCTTATGATTCATAGGCAAGTCTTTGAGCTCTAGGATTTTTAGGTGATGACATAAAATAAACATGTCATGCATTGATTCTTTTAGCCATTATAAAATAAAGTGAGAGCATAAAATAAACATGAGATGCAACTTCTTTATTATCTTTAGAGATTAAGTGACAACTTGAAATTTAAACATGAAATGCAAGCTTGAAATTTAAACATGAGATATGCAAGTTCATTTATTTATTCTTGAGAATTTAGTTATGACATAAAATAAATATGGCTATGCAAGACATAAACTTAAACATGGATGCAAGTTCACTTGATCTCTTTACTAGAGCTCCTTCAAGACTTTAAGAAAATTATGATTTCAACCCAATATATGTATCTTAGCAAGACAAAGTAAAAAAAATACATATTTCATATTCAAACCTCAAGATAAAAACATTATTCTTTAAAGTTTTGCATTAAATGGAATGTTCAAGCTTTAGAGGCCTAACTTGTGTTGGATTTACAACCCATATTCAAGGTCCTCATCATCAAGCCATCATTTCATTCCTTCCTAGGCCATTTGGCCGAAACCATGAAAGGAAAATAAGGAAAGAAAAACTGAAATTTTAGAAGCTTTGGAAACTAGTGAAACCTTCAAGTTTTAGAGATCTAACTTGTGAAAGCTTTGCAACCAACACTCAAGAATCTCATCATCAAACCATGGTCTCATCATAAGCTAGGTCATATGGCCGAAATACTTTAAAAAGAAAGGAAGAAGAAACTAAAAATGAAAACTTAAAAGAAAGCTCAGAAAACATCATTTTTGAGCTAGAAACATAACTTGTCTTAGCATAAAATGAACTTAGAAACACCTCCCTACCTAATTTGATTTGAAAGAAAGGAAGAAACTTGGTTTCCTTGAGTGAAATGAAGCAAAATATCCTTGAAAAGCTGAAGGGAGAATTCGGCCAAGAGAAAGAAAGAAAGAAAGCTTTTGGTGCTCCTAAGACTAGAATTTGTGTAAGTTATGAACTAAGCATCTAAACTATCTTCAAGCATGCCTATTTATAGAGATTTTGCAGCTCATAAATGGAAAAAGGAAGGAAGGAAATCTGACCAAAAATTAGAGAAAAAATAAGGAAGAAAAATCATTTTGTTTGGTGGCTTAAAACATGGAATCATGTTTCCATGTTTTCATGATTCTTTGTTTTCATTCTTTGGATTTTTGTGTAATAATTTTCTGACTTATTACTCAATAATTTCGGCCATTACAGCCTTGTGGAAGAGAATTTTGTGTGTTCCATGTATTATTTAGGTGTAGGCAAGGTATTCATGTAATTTAGAGAATTTACGGTTAAGGGTTTAAGTGAATTACTAAGCAATTTGGGTGTTTTAAGCAATTTTAGGTTCTAATCAATCTAAATAAATAATTTTGACTCTAGATTAGTAATTAGAATTTAATAAGCTTTAATTTGAGCCTAATATTGTTTAGGTTTCGTTAGACAAATCGAAAATCTCAAAATTTGCAAATGGATAACGAAGGGCAAAAATGGTAATTTAACCCAAAACTACCCGGACCATCCGACTTAACCAAGGGTCATTCATAACTTAAAAACACCTTTTAAAATATTTTAGTGAGGTTCAACTTTCGGCATGCAAATCGGAGTTAAAAGCCAGGGCGTTTTGATCATTTTACACATACAGTAAATTCTGGTTTGCAATGCTTGTACGAATTGCCTAACTTCTCTTCTAACGTTATATTCCTTTATTGAGAATTGTTTGGTATCAAATTTTATATAATATTTACCTATGGTAATTTGGTAATTTCTAATGACAGTAAAGATTACAATAAAATTGGGCGTTACAAACATGCTATGCAAGGCATAAACATAAACATGAATGCAACTCATTTTATCTTAACTAGAGCTCTTACAAGACTTTAGAGGAACATTATAACCTTAACCCAATTTGTATCTTTACAACCTAAAGTGAGCTTTAGAGTTCTTAGCACCAATTCTTCAAAGAAGCCTTTGGTTTTGAACTTCATCATCAAGCTCAAGAAAATGGACACAAAACTCAACACTTTGTCTAAACAAGCATACAAAGAACTAAGTCATATTCTTTATTTTATTGCTCATAGGCTTCAATCTAGAGTAAAACTCTTAGAACGGCCGACCAACTTTAAGGTTGGCAAGGGTAAGCTTAGAGCTCTTTGAAAACATATGATTAATTTTCTTAACAAAACTTTTAGTGATCTACTTAACATTTTTAACAAATTTGTTCAAATAAGGGAAAGGAAACCGAAATCATGAAGGGAGGAAGGAAATGAAAAGCCAAATCTTGAGCAAGGAAAAGAAAGGAAAACCAAAAACTATGTATGGTCCAAGACCAATTTTATAAGCTTTAGAGGTTTCTCTTATGACAACCACAAGATCATTTCCATGAGACCTCATCATTAAGCTAAAGTTCTTCACTTAAAAAGGCTCAAGGCCGAAAAGAAAAGAAAGAAGAAAAGAGTTTTGAAACCAAGAGAAATCTAGATCTTTTCTCAAAGAAAGTAAAGAAAACTTTGAAATAAAACCCCTACCTAAGGAAGTCTTGAAAGAAATGAGAGGAAGCTTGTGTTCTTGAAAGAATGAGAAGACAAAATAATCTCTTGGAGAAGGATATGAATTCGGCCAAGCAAGGAACTCAAGGAAGATGATTTTTCCTTGAGAAAGCAAGCTTGGAAATGGAAAGGTTTAGTGTTTGAGAGGTGGTTTGAGGTGAAGGAGTGGTGGTTCAAGGTTGTTTATGATGGTTTGTAGTGGTGGAAAGCCTTCTTTGAGGGTGGAGGAAAAAGAACAAGATGAAGAGAAAGTTAGAACAAAGAGAAAAATGCAAGAAAGCTTAAACTTGGCAAAAACTTCTAAAGTGCAACCAAGTTCTTAAAGGCTTGGTATTTATAGAGAATTTTCAACTTTGGGGCTGATTAGGGAGGAGGAAGGCCGAAGGTTTTTTAGCCATTTGGGGAGGAAAAATATCTCTTACATGGGTATGGGCTTAGGCATGGCAAGTATGGTTGAAAGCATGGTCAAGGTATGGCTTGAGGTATAGCCTTTGGAGTGAAATAAAATCAACATGTGATGAATTATGGAGGGGAATTCGGCCTTTGTGCAGCCAAGGGGAGGATAATTTGTTCATGTAATTGTGGTTTAGTGATGTGCTTAGGTGTTTCTTTGATTAAGGTTTTGATTAGGAGTTTGTAAGAAAGTGTTTAGGTGAGGTAATGACTAAGTAAGGTTATCAAGACTTGATTAGGGAGTGTTCTTACTAGATTAACAATTTAAAATCATTCTTTAGTCAAATGAAGGTATGGCACAATTTCTTAATTTAAGGAATTGGAGAGAAAAAACTATTCAAGATTCCATGACTAGGAATCTTGAATCAAAGAATGTAATTAGAGTTTAACTAAGCAATCTTAGGCCCTAATTAACCTTAATAAATTATTTTGACTCTAGATTAATTATCGAAATAAATTAATCTTCGATTAGAGCCTAATATTGCTTAGGTTCGCTTAATTACGTCATTAGACTCACTTTACACGTTCTAGGGGCAAAATGGTAATTTTGTATCAAAACTGCTGGGCTACCTGAGCTTAACCTATTGTTAAATTTCACTTAAAGACATCATTTAAAACCTTTTGGTAAAGTCCGGGCTAGGATTAAAATGATGACAACACCATAGGGCGTTTTGGTAATTTCACTGTCGAACTCAAAATGAGATTCTTCTCTATTACCACACATAACACATATAATCCCCTATCAACATCAAAACATCCCTTGAGGATGGCCACCAGCGATCCTCATTTTCCAGGTAAAATGACTTCAGGGCATTTCCATTTGTACATGGGAAAATGGCGTTACATTGGTCATTATAAGGTGATAACTTGGGAACATAAATATGATATGCAAGGCTTGAAATATAAATATGATATGCAACTCCATTGTCTTATCTTTAAGAATTAAAGTGATAACTTAAAATATAAACATGATTATGCAAGGCTTGGAAAATTAAACATGATATGTAAATCCATTTACTTATCTTTAAGAATTAAGGTGATGACTTGAAATATAAACATGATTATGCAAGGCTTGAAACTTAAACATGAATATGCAAGTCCATTTTCTTATCTTTAAGAATTAAGGTGATGACTTGAAGCTTAAACATGAATATGCAAGAGCTTGAAACATAAACATGTATGCAAGTTCATTTTTATATCTTGTTTAGCTCAAAGCTCAAGTCCTTTAAAGAATCAAACTCTTTAACTCAAAATATTCTTAGAGAAGAAAGTGAGCTTTAGAGTCCTTAATACCATGGTTCCAAGAACCTTATTTCTTGAACTCATCATCAAGCTCAAAAAGAATCAACTTAAAAAAAACTAACAATTTTTCCATTAATCTTTTGATAACAAAAACTAAACTTTGAGCTTTAGAGGTCCATTATATGATGGATTCACAACCACCATCATGATTCCTCATCATCAAGCCCTGGTCATTATCAAGCCATAGAATCCTAAATTTAAAGCAAGGAACAAGAGAAAGAACATGAAATAAACTCCTACCAAGTTGTTTCTTGTTTACAAAAGGTAAGGCTTGAACTTTTATGAAGTAACAAGAAGAAAAATCTAATGCTAATGATGATAGGGAATTCGGCTTAGTGGAGTTAGAGTGGAGGAAGAATTTTTCTTGTGCTTTTGTTTTTGGAAATGGAAAGTTTAGGTGCTTAGGAGCTGATCTAGGGTTGGAATGTGTATTCTTGAGATTTAGAGCTTGATTAGAGGTTGAGAATTGAGTCTCTGAATGTGAATGAGGAAGAAGAAGAAAGCTTGAAGTCTTGAGAGAATTAGAGAAGTTTGAGCAACTTTGAGTAAGGAAACTATCAAGTAAGCAAGTACAAGGCTAAGAATGTTTGTGTGTACATTTTGTCAATGGAAGAGCATCTATTTATAGGCACATGAGGGCTATTTGGCCGCTGCATTCATGGCTAAAAATGGAGGGTTTATTTCATTTTTTAATAAAAGAAAACTTTAGAAAAAGAATGCTTATATGGTTGTAATAATTCTGTTCATGTATAATGGATGAAAATACTAAAATATGATGCTAATAGGAGACATTGTGGCTGATCACTTCATGGCTAAAATGGGTGGGTTTTCTTTTGATTAAACATAACCATAAATAATGAAAAAGAAAGCTAAAGAAATGGTGATAAGGTTGGATATGTTTCTTTGTTGGAAAAACCATTAAAATATGATGAAATGGAGCATAAAAGGGTGCTGGTTTCTAATTACATTGTGATCAGATTTTTCATTATTTGCAAGTGGTAAAACATGTATTAGATGTCTAATTACTTAGGTAAAAGATTAGGAATTGATAGATTAGTGAAAAATAGTAAAAGGTTAAGTGTTTCAAGATAAATCAAGACAAGGTAAAAAGAATAATCATACACTAGTAAATGAAGTTAATTTCAAATGAGTTAAAATCAATTTGTAACATAAGTTCTAAACTTAGAATAAGAAAATGTAATTGTACTAGATTTTACCTAAACCGAAATCTTAACCTTAAAATAATTAATTTTATGAGTTCTTGTGATTAAGGAAAGAAAATTTAATTTTACCTTAAGCAATCTTAGGCTCTAATTACCTCAAGTAATTATTTTTAACCTTAGGTAATTAATTATTAACTTAAGGTTAACGAATGAAATCAATTTAAAAGGATTAGAGCTTAATATCGCCTTAATTACTTAAGTAAACTAATTAAGCATTAACTAGAGGTAAAAAGGTAATTTCATATAAAACTCTCCAAAATTAGCTTAACTTTCCAAATATTACTTAGTACAACCATTTTAGACTTCCCGTGATGAGGTTCGAACATTGCTCAATCTAGGTTAAATTACCGCAAGGGTAAATTGGTAATTTTACGTATGGTAAAAACCAAGAGTTGAGACTTTTACCTCAACATCAACATATCACAAATAATTCCCTTCAAACATAAATCTAACCCCTTGAGGATAGTCGGATTGGCTATCCCTTTTTGGAAAAATAACCTCAGGGTATTTTGATTATTTTGCACACGGAAAATTGGGATTTGCGATTTTCACACAAATTGTTATCCAAGACTCATATAATGTTATTCTAATGTTAAAATTCCTAATTAAGGTTTGTTCAACCTCAAATCTTGAGCGAAAATTACCTAGGGGCATCTTGGTAATTTTACATAACAACAAAAGTCGGGTGTTACAAAGGAATCTCATCTTTATTTATGTGCCCTTGACAAATCAAAGGAGATCTCATCTTTCTTTATGTGCCTTTGGCAAGTCGAAGGGGATTTCATCTATACCATTCTCATCATTACGTGCCCTTGGTACCTCAAAGGGGTCTCATATCTTCTTATCATTCTGTGTCCTTGACATACCCAAGGGATCTTAAGTTATAGTCTCAACCTTATTTTTCTAAGTGCATTCATTAATCACATGTAGACAGTCAATCGAAGTAATAATTCATTCCTCATAAACTAATCTTTGCTTCCTCTAGCATGCCTTTATATGTCATAAGTCACATACTCAAATATTCACATTCAAGTATTCATGTTATACTAGAACCAAATTGCCATTATCTCTTTAATTAAAGGCTTTGGTTCATTTCCAACACAATAGCAGATTTTTACACTTGTATAACAAAAAATAGATCGCATATCAAACAACCAATTCCAAGGCTACAAAAATTATCCAAGACACTTCAATGTGTCCCCAAGGTCCTATAAAAATTTTAGAGCAAGAATCATTCTCTAACTATATTAACAAAATTAGACAAATTCGGAGGTCAAAAACCCCCTATTTACACCAAATGTCATAGTTCCCAATTTTATTACCATATCAAATGAACATATCAAATCATACAAAAATTTAGGGTTAGACTTCAATATGTTCTCAACACCCTTGGTTTCTGATTTTTAGAAAATAGTAAAAATCATTTTTAAGACCCAAGAAAAATCCTGAAAACACTTTACATGTTAGCTTCATCAGATAAAATTTTCAGCTCATGAATCCATCTACAAACACTTTAGAAAATCATGAACCAAATCCTGTTTGTACAAATTTGAGAATTCAGCAACATGATTCAAAACTTGTTTTGCCAAAAAGAGTTTTCTAACATCATCCAAACACCCCAACCAAATTAGACACATCAATATCTATATATTATCAACTAATACAACCAAAAATATAAAATTAAATCAGTGACCAAAACATAAAAATGGATTTGAAGCAAAAGAGGTTCAAAAGCCTTACTTTTTGGAGCTTTAGAGATCTTGGCTCCAAAGGATGCTCTGAGAATGATTCCCTTCACTTCAAGGCCCTCCAACCAACCCAAAACCCTTCCTTAAGCAGAGAGGATGATATCTCAAAGTGAGAAAAGGTGAAAAATTAGAATTTCAATCGGTTAGTTTTGTAGGTGGTGATGAGTAATTGAAGTTTAGTAAAGGAAGTTTGAGGTTTTAGTGATCTAAGCTAAGGAATTTTGTAACTTGAATCTTGTTTGAAGTTATTTGAGAGGAAAACAATGGAGGTTGAAATGTTTCTAGTCTTGGCCAAGAATGACAAGAAAAATGACAAAGTTTGGTGGCTTGAATATATCCTAATATAAAGATAGCATTTATGTAGTCAAATGGGTAATTCTTTCTAAAAAGAAAATAAGATGGATAGTTAGGATTTGATTTTGTTAATCAAGATTAAATCTTAGCTATTCACTTGGTTTAAATGGATAGACATGATCCAAATCTTAAAGATTAAGCTTTCTTTTGTAAAAATCACACATCGAAATTTACCAGAGGTGGAACATCATACCGGGAAATCAAATATTACCCGAAATTAAATTCCAAGTACAAAATCTTCATTTCTAACTATTTCTAATCTTAACCCTGCCTTTTCAGTCTTCTGTATCTCTGTCCTGTTTTAGAGTTTCGGCTACCAGCCCATGGGGCCGGCAAGTCATTATTCACTTTTTTTATATACCTCCATTGGACTGTCCTCATCATCGCTAAAATTGTTAGATTTTTGAAATTTACACTAATAAAGTTCAAATTAATTTTAAAATAATTTTTAAAGTGTTACAACAATCTATAAGGAGCAATTGAAATATAACTTATTCCTAGAACTAACTCAATGGAGAATTCAATCTCCCTTCAGGAGGAAACGCATAATATCCTCTGGGAAGACATTTGGATACTCCCACCACTGGAATCTTACTCAACTCGTGGTTACTTTTAGTTTCACTTGCCAAGAAGAGAACATATTCCTGCAGTCCATTTTACTATGGTTATGTGTTACTAGACTTAAACAAAGAGGGCCCAGGGGTAGAAGGTAAGAAGGAAACACAACAGTTCTACTTGGAGAGTTTAAAAAAACTTGGTTGCGTACAAGTCAATCCATACCTAAGATTACATTTAAACCAATAAAGGAAGACAAATTAAATTGGCTATAAACTTTGTAAGACCTTGGAGTTAATCAGAAGTTAATTGAAGCCTTATTCATAAGAGTTTCAATATTCTGAGACATAGTGATAATAAGAACGACCTAATAGATGAGTAAAAAAAATGTAAATAGTGATTTTACAACTTGTGGTAGTAGGACAGCGAAACCCTGATTCGCAGGAGATGCCCAAAACTGAGAAAACATAGGGATAAGGTTAGAAATAGTTAGAAATAAAGATTTTATACCTAGAATTTAATTTTGGAAATATCATATTATCCAGGTACGGTGTTTCACCATTTAAAATTTCAACAATTTCTAACATTGAAAGATAGTTTAATCATTATAAAAGGATAATGTATATCCTTTTAAACCTATTGTAAGGCTAAGATTTCATCTTGATTTACAAGGTTAAATCATAGCCATCCATCTTTTCTTTTCTTAAAAGAATTATGCATTTATATTACATAATATCTAAAGTCTAAGTTAAGAAAAATACAAGACAACAACCTTATCTCTCCATCATAAACATTTCAGCCAATTGAGAAGAAGAACCAGCCTCCATTTTCATTTTCTCAAGAGCTCAAAATTTGTTTCAAACCTCAAAATTCCTAGCCTAGTCTTGCCAAAACTACAAACTCCTCTCACTAAACTTGCTCCTCTCATCAATATCTACCAAAATAACCGATCGAAATTTCAATTCCTCATTATTCCTCACCTTGATACCTCATAACTCACTGCTTAAGGAAGGGTTTGGGGTTAGTTTAGGGACTTTGAAGTAAAGGGAATCAATCTTGGAGCATCCTTGGAGCCAAGATCCATTAGTCTCCAAAAGTAGGATTTTTGTGTCTTGTTTGATACATTTATGTTTTCTTGCAGATTTTCTTTGGTTAAATTTGATATTCTTGGTTCTAAGGCATTACACATAGATATAGGTATATTTACATTGGTGGATTGTATTGGTGTTGTGGGAAAATCAATTTTGTCAAAAGAAGTGTTGAACCATGTTGCTGGATTTTCCTTTAGGAAGAGATTTGTCACGAATTTCTGACGCATTTGTGGGTATTTTTATGAGCTAAAAAAATTATGTGGAAGCTAACATCCTAAGGCAACTCCATGATTTTTCTTGGGTCATGTTAGAGACTTTTATTGCCTTAAAAAAAATCAAGAACCAAAATTATGCTTGTGCTGCCTAAAATTGTTGGAATTGAAGCTGCAAAATTTGCTAATTTTGTTATCATAGCAAACGATTGAATTATCACTTGAAATTTTTGCAAGGTGTTGAGGGCATCTTGAAGTCCAACATTGAATTTTTTGTAGGATTTGATATATTCATTTGGTAGGGTAATAAAACTAAGAACTATGGCTGTTGGTTGTAATTAAAGGGTTTTTGACCTTCAAATTTGTCTAATTTTGTTAATAGTTAGAGAATGATTCTTGCTTTGAAACTTTCCAGAACCTTAAGGACACATTGAAATGTCACGGAGAATTTTTTAACCTTTGAATTGGATATTTGATATGAAAAATAAATTTTTCTACTTAAGTGAAAAATCTACCAAGGTGCTAGAAAATGAACAAAAGTATTGCATTAATGAGATAATGTCCTTTAATTCAAATATGATGAGTATAAATGCATGCTTTACACTTTAAAGATTGGTTTATGAGAAATGAATAAGGATCCCTTGTGTTTGATTGTCTATATTTGATTAATGCATAAATGTGACAAAAGGGAATGGATGAACTACCAATTGTGTATGTTCTGACATATGGTCAAAATAGAAACAAGACTTCGAATAATTAAGGGGAAGACAAAAAGAGGAACTTTCCTAAAGATATTATGAGTCGGTAGATGTATTGGCTAGGACTAGAACTGTGTGAGATTCAAAAAAAGAAAAATGAAGTCCGATTATCGCATATAAGAATGAGCTCAATCTTGATAAGCGTCTATTTCCCATGTGTGGTGTCGTCCACTCAGATACCATTTGGTATAAAACTAAGTCTTCCCTATGTTGATGAAAAGAAAAAAGCACTAAATGGAGTTCCTTGGTCACAAGAAGAAACACATGATTATTATTGCTCCTGCATATGACTTTACATGATATTTCTTGTATGAATGAAATTGCTAGTTATGTTTTGTTTATATTTGAAGGAGTGCCCTACTAAGAATTTTATAATATTCTCATCCCTATGTTTGTATGCATTGTGTATTGTATTCAAATACTCCAGATGACGTCGGTAATATTTTACCTTGATTCGCCTCAGTGGGAATGACATTATGACCCTCCCTGGATTCACTATATGTTGTGGCATACTCTTAGATTCGTACATACGTGTTTTTTAGCCATTCCTTTAGCACCTTAGTTTTTATAGCTGAGTTTGATCCTACTTCCCCTTATGATGGTGTGTCCATTCACATGGCAATCCTATGTATTTGTAGCCCTACTTGCACCACCAATACCCCTCTGGGAACGCCCTATGATCATCCTCGCCTTTAGACTCTAATTGCTCTATTGATCCTGATGCCTACAAGAGGTGATGCCATCATACTAGTGGAATCTCTTATCCTCCAGTATGATGAGTATATTGACAACTTGTGTGTGTGTGTGTGTATATATATATAAGTTTTTGCAACATATGAATTTAATTTACTTTATTTTCATTTCTCTCAAGTAGTATAAATAATATTCGAAAGTGATACTCGTCTAGTTATTATGTCAACACTCGAGTAAGATATGGTAGTTAGAAGGGTGTTACAAACTTTCTAGTATCTATCTAAAAAAAGATTCATGCATGCATGACAAGTCCTAATAGGATTAACAGTAGAGTGGATACAAGGAGATCATAAGGTAATTCAACACAAATAATTGTAACTTATGTACACAATCATGAGATATGAAAGAATGAGTAGCACCCAAATCATCCAGTACATCTAGGATATTATCGTTTATTTCACACTTACCTCAAATCAGATTCTCAGATTCATCACGCCCTTAGGGTTGTGGCCTGGAGACGGGCTCCTGAGTCTTCTTGTTAGGACATTCAAACGCCTTGTGTAACACCCTAATAATTAACCCAATATGCCTAGGTCATATCTGATTAATTACTAGACTTTACTCTTTGCTTTAGTTCCTTAATCATGCTTTGAAAATACTTAGTGAAATTACGAGCCATTTTTTAAAAAAAAACATAATTGAAAACGTGAGCCGCGCATAACGTGAACGATAATCGATAAAGCAGAAATAACAGACATATCATGAAGAACACATCATATTGGCTCCATCATATGACATCCATAATTACATTTCACATAGATATTTTGCCTACCAATAGAGTTAAGCTAGATGTAGGCAATCGAACAAAACATAAATAATATATGGATGGAAAAACATCTATTAACGGCACCTATTTATAACACTCCAGAGATAGGAATAGATATCAGAGTTCACGCTCAAGGTTTAGCGATACGTTCCTCAAGGATAATAAGCTGGTTCACAAGATCACGTGCATCTACCAGGTGAGAGCATCAATGGGAATCACAAACATCACCATCACTTTCTGAAGACGAGATGGAAAGAAAGAAAGAGGGAATGAGAAACTTATAAAAGAATCTCAATTACTTACCTCGTATGCATCTTGTCATCACCATCGTCCCAGGAACCTCGGGTTTCATTATGAAAATGTGAGCATGCTAAGATTCATTTATTTAGTTCGGAAATATACTTTCCAGAGGTTCGTTCATTTTAATCATGCGTCTTATAATGCATCATAAACTTAGCATGTCATGTTTATAATGAACTTTTCCTTTCATATATAATAATATAATTATGCATAAGACCACATCATATTCCTCATCATCATATCATAAATATTATGCATAGAAGAATATCATATTTCTCATCATTATCTCATATATACTATGCATAGAAGAACATCATAATCATATAATACGTTACTTAGTTCCTTAGGTGACTTAAAGTTACTTTCATCATCATTTTCCTGGGCCACCCTATACTCCACCCTTTTGGGAGTAATCTAGGTTATGAGCTCATACCTTACTAGTCGTCACTAGCATATACTTATCCTTTTTGATAAGTTAAAATCCCACTCTACCCTTTTGAGAGAACGGTTTAGGGGCAAGAATCACCTTTTCACCACCTATAGTCTGATGGGTCCAAAGGATCATTTCCTCATAAGTTTAAGTCACCATTAAGTCTTTGCATGTTATATCATAATACAATTCTCAATTCATAATCATTCATAACATTTTCGTTTATAGTCTTATTCTGGAATAATATATATACCAACTGTAATCATGCATTTGGGAGATTCCAGGAAAGAGTGGGTCACAAATGGACACGCTTAAATACCAAGTCTTTCCTAGCAGAACCTTTCCAAATTACACTTTTACAGTAATATACTTTCTTCCGCAACAAGGGTAAATTCTTAAATAACAAAGAATATTTCATTATTTCATGCATAAGCATTCTCATTGTTTGAAACAGCAACTATAACATGCAAGCCCGGAAATCATTCAATGAAGTCAAATACTTAATAAGCATCAAATCACTACATAGACTTATCATTTAAAACATCAAAGAGGCATCATCATAAATCCTTATTGAAAAGCTTCTTAAACAACCGAAACTCTAGAATCGGGCAACCTTAATTATTGAACTAATTAATTATGCATCTAAGGGATTTATTACCATCAATTATAAGTCCTAAGAACGTTATTAGACTATATGGGGCAGCATAGACAGTAAGTTGTTCTTAAGGTTTTACGGTGTGCTAGAAGTTGCATTTTTAGCCCTTTCTCGTTCCGGCTTTCCCTATGGCTAAAATTAATTACTAAACCAATTATGAATCATTCTCCCTTATCTAAACATGATAAAATCTGGTTCTTAAGGCCACTAAAGGCTCTGGAGAATGCATAAATTTCATTCTCTAAAGTTCTAGAAATCTTGCTTTTACGGTTTTCTAGGAAGCTAGTTTTATCTCTAACATGCATAGAATCATTCTTTTAGCAATCAACCATAATTATCACAACTTCAAACATATTAAACCATCATCATACAGTAGTACTAAACTCAGATTAGTGGCTGAATCATGAACCTCACATAATTGCTTAAAATCACATTTTTAAGTACAAGTAAGATACTAGTATCCCGTAAAATCTTTGCAAGGCCTTAAAACCCTTTTAAAAACTAATTCTTTTTGTTACTCTTGAAAGAAATTTTAGAACTAAATCAGTAGCTTGTTTAAAATCACTTTAGGCCTACCTTAATCATGAGGCCGATTTATACATTGAAAGAATCCTCACGATTAAAATTTTCACTTAAGATAAAAGGAGCAAGTCTTGAGCTTTAGAGATTTAGGTGATAACTAGAATCATAAACATGCTATGCAACCTCATTTTAATCTTATCTTTATAAGGTGATAACTTGGAATTATAAACATGATATGCAAGAAACTGAAGCGGCGGTCCGCACTGGACCAAGTGAAGGAGAAGAGATCTTAAGAAACCAGAGCGGCGGTAGTCGCACTGGACCAGTGAAGGGAGAAGAGAATTCTTATTACATCTTATTAAGCTCCAAACTCAAGACTTTTTAAAGAATAATTTCTTTGGCTCCCATAATCTTAAGGAAGCTTTAGAGTTTTTATTACCATGGTTCCAACTTTGCTTGTGATACTTGGGCAAGTCTTTGAACTCTAGGATCTTTAAGTGATGACATAAAATAAACATGTCATGCATTGATTCTTTTAGCCATTATAAAATAAAGTGAGAGCATAAAATAAATATGAGATGCATCATCTTTATTATCTTTGAAGATTAAGTGACAACTTGAAACATAAACATGAAATGCAAGCTTGGAAATTTAAATATGAATATGCAAGTTCATTTATTCATTCTTGAGAATTTAGTGATGACATAGAAAGTAAACATGGTTATGCAAGGCATAAACTTAAACATGGATGCAAGTTCATTTTATTTCTTTACTAGAGCTCCTCCAAGACTTTAGAGAAATATAAATTCAACCCAATATATCTTAGCAAGACAAAGTGAAAAATACATATTTCAAGTTCTAAACTCAAGATCTTTATTTTTACATCATAAAAATATCATTTTTAAAGTTTTGCATCAAGTGAAATTTTCAAGATTTAGAGGCCTAACTTGTGATGGATTTACAACCAACACTCAAGGTCCTCATCATCAAGCTATCATCATATTCCCATATAGGCCTTATGGCCAAAATGTTCAAGGAAAAGAAAGAAGAAAACCGAATGGAAAAGCTAGAGAAAGTCCATGAAATCATCATTTTGAACCAAGAACAACACTTAGCAAAGCATAGAAATAAGCTTAAAGACAACTCCCTACCTAATTTTATTTGAAGGAAAGGAAAAGAACTTGGTTTCCTTGAGTGAAATGAAAGAAAATCTCTTTGAGAAATGGGAGAAGAAGTTTCAGCCAAGAAGAGGAAGAAAGAAAGCTTTTGGTGCTTCTAAAAACTAGAATTGTGTAAGTTATGAACTAAGGCCTCTAACACTCCTTCAAGCATGCCTATTTATAGAGATTTTGAGGCTCATAAATGGACAAAGGAGGAGGAAGGCTGGTGGAATTTCAAAGGGAACAAAGGGAGGAAAACATGGATTCAAGACAAGTTGTATGAATTTAGGGAATTATGTTTCATGGTGACATTTTTGGCATTTTGTTTTAGTGCATTATTTAGCAATATTCTGATGCATTATGGCTCCATAATTTCAGCCATTTGCAGCCCATGGAAGAGAAATTTGTGTGTTCCATGTATTATTTAGGTGTAGGCAAGGTATCTTTGCAAATTAGATAATTTGCAATTAAGGGCTTAGGTGAATTAGTAAGCAATTTGGGTGTTTTTAAGCAATTTTAAGTTCTAATCAATCTAAATAAATAATTTTGACTCTAGATTAATAATTAGAATCTAATAACCTTTAATTTGAGCCTAATATTGCTTAGGTTTTGCTATACAATCAAAAATCTCAAAATTAAAACTACAAGGATAGGGACAAAATGGTAATTTTACTTAAAAATTGCCCAAGACCATCCGAGCTTAACTAATGGTTAATCATAGCTTAAAAACATGTTTTAAAACATTTTAGTGAGGTTAAACTCAGTCACGCAATCGAGTTAAAACGCAAGGGCGTTTTGGTCATTTCGCGTAAAGCTCAAAATTAGGATTCTTCTCCTCTATTAACACACATAACACAAACAATCCCTTATTAACATCAAAACATCCCCTTGAGGACGGGTGGGGCCCACGATCCTCGTTTTCTGAGTAAAATAACCTCAGGGGCATTTTGGTCATTTTACACGTACAGAAATCGGGTTTGCAACTTTCACAAATTGCTCCTATCCTTTCTTCTAATGTTATATTCCTTTATTGAGGATTGTTCGGTCTCAATTATATGAAAAATTACCTAGGATAATTCGGTAATTTCTAAATGACAGTAAAAATCGGGGTGTTACACCTTGTGTCTTGATTTTCCACATCCATAGCAAATAATTTATGTTGTCCAGCAAGGCTTGTTCCCATGATTTTTTCCACATTTAGGGCACTCTTGTCCTACCTCCAGTTTAATGATTGAAGTTGTTTTTCTCTATTGTTGTTGTTAGGTAAAAATTTTCCCAATCCTGGTTGATAGGCTTAAGGATTGGGCCCTGGGGTGCTAATCCCCTTGTAACATTGTTTTGTGTATACATGAAACTCACTAGTTTCTTGTTGGATTCCTCTGTATGCCGACATTTTTTTACCAAGGTAGCATAGTCTCTAATCTCCAAGAGCTCATGACTACTTTAATATCCTCACATAGACCTCTTTCATATTTCATGCACTTCCAAGTTTCATCAGGATCATGGTAAATAGTAGAAAATTTGCAGAGTTCTTCAAACTTGACTGTGTACTCTACTATGCTCATGGATCCTTGCTTAAGTGCCATAAACTCCATCTCCTTTGCATTTTTCACGGAAGTAGGGAAGTACTTGTGGTAAAAAGCTTCCTTGAAAACATCCCAGGTGACTTCAATTTGAGAAGCTTCGAATAACCACTAGGTGCCAACCCACCAAATTTTGCATCCGCTTCCAGCATGTAAGTAGAAAAGGCCACTTTTTAGGTCTTTGTACAAGGAAAAAGGAGAAAATCTTCTCCATAGTTTTAATCCATTCATCTACTTTATTTGGATCAAAGCTCCTCGAAAAGGCAAAGGGTTTGCTTTCCTGAACTCATCGAATTTCTGATACTCCACATCTACCTCTGTTTCCTAAGGTTCCTAGCTGCGTTTGCTACTCATTGCAATCCAATCTTTCCATCATTCGGTTGGCCACCAGCTTGATCTCTCATAGCCACGACCATTTCACAAAAGGGATCCATCATACCAACTTCCTCTCTCACCTTCCTAGTTCCTGATTTGAAGTCATTGATTCCTATCACACCAAATAAGAAATATTAAGTTGATTAGGCTCAATACCAAGCTAGAGTGGCAACAACCCACAACATTCCAAACCAGTCACACACATAGAGAAAATTATAATGCATGACATTCACTAAAGAAGCATAGTCCAATCCTCAGGCTTATTAGGATAGTTCAACTTTGATACCATAATGTAACATCCTCCTAACTACCGTACATTACTCGAGTATTATCTCAATAACTAGAAGAGTATCACTTACTAATAATATTTGTAACACCCTAAAAATTATTTAAAAATTAATTTGAGCTTTATTAGTCATAATTTTAAAAATCTGAGTTTAGCAATGATGATGATGGCCCAACGAACTTGTTAAAAAAAATTGGGCGGGTAAATAGTAACCTAAGGCCCCAGACCCATGAGGTTGAAACCCCATATCCAAGACTAGGAAATGCCTAGGACTGAAAAAGAAAGGGTTAAGGTTAGAAATGAAAAGGAATGAGAAGTTATACTTAGAATTAATTTTCGGGTAATATTTGACTACAGGTACGTGTTTTACCCATTCAGAAGAGTTTTGATATGCGATTTTTAACACGTACAAGTTACTTGGTGGCCAAGTAACCTTTACCAACCACTTTATGCCAAGTGGATGGCAAGGATTAAAACTTGAAAAGCAATTTTTAATCTTGACTTTCATCTATTATATTTTACTCGGAGCCAATATCTCATCCATTCTATGGAATTTAAATGTTCGATTTTAACATCAAAAAGCTACTTACTCCCCAAGTTAAAGTGAGCCACTTATCTTGAGCCAAGTGGATGGACAATATTCATTCTTTGACTATCAAACCAAATCCTAGCCATCCATTTCATTATTTCTTTTTGAATAAGAAAGAAATACACATTTTGACTACATAATTACTATATATAACTCAAGATAAATACAAGCCACCAACCTTATCACCCCACCATTGTTCTTCCTCTCAAACCTTCATTAACAAGCTTCAAGCTTCAAAAACCTAACATCAAAGTCACTAAAACCACAAACTCTCTTCACAAAACTTGTTCTACTCCTCATAATCTATCAAACTAACCGATTGGAATTTCATTTCCTCACCAATCCTTACCTTGCTATCTCACCCTCACTGATTTAGGAAGGATTTGAGGTTGATTTGGGAGCTTTAAAGTGGAAGGGATCAATCTTGGAGCAACTTGGAGCCAAGGATCCATTAGACACCAAAAGTAGAGTTCTTGTTACCTTGTTGTTCATTTTTTGTTTGTCTTGGTTTTGGCTTGTTGGAAATTGATATTTTCTGGTTCCATGGTGTGATTACACATATATATAGATGTATTTTCTTTGGTGGAATAGTTTGGTGTTGTGCAAAAATCATTTTTGCTAAAGAGAAGTTGAAACATGCTTGCTGAAATTTCAATTTTTGTACAGGCAGTATTTGTTTGAAGGTAATATCCTAGGCTAGTTCCATGAATTTTCTTGAGCCTTGTTTTGGACTTTTACTACCTGAAAAAAAAATCATGAACCTAGACTATATAGGTGCTACCTAAATTTCTGGTCTTGAAGCTACGAATTTCTCAAATTTTTCTACCATAGCAAATGATTGAATTCTCTTTGAAATTTTTACTTAGTGTTGATAACATCTTGAAGTGTAACTGTGATTTTTATTTTAAATTGATTCAATCATTTGCTGGAGTTAAAAATTATGAATTTCAGTTTTGAGCTAAGGTTGAGTGGTTTTGACTACCAAATTTATCTAATTTTGTTAACCTAGTTAGAGAACTTTTTTTGCTCTGAAATTTTTATGCACCCTTGTGGACACATTGAAGTGTCACTGAGAATTTTTATAGCCTTAGATTTGATGGTTTGAAATGCAGAATACATTGTGCTACAAATATGTGAAATCTACCATTGTGTTGAAAATGAATTGATGCTTGGAATTGATAATGTAATGGCATTTTGGCTCTAGTATAACATGAATACTTGATGTTAACTATTTGGTCATGTGACTTATGACATATAAATGCATGCTAAAGGAAGTAAAGAGAGGTTTATGAGGCATGATTGAAATTGTATTGTGAATGAATGTCTACATATGCTTTATGCATACATTTGGAAAAAGAAAAGAGAATGTATAAACAATCGTGCATATTCTAACATATGAACAAAACAGAAATAAGACTTAGATTGAATGAGGGGAATGCAAAAAGAGGAACTTCCCAAGACACTATAGAGGAAGGCAAAAAGAGGAACTTCCCCAAATTTATTTTGAGTCGTATCGGCTAGGAATAGATCTGTATGTGATTCAGAAATGGAAAAAAATAAAGTCCGATGATCACGTATAGGGTTTAGGGTTTATGGTAAATGGAAAAAAATGAAGTCCGATGATCACGTATAGGAATGTGCTCAGTCCTGATAGCGTCTATTTCCCTTGTGTAGTGTAATCCTATAAATATCATTTGGTATAAACTATCTATTGTGGAGTTGTCCATGCCAAATACCGTTGGGTATAAACTAAGTCTTTCTTATGTCGATAAAAAAAGAAAAGCACTGAGTTGATTTCTATGGCCATAAGTGAAACCATGTCACATTGAGATAAGTTCACTTGCATGTATTATATGCATACTCATGTTATTCTAAAGTGTCTGCCTTGTGCGATTTACTAATTGTTGGAACATTATGAGATATGTGCTTTAAGTGATTGAATGCTAAAAGAAACCCACTTCGGAGGAATGATCTTAGAACTTTAAAATGAAGCTTTAATATGTATTATATGATCACATTTTCTTGATAAACCGAAGTGGCTCGATGACGATGACATTATGATTATGTCACTTGGGAGTTGCCTTATTGAGAATTGTATAATTCTCACCCCTATTTGTTTTTGTGTTCCCGTGTCGCCTCCAGGTTAATCAGAGAACAATGGGCTGCTACGTGAAGAGCTCGGGATTATGGTAGCTTAGTAGTTGATGTTTTTATTTTACTCTTAGTTGGAGTTATATGTATGTAAACGTAATCAGTTGACATATATGTATTAAAGCTCATAGAAGAGCTTCTGTTGTACTAGAACTTGTAATTCAATAAATGTTTTGTTTCTTTGTTATCTATATATTTAATAGAACCACAAATTAGTTAGTACCCGATTGAATAAATCTTGCTATAGATAATTAAGAATGGTCCGCTAATTTATGAGTAACAACTCTTAAGTATAATGTCATGACTTAAGGATGATGTTGTACTTGGGAGGATGTTAAAATATTTATACTAGTTGAAAAATGAAAAGAAAGTAAATTAAACTCATATATTGCAAGGTTTTATATATATACATATACGCAAACCATGTACAAGTCGTCAACATATACATCACACTAGAAGTTAAGTTAGTCCACTAGTAAAACTGTCTAGGAAATAAGTCCAAAAAACATCAAGGGCCTAGCCTAACCTCAATCCTAAGGTCCAACAAAATAACTAATGCACATAAACAGGCCTCAAAAACATCTAGCAAAATTGTTTGTAGGCTAGCAGAGTCCTAAAACTAGGCTACAACTATGTACATGTAAAAGGGTTCCTGGATGTCTCTTTCCCTCATAGTTCTAGCTCACCAGCATTATGTCTAGAATTTCAGTCTTAAAGAAAATTATAGTTAAATTACTAAACATCATAAATACATGGTAAAATAATTTTGAGACAATTCAATATATCTATGAGGCCTTGTAATAAGCAAACCAAGGTCTCTAGCTATATTAATAAAATTGTACAAATTCAATGCTTAGTAACCACCTACTTCAAGTCAATAGTTAGAATTTTCAATTTTATTATCATTGCAAATAGACTTAAAATATTCTAAAAATTCAGGATTACCTCAAGGTGTCTATAATAACCTAAAAATTTCAAAGCAAAATTTTATCATTTGATATAGTAACAAAATTAGACAAATTCAAAACTTCAAAATTGGCTATTCAACAGCAACAGCCTTGGTTTTTTATTGTTAAAAAATAGTAAAAATCTTCAAATGCACTCAAGAAAAATCATGAAGTTACCTTAATATGTTAGCTTCACTATAAAAAAAATCCAAATCAAAAAGGCATTGCTAAGTGTGTTTTAAAAATCAAATAAAATCACTACCAACTAAAAATTTGATTTTTCAGCACACTAAGTCAAGATGCAATTTTATCAAAGAAGCATTCTAGCAATCCATTCTAACCAAATCATGTATGTTCGTCAATATTTAAACTCTATATTATGATGACAAAACCAAACCATAACCTAGTTCTTTGAAAATATACAAAGTAACCAAACTAGATTGAGAAAGGTTTGCAAGAAACTCCTGTTAAATAGAAGACTTTTGCAATTGTATTGATTCCTTCAAGTGCTCTACCTTACTTCAAAGCCAAAACTAGCCAAATCCTTTTCCAAAACAGTAATATAGTAGCTCTTCTTTGATGGTAAGGTGAGATTGTTAGCTCTAAAACCCTTCAGAAAGCTTTAAGGCAATATGTTTTGAATGACAACAAAACCAATTTAAAGAAAACATTTTGAAGAATGACTAATGTCTACCTTGAGTTTCTTGACATAGCATCCAGGTATTTTCGGATTGCATAACATGGACTTGAAGCAAGAATAATTTCACTTTGCATGTGCAAACATGATTTATCTCATATAAAAAGATTGAGCTTAATAGAAGTGAATATTATATCGTGCAAAGTACACATACATGCCTTACAGATAACAGAAATCAAAACAAGAGCAAGAAACCAAGGCATGGGCTTCAGAAAGTAGCACTGGACATTAGAAAGTACGCTCAAAATGAAGATATCAAGCAAACTCTAATAACAACATGTTACACAATCTTCAATCATCCTAATCGTAAATCTTTCATCATCATAAAGCTTGGATTAAAGATCAGAAGACCAAAGATTCATCAAGGAACTATTACACGTAGAATGCTAACTTCTATGAGGATGCTAACGTGGAAAGGAGGAAATTTCAATTTTTGAAATTCAAATTTAAAGTTAAATCCAGTTTAAAAGTCATCTTCTGTCAACTTGGTTAACAACCTCAGCTTCTAAAGGAAATAGTTCAAAAACCATGTTCAAAAAGTAAAAGTAGTTTCTGAAGTAGCATCAGAAACCTCAATCTTGCAATGGCTTTTATAAAAGATTTGAGGGCTACTCTTCTAGACTATTTTTCCAAGACACAAATGGATGATCAACACGTGTCACTTGGATATTTGATCAAAGGCAACCGTTACAAAGAAGACCATATATAATAGAGATGATGTACAAACGAATAAAGATTGACACTACACAAGAGTGGAAACTCTTGAAAATCTCTCTCACATCCTATAAGGTTCATCACATCATGTAATCAGATTCCTTACTTTTAAAAAATCTTCTTTCTACGTTTTTGAATAGATATATGTTCTTCCTAGGAAGAAATGATAGAAATAAGTCATTCAAGTTATCCCAAATTATTCATATATATTTTAAGAAAACTTGAGTGTAGGTTAGTTTAAGTAGCAACCCAAACACAAGCCTTTGTATCCTCGATAGGATCCTGATGAGCTTAGCTTAGAGACTAGTCAAAGACTACTTGCAACGTGACAATAAAAGTGTTTCATTGGTAAGGTTTAGCTTGGAGAGGCTAGTACAAGACTACTCAAGGTTCAGCTTGGAGAGGCTGGTAAATAACTACTTGGTTTAGTTTGGAAAGGCTAGTGAATAACTACTCAGTTGTGACAGGGGTTGTCTACTAGTCACACATGAGAGCTTGGAAAGACTAATGTAAAGACTATTTGTGTTCTTTCTCTGTTTGAGAAAGATGTTTAGTGGAACTTCAACAGGTGTTGAGTCCTGGATGTAGGCAGATTTGGCTAAACCAATATAAAAATATTTGTGTCATATCTTCTTCTCCCTAATCTCTTTTACTTTCTCTGTTATGCTCATTAAATTGCTGAAATATCGATTTAGCGATTCTATATATTATATGCTTCAGAGATTTGCTCTCTGAAACAATTAATCTCTTTTTGTTGCACTTCAAGCTTAATGCTTGATAGCTTTTTTGTTAAATGTTTCAGACATAAAAAGAATAAAAGTACGATTCAACCCATTCTTCTCGTGCACTTTTATACCTCCAAGATGAAAATTCTTTGTTGGAGTTAGATATGAAGATTTCAAGAGGTATATTTGATTGTGTGTTTAGATCATTGATTCTTGATGTTGTAGAATGAAGTTTCAAGCTAGTTTTATGAGGTTTTGATAGAGAAGAAAATTGAAGAGGCTGAAAAGGGAGGTTGGCCGAAATTCTTAGGGAAAAAAATAAGAAATGTGATTTGTGTTGTTAATATAAGGTGTGTTAAAAAAATTTACCACAAAAATTATAACTTTGTAATAAAAATAGGATTTTTGTGTGGTTATTATATGATCTTAATAAAAATGAGAGATGTGGTCATTCCCTTGCCATACACTTGTCAAGTGTATGGTGTAGAGAAACTTGCTCCTTTAGTTTCATGCGGCATAAAAAACTACACATTGAAATTTACCGAAGGGTAAAACACCATACCCAAGAAAACAAGCTATTGTTCAAAATTTAATCCCAAGTCTAGAATCTCATTCCTGACCTTTGTCCTATCTTTTCGACTCCACATCTCCTAATCCTAGTTCCAAGGTTACCTGTTACACCTATAGACTTGTAAAGTTACTATTTATATTTTTTTAACCGCAGTTAAAATCTTGAAATTCTCATTAATAAAATCCAAATAAATTTTTAGAATAACTTTGGGATGTTACATCATTCTACCTTGAATCTCTCCATATCTGCATCAGGTAATCTCAATTTATACTACGAGGTTTGAACAAATTTATTTACTTCACTTATTTTCCTTAGCATTCCCTTAGTTGAAATGTCTCTAATCACACTCACTTGTTCTTTCTTCAAATATGTCGAAGTTAACTCTTCAACCCTAACAATCTCATAAAGGTCAATAGAGGAGGAACATTGAATAACCCTTTTCCTTAGGGAGCATTTTAAAATCGTCCCATAAATTTATAAATTCATAACGTAAATCATGACTCTACTCTAGAAATCTTGGTTCACTTATATGGGATTATATTATGCTTACAAAGTTTACAAATGTACTTTCTAAAGGCGGGGTCCAGGCATGTGTGAGTTCAGTTACTGTGCCATAGCAAAGGAGAAAAGTAAAAAGCTAGTATATAAGCCTGCTATATTACATACGTGATAAATGAAATTTTCTGAAGATGTAATTAATTTAAGAGAAAATAAAATCTGAATGGATTGTCCGGTCATGATTGTAGTTTAGGACACACACTAGAGCTTGGATTTGCCGCAGAACCTGCAAGTTCTTAGCTTGTCAGAATAGATATGAAAATCATTTGGTCGATTGAACACGAGGATAATGCTTACATATTTCAGCATAACAAGGTTGTTTGGAAGCTTCGTCCTCTTCAAATGGAGGTGGAGCTTGGCCATACACCATATCACAACTCATGTCTTCAAAATCTGAGATTAATTAATTTGAGGTGCATGTGAATATAAGTTTGAAACGAACTCGCCATACATTGAAAGTCAAAGGAATCCAACAAAAATTATGGAAAAGTCATGTTTGTCATCATTGTTTAGAATGTCAAACAATTTTTTGGCGAGAAATCAAAAGCTGGAAGACATACTCGGAATCATAGTCAATGGAAGTCCAAATTCTTTAGTGAAAAAATCTTGCGTAGGAACCTTGCACATATTGACACACATTCCTACGCAGCCACTGTTCTCCAGGTACCTTTGCAATAAAAAGTATCAAAAAAATAAAATGATGCTTCTCATGTCATAACACCCCAATTTTTTTCCCCTTCTATATAAAATGACCAAAATATCTTTGGGCTTATTTTTGCACAGAAATAAAGGAAGGTCTCAGCTAAAAGGGTTAGTTTGATGTTTAAAGGGGACTATATGTGATTTAGATAGCAATCAATATGAAAATTGCAATTTCTGATTTTTCCTACATGAAATTACCAAAATGCCCTTAAGGTAATTTGATACGAGATTAAGTGATGGGAAAATCATCATCCGGAGTTTGATATGTTAATTTGAGGGAAAATATGATGATTGGATAGGTCTCGATGAGATTTCATGTAAAATTACCTGTAACACCCTAAATTATTCCAAAAATTTATTTAGACTTTATTAATGAGAATTTCAAAATTTTAATAGATTTAGTCGTCATGTGAAATGACTAAAAAAAAATGAATAATGTTTTTAAGGCTCGTGGATGAATAGTAACTCTGAGCCAAAGCCAAGAGTGTTCTGGGCTAGGGGAAACTTAAATTTGGAAGGGGTAGAATATTAGGCCCGGATAAAGATATTTTAGATTCTAGGGATATTGTACCCGTTTAGTGAAATATCGGTGCAATTTTAACATAAAAAGCAACTTACTAAATTTAAGTGAGCCACTTATGTTGAGTCAAGTGGATGACATAGATTAAAACTTGTAAAGTAAGTTTTAATCTTGTCCTTTCATTAATTTTAATTTCACCTAGGGACCAATATCTCAGCTATTCAAAATTTTAGTGCAATTTCTTGCACTGCATGAAGCTTGAGAGTAAGCTTCCTACAAATTTATGGTGAGGAAATGGACACACCTCTTGTCTTTATTAAGAATTCATTATAACCACACAAAATTTTTAATTTCTATTAAAAGATATATTTATTTGTGGTAAAGAAACATAACACATTTTATTATATAAATAAAACAAAAATTACATTTCTTATTTCTTTCTTCCTAAGGGTTTCGACCACCCTCCCATAGCTTCTTCACTTTTCTCTACCAAAGTATCATAAACCAATCAGAAATCTCAAGTTGCAACACCAAAGATCTATGACATAAGCACAAACTCAAACCTCCTTCTTGAAATCTTCATATCAACTTCTAATAGAAAATCCTCATCTCACTTCACCATCAAGAGTAACTATTGTATTTGCTGCCTAGGAGGAAGGTTTGACTGTTTGAGTTGAAATTAGGTGTAGACTCTTGGAAAAGGCAAGACAAGTGCAAAAGCCTCCAAGCAACAAGTAGGATTTCTTGACAACCTTTTTTTTTTACAAAATTGTTTCTGAAAGATTGTTGAATGTTTGAGCTTAAGATTTTTGGTTTTATTGTATGGTTACATATAGATGTTGATGTATTTGCTTGGGTGGAACAATTTGATGTTGTTAGATTCTATCAGAACAAGTTTTAAGTTGTGTTGCTAGAAACTCGATTTCTTTCTCGTAGTGTTTTTGTTCAATTTTTAGAACATACTTGAAGACGTCTTTTTTATTTGAAAATTTTGTAGACTACTTAACATGTTAAGGCATTTCTATGATTTTTCTTGAGCCCATTTGAAGACTTTTACTATTTTTAAAAATTCAGAAATAGCGCGGTTAAGGGTTTCTGGCTAACGCCAATTCTAAAGTACTAATTTTGTCTAATTTTGTTATTATAACAAATGCTTGAATTTTAATTTGAAATTTTTAGGATGTTGTGGACACCTTGAAGTCCAACTCTAAATTTTTACAAAATTTATAGAGGTCATTTGATATGATAATAAAATTAGAAACTTTAACTATTGACTGAATTAGGTAGTTATTGACCACCAAATTTGTATAATTTTGTTAATATAGCTAGAGACCTCATTTTACTCTTAAATTTTTACAGGACAAAATTATTTTACCCTATATCTATTATATTTAGTAATTTGATCATAATTTTCTTCCAGGCTAGAATTCTGGACAAAATGATAGTATACTGGAATTATGATTAAATGTCAATGACTTGATGTCATTTACACTATGTGAACTTGTTGATGTTATGTACATGCAAATGTGAAGTACTTATGACAATTGCTCTTATGTGAAAAGAAGATTAAGATTATGAATTGTAAGTATAATTAATAGGCTAATGACTTTATGCATGATACACTATGTAATTTAATTATTGATGCTATGCATATATGATTATGATGTTTGTTCATGTGACATGGAGCATGAAATATGAATTATTAAAGTATTAGATGAATAAGAGATCCCCTTTGATCCTAAGTCAGGGAAAGTAAACCTGGCTATGAATAGTCCTGTGTGAGAGTGTGAGAAAGTAAATATGATAATCATGTATAAAAAATGAGCTTAGTCCTAATAAGAAGTCTATTACTCTGAATGGGCATGCCACTTATGCTAATGGCACGTAAAAGATGAGATCCTCTTCGATATGTCAAGGGCACATAAAGATTAAAAAAAAAAAAAGATGTCTATAAGATCCCTTCGACATATCAGAGGCACATAAAGATGAGAAAGATGTATATGAGATCTCCTTTGACATATCAAGGGCACGTGAAGATAAGAAAAGAATATAAGAAAACGACAAGAGTAAAGATAATTATTACATTTATTATATGCATACTCATATTATTCTGAATTAGTTGCCTATGATGATTTACTATGAGCTTGAGCATTATGGTATATGTGTATTAAGTGATTGAATTCTAAAAGAAACCCACTTCAAAAGGATGATTTTGAACTTTAAAATGAATATTTGGTATATGTTGCATGATCATATTTTTCTCAATAAATTGAAGTGGTTGAAACGATGACGATAACGATAAGGATGACATTGATTATTGTGTGTTTGAAGATATCCTCCTGAGAATTTCATAATTCTCCCCCATGTTTGTGTATTCCATGTCGTGTCAGGATAGCTCATGAGGATGATGAAGTCGCTAGTGTTGGAAGTGTCTAAGTCAGAATAGGTTGATAGCTGAATACCACTTTTAGTTTTTGTTTCTATAAATGTTTAACAAGACGGATATATAATAAGGCTCATTGAAGAGCTTTTCATGTATTTGAATATATATTCTATAAAATACTTTGTTTGCTTCTTATATATTTAAGTAGAACTACGACATAGTTACTGCACAACTTGATCGAATATTCTATAAATACTTAAATAAGGCCCACTAATTTATAAGTAACAACTCATAAGTCTAATGTCATGGCTTAAGGATGATGTTATATTTAGGAGGATGTTAGAGTTAGTGCTAATTAAGCTTAATTAAAATAATTAACAAAAGCTTAATTAAAATAATTAACACGATATAGACAATGTTAGGCTCAAAATAAAGATTAATTATTTTTATTAATTAATTTTGAGTTAAAATAATTATTTTGAATTAATTAAGGCCCAGGATTGGTTAGAGAAATTTAATCTCATTCTTAATCAAAAAGTAAGAGACAAAAAGTGCTTTATGAGACACAAAAATAAAAGTGGGGAACAAAAGCCACTTTACCACTCTTACTTTCCCTTGAGATTAGGAATCATGTTGCATTTAAAATTTGAATTAATTGGGTTTAGTCTAATTAAGCATACAAGAACCTCCCAAATTTAAGCTTAAATTGCCCTAAACACCTAATTATTTCCTAAAAATTCTCCTAATTAAACACACACAACCCTAATTTTCACACACACAAAATACAAAATATCTCCCACCAAACCCCCATCTAGCTATGGCCATTCCCCCTCCATTCATTCTCTCATTTTGATTTCTTTCAAGCAAACACTCACCCACACTCATTCTTTTCCATCACTCTTTTTGGTCACAACTTGAGCACCATGTTTGTACAAAAATTCTCTCATTCTTTGCACTTCAAACACTCTTCTTTTCCACCAAAACCTCATTTTTGGCTCACAAACTCAAGCTCCAAGTTTCAAACAAACTCTTTCACCATGAATAACATCCCAAATATTTAAGCTTTCACCTCCACCAACAAAGCCACAACAAAAATCTCATTTCCTCTCTATCGTGCTTGGCTGAAACCACCATTTAGCACAAGAAAAGAATTTTCTTCTCTTCTCTTTACAAAGAACAAGCATTTTCATCTTTCAAGCAAGAAGCATACTTTGGTCGGGATTTGTTTTTATGTTTTCCTTTGGTTTCTTCTCTTCTCTTTTGGGTTTTGTTGTGATCAAGACTATGACTTGATGATGATGGTTCTTGATGATGGTTATAAAACTATCATGGTTATGACCTCTGAGCTCGAAGCTTAATATATTGTTTAAAAAAACAAAAAGAGATTAAAAAAATGCACATATTCTTCTTTGGTTTATTTAGCTACATATGAGAGCTTGATGATGAGTCTAAGGAAACAAGGTTCTTGGAACCACACAAAAAATAGACTCCAAAGCTTTTTCATGCCATCTAAAGGCTAAAGTTCATACATTGTGTATTTTTTGTTTTGTTAAGCTTGATGGGATTAAAGTTCCACACTTTTTTATGTCTTTAGTTCTTGAGATTTTAATACTATGTTTAAATGGCTTAAAAATGAACAAGTATTGCATATTTATGTTTGAAGTCCTCACTTTATAATGGCTTAAAAATTAACAAAAATTGCATATTTATATTTCAAGTTATCACTTTATATTTCTAATTGCTTAAAATGAAAGAGCATTGCATATTTATGTTTCTAGTCATCATCTTATGTCTATAATGTGCAAGACTTGTCTTCACTATCTTAGATGGAATTTTTGAACATCGACACACATATATACATGATTTTCAGCCATTCACATATATGAGGTTTAGAGTTGGTTTTATTTTATTTAAAACTTGTATATGTGTCTAAGGTGTTCAAGAGGATGTGATTTTGAACAAGTAAGACCCTATGGATGTGGTTTCAGTTTATCCACTATTTCCAATGTCAAATTGATTTCTCTAAGTGTGAAAATGATTTCTTGTATTTAAAGAGTCTTAGAATAATTTTTGGAAGAAATTAATAACTAGAAAGGGGTAAAAATGTCATTTTTAAAGCTTTTGGTATTTTCAATTTTTGCCATTGTTACTCATTGTTTGGCTATGATTTACTACTGTTTTTGGTGTCTAAAGTGTTAATAATTGTTGTAAAAATTATTTTTAACACTCTAAGTGTCTAAAAGTATCTTTAGAAGTATTTGGTTTGGATAGTTTTACAAAAATTAGAAGTTGCACTTTGAACTTCTCAAATATATGCATTTTGATCAAATGAATTTAATTAAAACCAAAAATGATTTTGGATGTATCCATGTGTTGAAACTGCCATTTATAATGTTAAGAATGATTATTAGAAGTGTTGGCACTCACTAAGTGTCAAAAAGTGAAATTTTATACTTTCACCCTAAAGTCTAATAAATTCTGCCAATGGCCCAAAATGATTTTTTTGATGTTTAGAAGAAATCTCTAAGTGGTATTGGATCTCTTAAAAGTATAAATAATTTTGAGAAACAATGGTTTTGAGAAGAGTATTAAAAAAAGAAATTTTACACTTTAACCCACATACTTATAGAAATTTCAATTTTGACCCCTCTTTTTTGGGGCTTAAGTATAAATATTAATGATTCGATGACATTGACGTGAATGGTACACTCTGTGATCTATGTTCATGTGAATTGTTTGGAAATGAATGACTAGAAGTGACTATGTGAAATTATGTATTGATGACTACAAATGCTTAATCTTTGGATTATGTAAATGATGATTACTGTTTGTATTGTACATATTCTGTTGAGCATAGCATATGCACTAGTTAAGTCCGATCATTGATTTTCACCTACGAGGTAGAAGCATGTTTACCTTTCAATGAGATATTGATGATAACATGCTTGTGGATATATTAAAAAATGAGATATATGCTTATGTGATCAATGACATAATGATTTGTGGCATGTGGTGATTAGGAATGAACAACTGAGATGCATGATTGATATGTTGGATGACAAGAAGCAAATTTGGGAAAACTCCGTTCCTTGGCATTATACCTGGATTTTTGCCAAATTTGTGGACTTAGAGGAATTATAAAGTTATGAGCATGAAAATATTAAGTAATAAGCCATGATGATAATTATGATTACATGCTCATGTTTGCATCTCTAAATGACATGTTAAGATTAAATGTAATATAAGACACATGGAAATAATCCTTTAGACTCTAGAAATTACTAGTTATAGGAGTTGATCCAGGAAATGAACCTTTAGACTCAGAAGATACTGGTTATGAAAGATAATCCAAGACCCCTATCCCCGCTTTGGAAGTCAGGAAATAGCTTATCAAAAGGAATAGTGTAAGTTAGTGATAACTAACTAGGTATGAGCTCATAACCTTGGAACTCTCAAAAGGAAGAGAGTATTAGGGTGACCCCTATAAGAGATTAAGAAAGTTGAGTCACCTAAGAAAATAAAGAGGAAAGGACATATCAAGATGTTTATGTTCCTTGTACTATGATGGAATGTTATTACATGTTTGATATATTGCATAAGGCATTGACATGCATTCATGATATAGTATGATGCATTCATGACTTTTAAGATTAATGTTAAAAGACACAAACCTCAGCTAATGGCTTTTGAAACTTAATAAATGAACTTTGCTATGTCCACTATTTTCATAATGAAACTAAAGATTCCTGGAACGAAGATGATGATATATATTTGGAGGCGAAAGCCCTGAGATTATTGTATAAGTTTCTCATTCCTCTTTTTTTTCCATCTCGTCTTTAGAGGCTGATGGCGATGTTCGTCCAATATATTGATGCGCCTTCATGGGAGATGCACTATGAGCCGGGCAACCATTTTTATCACTTTGTTAGTCGTTGTGCGGTTCATCTGCTCATGTTCTTGGATCATCCCTTTACACACCATGTCACTAGCTTTTGGTTTTCGATGGCTACACCCTTTGACGACTACTTTGCTTTCGAGGGTGTGTGCCACGGAGGACTTTCCCTATAGCCATCGTCCTACATCCTCTAGAGATTTCCCTATGTATATTCCTCAATTACCACACGTCCTCTTTCCCATGGTTAGACCTATCCAAGGAGTCGCTATCCTAGCATCATCTAATGGTTCCAACGATCCCCATTAAGGTAGGTAGTAGTAGCATTGGCAGACCCAGTGACGCAACCAGTGAGGGAGCTACGCATGTCCAGAGGGGAGCCACTAGTTCTCGTAGAGGTGTTCATGTTCTTCCGACTAGTCGTCTTGCCACACCTACTAAGCTTGCTTGTGTGCATGGTTACCTTCCTCCCTCCCAAGAGCGATGTGCTTAGGAGCCAATAGCGAATTTTTGGAGCGCTTGTGCAAATTCTATAGATAGGGTAACCCTCATTTGTTAGTATACCATGGGGTTATCCATTTCTAGGCCCATTTCAGTAGGTGTAGCATGGGAGAGGTTCTTACTAGATTACCTATGTTCCTATTTATATTCATGTTTATGTTTTTCTTTTAACGGGTTATTGTATCAAGCCCAAACTTTGTTGGTGGGCATGCTACTTATTTATGTTTGTCATTGTGCGATTCTTTTGTTCATGTTCTTAGATGGTCCCTTTGCACAACCTATTACTAGCTTTTGGTTTTTGACGGTTACACTCTTTGACGATGACTTTGCTTTCGAGCGTAAGCACCACACAAAGGACTTTCCCCACACCCATCTTGTTGTATCTCCTAAGAGATTTCCTTATGTACGTGCCTCGATCGCCACCCCATCCCTCTTTCCATGGTTAGACCCGTCCTAGGAGTCACCATCCCAAGCACTCATCTGGCGCCTCTCCAGTCCCATGAAGGTGGGTAGTAGTAGTGATGGTGAGGCTACGTGACACGTCACTGAGGGGAATGCGCATGTCAGGAAGGGAGCTACTCATCTGCATAGAGGTGCTCATGTTCTTCCGTCACATCTTGCCACACCTGAACTTACTCGTGTGCTTGGTTACCTTTCTCCTTCTCGAGCGACATGCTTAGGAGCTAATGCCAGATTTTTGGAGCGCTGTGAAGATTTTGTAGATCGGGTAACCCTCGTTTTGCTAGCATACCATGTGGTTATCCATTTCTAGGCGCATTTCGTAGGTGTAGCATGGGAGGGGTTCTTACCAGACTATCTATGTTCCTATTTATATTCATGTTCATGTTTTTCTTTTGACGGTTACTATATCTAGCACAACCTCTAGTGGGCATGCTACTTATTTAGTTTTGTGTTGGTGCATATGTTGGGAATAATTGGTATTCTATTCTTATATATATATATGATGTGAGTATGATCATGATGCTATATATTGTGATTTGTGTTATGTGTACATCCATGTGATGATTATTTTTCGTATGAAGCATGCGAAGGATTTTATTTAATATGCACGACTCATGTTTTATTTTTAAAAATTAAAAAAAATAACTTGTATGTTTTCTAAGTATTTTTAAGGTTACTAAAATTAAGAACTGAAGCAAAAAAGTAATCTCTTATAATTAACTTAAATGCATCCTAGGCGTATTGGATTAAATACTAGAGTGTTACACATGCAACGGTTCAATGGACAATATAAGAGACAAATATACCTGCATTTCTTTATATGGACACCGCTTTTTGCTTCACCCATTTACCTCTACTTCCACAACCTAGTGCATCTCAAGGATCCAAATATCAATGGCATTAGCAAGGAAAATGAAATGATATAGAATAATGAAGCTCTACAAATCTACAAACATGCACATAATGGGAGGTACCATCTTGAAGCATGGACAAGTCTGGTTATGCATGATAGCATAATCATTTAGATAATATAAATATAAAGAGAGATATTAACACCATAAAAAGGTATAACTCAAAATTTGTGAGACCCAATTTAAAGTATATCTATTTCTCTTAACATGAACTAGTCATGTAGATAAGAAACATGATTCATTTGGCTTTCACTACACATAAACGCATAGAAACAAGCACTTATAATGGATCCAAAACCTACAATTGCAAGCAAGTCCTGTTTAGTAAAGCAAAGCCTACGTACAAAAATGTGAAATTGAGGTGCAAGAAACAAGATTAAATGGACAAATAGAATTTAGCAACTAAATTACCTCAGAAGGCCCAACCAACCAATGGAAGAAAGGCACGTCAACGCGGCATTAAACTCTGCCATTTGTCGGTGGAAACAATTTCCTAAACTCAGTAACATAACTTCTAACTAAGGCGACTTAGCACATATATAAACAACTTCGGCAGCCTTTTCCAACCAATGCTCTTTTCCCCTTCTCACTATTTACATCACAAATATGGTGCTAAAACATAAAGAGTAATGTGTTTTGGACGTGCCAAATGGGATGTCCATCGACATAGGGCATAGGAAGATGCATCTATTAATTGCGGAAATTTCAAGTTGATTAATAGAGAATAAGAAGGACTGCAAAGATAATTGATAATGATGTTATATGAATGGGAATCAGAATCACAATATTATCACTTATCATCACTCAGCCAATTTTCCACTGATCAATGCGAAAATCCCCACTATTAATATATGTCGTTGATCAATGTGAAATCAACACTCTTAACATATGCATTCCCCTGTGTACTAACCTCTGAAGCACGGGTACACATAAAAGGGAAAAGTAAGCGTAGGGTATGTTTTGGGTATAGGTATGCGGGGTACAATAGATACCCATCAACTTTACAGGGAGAAGTAGCGCTTTCAGGGAGCTATGGCACAAACATGAGATTAGGTACCCCACTATTTTTTTAGCGTGGGTGTAGTTGTTTTAGGTTGAAATTGCGTTTTATCATATGAAATTTATGATTTTTTTATATATATTGGCGTACCTATAACTTATAGTTTACAAAATTTTCGTACCCATCCGGATATGGGTCCATATCCATATTTGGGCAACATAGGACTACTAACAGATGTACTCCCTCTGTCGATCGACACATAGAAGAAGGCTATCTACATCTTACAAATATCAATTTTCAAAGGACATGATGGTTAAGGATATCAAAATAAACAAGTTCTAAAACTCTTTAGTAGCTCCATACTTTGAAAACAAAATCAGTCATCTTCCCAATACCAAAGTTTCTTTTTTTGATTTCTTAAACAATGTCATTGGAGCGCTAGTTAAATAAACTCATAAATTAATGAACAGGATCAAACAGGGGGAGCACTGTTACAAAAAATGGAAAAAAAAAAAAAGAGGAGAGCAACCTAGGAAATAAAATTCAAAACACGGTCATAGAAATGGAAAATTACCCACCTGAGCAGGCGCACCTGGAGGAAGCATGGACAGGAGAACCTCTCGAACCACTTGCTGCTGCTGCACGCGGGACCTACGCTGCATGACCCTCCGTGACACATCCACGAAGCTCTCATAGTCATACCCCCAATCCCACCAATCCTTCTTCTCTTTCGCTTTCACCGCAGGCTCTGCAAACTTTTCCATCTTCCGCGCAAAGAGAGTCATGAAGGCCTTCTCCAAAATGCTGTCATTGTAACGCGTCTTCTGTCCCAAAGGAGCAGGCTCACCAGATGGCTCAGCTATACCACACCGAATCCCAGTGAGACCTGCAGCTCTTGGAGTTGGACCACGCAGCCAAAGGCCTTGGGGAGGGCTTAGCTGGACAGCCTGGAAGCTCAGAACCACCATCAATACCCAATTTTTTTTTCTTCTTATTCCTTTTTAATTTCAGAATTCACACACAATTAACACGAGATCCTATCCAAATCTCAGTCCCTTCAAGTAGACAAATAAATAAATATATTCATGTGGGCGTCGAGATATCGGTGTATATATTGGTTGGCTTAAGTTTCATTGCTATAGACCACACGTTCCGTTATTATTATTAATATGAAAAAATGTTATTTTGGTTGGATGGACTTTATCTGCTGAGTCTAATAATAAGTGTTTATTTTCAAAACTTTATTTAGACTCCTTCAGAAATGCAAATGAGAAAAATTAGTCACTCATATTTTGAGAGTCTTAGGACATGTTTGGAACAATTTTTGTGTTATTAATTTTTAAAATTATTTTAAAAGTCAAGTTTAGAAACAGTATTTTAATAGTAAAAAAATAAAAGAATCTATTTAAATAATCTTTTTTGAAAACAAGTTTTAAAAGTAACAAAATAACTACTTATTTGGCAAATATATATATATTTTTTTACAACATTAGAAGACAACCCCCACCACCACAGAAAATGCACAATCAATAAAGAGAACACGACTTCCTAATTTCCAAAACTGTACCTCGATTCATTCTTTGATTTCCTCCACTAAACCATATCTGAGAAACAATTGACCCTAAAAAATGAAGGGAAAATAGCTTGAAGAAGAAAAATCTAAACAAAAAAGAGGACAAAATCATGGACAAAAAGCCCTTCTTCTTCTTCAACAATATCCCTACCGTATTGGGCTTTAGTTTGCAAGCAACGACCGTCGATACGACCTCTTCCCTTCAAATTGTGGCTATGGGCGGAGGAAGAAATAGATCAAAGATGGAGGGGCTTCATGAGGTAGCAGTCGAAGATGGCAAAAAAGAGGAAGGAAAGGTTGTTAAGGAAGGGACAAAAATGGTGGAAGTGGGGAAGGAGCTAGCTAAGAAAGAGAGTTTACAACAGAAAGCAGACAGAGAGATGGAACAAGGTTCTGTTATAGTGAGTTGGTGAGGAAGGAGATAGAGAGGAGAGTTACTAAAATAATATCAACATATATTTACAAAGTTGTCACGGCTGTTTTAAAGCATCTTTAAGTTATTTTCTATTTTTAAAACTCAAGCTCAGTTTTCTAGTTTTAAAAATTAATGTATAAAATCATCTTTTCAAACATGTTTTTTTTTAATTTTTAAAATTTGAAAACTATTTTTAAAAATGCTTGCCAAACAAGCTGTTAAATTAGTCCATGTATATAAGTTCATATGATTAAATAAACATTATATAAAACTATACGTAGGTTCCAATTTATCCTTATTTTTGAAATATGAAAGGTTAATTTGAAACTTTCAAAATTGTAATGACTAATTATCCTGGATATATTTCTAAATGACCAATTTAGTTATTTTGTCTTTTATTTTCATTTTCCTGCTAAGGTATTTTGTCTTTTATTTATCTAATATTAACTACTCTTTTAAAAATTTGGACAATATTAACAATTTTTATCTTTTATATTCTTTATAGAGAGCAAGGCCCCGTTTCATATATCCGATAAGACCTAATTGTATTAGTTAATATTATAAAACACTTTTTTATTACATGTTTGGTGTCACATAGGATAGTATAATATTATACGATCAAATCATTTTTATCCTATATCTATATGATTAAGTTATTAGTTGTTGAGAGGCTTGATAATACCTGATACTATTGTTTGTACTAGTCAATCCCAAATTTACTCTAAATTACTCTTCTATGTCAATGACCCCCATCCTGGTGATAGTCGCCCACCTCCCACCAACTGCCGGGCCCCTCATCGATTGCCCCCACCCGCTGGTCGTCCCTACCCCTTGTTCCCTCAGATCATATGGCACACCAAACAATGGATATGATAAAAATATTATACAATGAATTCATTATATTATATTATCAAACCTTATACTATTATATTTAACACTATCAAACCTCATCCTATAGATGCACTGAAAGGAATTGAGTAATAGGGATAGTTTTTTAAAATACACTTGAAAAAAAAGGGGGATAGTTTTATAATTAAATAATAAAAATAGTTTTGTAATAAAAAAAGAAGAATTAAGCAATAAGGTTAATTTTGTTGTTTACTTAAATTTCCCTTACATCTAAGCTTATTCAATTATTTTCTTACTTAATTTGTATGCATAAATGAAAATAAATACTTATTTTTATGATATACTTTTTTTTCCTTTTTAAAGAACATGGTCAATATTTTTCTAGAGTGTAATCATGATTTACTCTTTGTTTTATTTTTTTTATATATTATCATTCGGGATAATATTGCATGAAAAATATTTCAGCAATAAAATGATAAATATTTTGACGTTAGTCGACGCACAAACCACTGGTAAACACTTTCTTTTATATTTATTACTTTTAGTTTTTAACATTAAAAATCATTTAAAGTTTATAAAGTTTGAACATATTACCTTCTACTAACGGTCTAAATTCTATCATCACCAAAAAAAAAAAATCTAAATTCTATGCCATTAATTCAATTAGAATTTTATATATTGATCATGAAAAATTATTTTACACTTTCATCTAACGAAAATGCTTCATCTAATATGGTAATAAATGATTAGATAACTCTATAAAAATCTTTTACACTTTAGAGTTGGTCCGACTAATTCGGCAAGACTGTTGCTCAAAGCAATTCTTTAGCCTCTTTTCCTTTTAGGATCAAAGGTAGGGGGATTTTGGTCCTTCCAGATTCCATACCAGCCAAACCCAAGCCCACGCTTATCAGATGTATTAATGACATGTACCACTCATATTCCTTATAAATACATTAGTAGGGGATGAGGTGAAACAACTTAATTCCAAGCCGCACACTAGCCTGACAAAGAATATATATGGCTAAAGAAATACTAATAAAGAGAAATAAATAATTTTGAATAAATACTAGTATCAATTATAATCAATCATAATTAATGTTAATTAAAATTGATAAACAATATCAATTACCAGCAATAATATTTAGTGGTAAATAGTTGCTAAATGATTGCTTAATGATTGGTGTAACGTACTCTTACGTTGGCTTTGTCTTCTAGCATATGGATGATGGTCCTTTTGACATTCCACGTCTACTTGCTAGTGGTTAGGCGCCAAGTGGAGGTATCTGCAAGGGAATTCAATACTCAAGTAAGTCTCAAGGTGTGAGTGGAATATGGTGTGATAGAATTGTTTGCATACCTGCATAGGACTTGCCTCCTCCCTAGTTATAGTCCTTGGACATTCTCTAAAAGGAAATCCTAGGGCTAAGTTGGCATGTCTTTTTATACAGTGTGCTATTTTGAGTAATTGTGGAGGCTATTGGGATATCCCCTCTTTTGTTCCCTTTGTGCCTATGCTTGTTAAGAGCTCAGTATGTGTAACACCCAAAATTTATATAAAAATTAATTTAAACTTTATTAGTCAGAATTTTAAAAGTCTAACAGACATAGCAATGTTGAGGGACGGCCCAATGGGCGAGTTAAAAATAATTTCAGGCCGGCATGAATAGTGATTTCAGGCACGAGTGTGAATAGTAACCTTAGGCCTGTAGGCACAATAGTAACCTTGAAATTTGGACCGAAAGATCCCCAAGACCAAGGGAAGATAAGATAAGGAATATTCTAATAGAGTATTAGACCCAAGGTTAATCTCGGGTAATATTCTAATTTCCAGAGTATAGTGTTTTACCCGTTCGGTAAAGTTTTGATGCAAGTTTTAATTCGTAAAAGTTACTTAGTGGCCAAGTAACCTTTTATCAATCACATCATGCCAAGTGGATAGCATGGATTAAAACTTGGAAAGCAAGTTTCAATCTTGGCCTTTCATTTATTATTATTTTATCCAGGGGCTAATATCTTATCCGTTTAGTGGAAATTCATGCATGATTTTAACACCGAAAAGCTATTTGATCACCAAGTTAAAGTAAGCCTCTTATCTTGAGTCAAGTGGATAGCCAAAATTCATTCTTGTAGGTAGAAAAGCGCACGAGAAGGGGGTTGAATCATGCTTTGCTTCTCTTTCCCTTTTAGCTTCTGAAAACTTTAACACAATACTATCAAGCTTCAAGCTTGTAGTGCGCTGAGACAATGTTAAAGATTTCAAAAAGTTACTTTCTAATAACAAGTTCAAAATAGCTAAAAAGATAAACTTTAAGTAAATATAAACATATAACCATAAAGCAACCAAAGTTAAAGAGATAAGGGAGAAGATCCTACATCGATATTACACTGGTTTGGCCAACCTATCTACATCTAGCTCTCAACCATGTTGAGTTTCACTAACACCTTTCTCAACTAGAGAAATAAACCAATAGTCTTTATAATAGTTTTCCCAAGCTCTAACCTGTGATTCATAGACAACCCCTGTCACAAACCAAATAGTTATTCATAAGTCTCTTCAAGTTGAATCGAGGAGTCTTTGACTAACCTCTCCAAGCTAAACGTAGTCTTTAACCAACCTCTCCAAGCTAAACCGTGACCAGTAAATAACTTTACCGTCACGTTGCAAGTAGTCTTTGACTAGCCTCTCCAAGTTAAACTCATACCGATCACTCCTGATCGAGGATATAAAGGTTTGTGTTTAGGTTTACAACTCAAACTAACCTACACTCAAGTTTCCTTAAGATATACAAGGAATGACCTAGGATAACTTGAATGACTTCTTTCTACGATTCTTCCTAGAAAAAACATATAAGCTGTAACACCCTGGAGTTATTCAAAAATTAATTGGAGCTTCATTAATAAGAATTTCAATATTCTGACGGACGTAGTGATGATGAAGACGACCCCACAATCGAGAGAAAAAAATTGAATAGTATTTTGCGGGCCTACAGCCATTAGGATAGCCAAAACCCAGACAAGAAATGCCCAAAACTAGGAAAATGTAGGGTTAAGGTTAGAAATAGTTATAAATGAAGATTTTATACCTAGAATTAAATTTTGGGTAATATCTTAGTACCTGGGTACGATATTTCACCGTTTGGTAAAATTTTGGTGTGTGATTTCTATCACCAAAAGCTAGTTTGATCATTACAAAAGGGAGATATATATCCATTTAAATCAAATGAATGTCTAAGATTCAATCTTGAATAATAAGATCAAATCCTAGCCATCCATATTAATTTCTTTTATAAAGAAATTAGACTTTACATTAAAATAATGATTTCACTTATTATAAGATAAACATAGGCCACCTAACTTCATTATTTCTTCCTCCTTGGTTCGGCCAACAACAGAAACATTAGCCTCCCTTCTTGCTTAACAAAGAACATCACACAACTTGAGTTAAACCTCCAAATCCTTACCTAGACTTGCAAAAATCATAAACTTCCTTCATTAAACTTGTTCTACTCATCAATATCTATCAATCTAACCGATTGAAATCTCAATTCCTCACCAATCCTCCCCTTGATACCTCATACCTCACTGAATTAGGGAAGGGTTTTGGGTTAGTTTGGGAGCTTTGAAGTGAAGGGAATCAATCTTGGAGCATCTTTGGAACCAAGATCCATTAGTTTACAAAAGTAGGATTTTTGTGTCTTGCTTAATGCATTTCTATTTTCTTGCAGATTTTGGCTGTTTTAAATTGATAATTCTAGTTCTAATGTGATGTTATTACATAGATATTGATGTATTTGCACAGGTGGATGTGAACACCATATTTTATCTGGGTAAATTTCTTTTTAACAAAAAGGAAGGGAGAAAATGTGTAAGCCCAATCCAATCTCTTAAGTCTAGGTTTCCAGCCGTTCGTGTCTATCTTTTGTTTCAAGACCAAAAAGAAAAGAAAAAAGAAAGGGAGGATGTGTGAGGATCTGGAAAACTTAAAAATCAAAGATTGGGGATTAGAAGCAAATTGCTCATTAGGAGGAATCACAATAAATCAGCACAATCCCTCAATTAGATCAAAGTGCTCTCAATCATATATAAAAAAATCAGAGTTAAGGATCAATGGAATTAATTATCAAGTGTGTATAAATGAATAAAGAGTAGAAATAGGGGTAATCGAATCACACACAAATAGACAGGAGGCATCACCATCTCCAAACCTGCTCTACAGCCACCTCAATCTTCACCATCATTCCCTCTGGCTACCAAACAACCCACTTACCCTCAAACCTGAATGCTAACTTAACCTATACACTAACCCTCTAGAGCCAACCAAAATCACACCACCAACCATCATCATCATCACCATCACTATCCACCATCACCATTAGACCCACATTGTACATCCTCCCAAATACAACGTCATCCTTAAGTCATGAAATTATGCTTAGTAGTTCTTACTTATAAATTCGGACCTTTCTTAGTTGTCTATAGCAATATTGATCGAGTCGAGTAGTAACTAATTCGTGGTTCTACTAAATATATACAACAAATACACAAAACATTTATTTATTTCATAAGTAAATACAAAAGGAAGCTCTTTTATGAGCTTGAATACATACATGTTCTCTACTTCGTTTACAAACATATACACACCACTAAGTACAATATAATAAAAACACTAACTACTAAACTACCTACGATCCGATTCATTTAGTGTAGCAACCTCGTAGTCCTCTTGATCAACCTGGAGGCGACACGGAAACACAAAAACGTAGGGTGAGAATTACACAATTCTCGGAGGATAACTCCCAGATACACAATCATAAATGTCATCGTCATCGCCCAGCCACTTCGGTTTATTAGAAAAATGTGATCATGTAATGTAAACTAAAGATTCATTTTAAAGTTTCAAAATCATCTTTCCGAAGTGGGTAGCTTTTATTATACAATCACTTAATATACACACATAATACTACTCAATAGCATAGTATTACATTTTGAAATATACATGCCCTCAGGACATTAAAAGAACTTTTTCTTTTCATGCCCATTAAAAGAAACTTTCCCGTGCCCATAAAAGGGGACCTTTCCGTGCACATAAAAGGGGACCTTTCCGTGCCTATAAAAGGGGACTTTCTCGTGCCCTTTACACATTTAGGGGACTTTCTCGTGCCCTCCACATAATAAAGGGGACTTTCATTTCTCTACTTAGAACATATACCATCATCAAGTTCACATATAAACAATCAATCACAAATGACTCTCATTCATTTCTCATAAACCAAACCTTAAAGTCACTATCATGCATTCATATATCATAGACTTGGAATAGATATCAAACTATCATAAATTTCCAACCATTCTCACATTCCAGCACCTTGGCAGAATTACTGCTGGGTACAACATTTAATTTCCATATCAAACGACTATCGCAAGAGCCACGAAAATTCTGTATGACACTTTAATGTGTCTAGGATAACCTGTAAAAATTTCAGGACAAACAGAGCTCTATAGCTACTTCAGTAAAATATAAAAATCTAGTGGTCAGGGGCCACCAATTCACAGATCAGATCGGGTTCCCTTAATTTTTAACCCTAGAAATTGATGAACCAATGCACAAGAAAATTTACAGTTATACTTCAACATGTTATTAACTTCGTGTAAAATTTTCAAGGGCTAATTCAATCATTTTCTATGATAATAAAATCGGGCAACTTTAGTGCTTCAGCTTCAACATTTCAGCAGCAGTCTCATTTCGTTTCTGATTTTTTTGAGATAGTAAACATTAAAATCAACACCCAAGAAAATTCATGTAAATAGTTTAAGATGTTAAATCCAACATATAATTTTCATGGCTCATGAAACCACCCATAAAATTTCCAGAAAATTCGTGAAAAGTTTTGATTCCAGGACGGGAATAGTCCGCAGCCTAGTTCCAATTTCACTTGAGAGAAAACCCATTTTAAAACCATCCAAACACAACACAAAAATTCATACGTCAATATCAATATGTTAATCATCAATACAATCAAAATTTTCGGAATTAGGGCAAGCTAAAACAGAATTGAAAAATTTCACAAGAAAAGCAAAGACCCTACTTTGAGTGACCTATTGGCTCCTTAGCTTCAAGATCAACCAAGCTTGATTCCTTTTCCTCCCAAGCTCCCAATCCAACTTCAAACCCCTCTGATATCAGTGAGGTGTGGGCACAAGACAAGGTTTTGATGAGGAATGAAAATTAGATTTGTAGGGATTGAGGTGTAGAACAAGTTTAGTGAAGAGAGTTTGTGGTTTTAGTGACTTTGAGCTAGGGTTTTGCAAGCTTGAAGCTTGTTAATGGAGTTTGAGAGGAAGAACAATGGAGGAAAGGTTCTTGGAGTGTGCTGGCCGAAATTTTCATGAAGGAAATGATAAGATATTGATTTTATGAGTTTATGACAAAATGCATAGAATTTTCAAGTCCAAAATGTTTTCTTTTCTTAAAGATAAATGTAGTAATTTTTTGTAAGCATCCTATTGGTCCTAATAAAGTGGCAATGGTGTGGCTTCTTCTAAGCCACACACTTGTCTAGATGGGTGGCAAACTTTCACTGGAAGTTTCATTGGTGTAAGAAGCACACCAAAATCTCACAACGGGTAAACACCGTACCCAATTGAACTGATATTGCCCGAAAATTAATTTTAAGTATAAAATTATCAATCCCACCTATTTCTAACCTTATTCCCATGTTTTCCTAATTTCGGGACTTTCGGGCCCGAATCTAGGTTTCAGCTCCTGGGGGCCTGTGGGGCCCACAAGGTTACTATTTACCGGCCCGAATTTTTTTTTTTTGACAGGTCCATTGGGCCACCCTCATCATCATTGTCCTGTCAGATTTCTAAAATTATGAATAACAAAGCTCAAATTAATTTTTAAATGATTTCGGGTGTTACATTACCACCCACCTTAAAAAGAATTTTGCCCTCAAAATTCATTTGAAAACAATTTTCAAAAGACGTTTCATAAATCAAACAAGCAACCCACACAGGCAAACAAAAGACAATAATTGAATCCTAAACGTTCCTACCTTAGGTCGGATTCTTAGGTGATGACGTCTCTTGGCACCTATGGTGAAGACCCTACTCTGTTGTTGCGGCTTTGTAGTTGGCTTTGGATTCTGTTTGGACACTCCCTCATTATGTGTCCTGGCTTTCCACAACGATAGCATACGTTCTCCAAGCCAAGCAAGGTCTACCCCCATGGTTCTTCCCACATTTTGGACAATCTTGGCTCGTGATTAGCCGTTGTTGTTGTTTACCCCGTGCAGATTGGGTTGAAACGACTTCCTTTGGGGTAGGGCCTCCTCATCATCTTGGTCTTCAGGTGCTAGTCTCTTATTAGAAGTATTCTTAGCAGATTGGATGATTGCTAACTTTTTGTTGGAGTCCTCTCACGCCTACACTTGTTTACCAAGTCGCATAATCCCTGATCTCCAAAAGACTCACAGTTGCCTCAATATCTTCACGTAACTCTCCTTCATACTTCATGCACTTCCAAGCTTCATCAGATTACGCTGATAGATGGTGGAAAATTTGCAGAGCTCTTCGAACTTTGTTGTGTACTCTGCTATACTCATGGACCCTTGTTTGAGTGCCATGAATTCCAGCTCCTTTGCATTTCTCAGGAAGGGAAGTACTTGTGGTAGAAAGCTTCCTTGAAGATCTCCCAAGTGACTTCATTTTGAGAAGCTTCGAACAACCCTGGGTGCCAACCCACCAAAACTCTACATCTGCTTCCATCATGTAAGTAGCAAAGGCCACTTTCTGGATTTCCGTACATGGAAGAACGGAGAAATCTTCTCCATAGCTTTAATCCATTCTTCTGCTTTGTTTGGATTAAAAGCTCCTGAAATGGCGGAGGGTTTGCTTTGCTAAACTCAGCGAACTCCTGGTATTCCATGTCCACTCCTACTCCTCAGGATTCCCAATTGGATTTCCTTCATGTTGATCCAACCTTTCCATCATCCTATTGGCTACTGAGCTTGTTCTCTCATAGCTTGCCATTTCACGAAAGGTGTCCATCATTCGAGCGTTATTTCCTCTCGCTCCTAGTTTGCCGATTTGAAGTCATAAATTCCTGTCACACCAAACAAGAATTATTGAGTTGATCAGGCACAATACCAAGCTAAGTGTGGCAGCAATCCACAACGTTCAAAATCAGAGTCATACACATATATAGAATTATAATGCATGACATTTACTAAGGAAGCATAGCTAGTCCATTCCTCAAGGTCCTACAAGGATGAACCTCTGATACCATAATGTAACATCCTCCCAAATACAACGTCATCCTTAAGTCATGAAATTATGCTTAGGAGTTGTTACTTATAAATTAGCGGACCTTTCTTAGTTGTCTATAGCAATATTGATCAAGTGAGTAGTAACTAATTCGTGGTTCTACTAAATATATACAACAAATACACAAAACATTTATTTATTTCATAAGTAAATACAAAAGGAAGCTCTTTTATGAGCTTGAATACATACATGTTCTCTACTTCGTTTACAAACATATACACACCACTAAGTACAATATAATAAAAACACTAACTACTAAACTCCTACGATCCGATTCATTTAGTGTAGCAACCTCGTAGTCCTGGATCAACCTGGAGGCGACACGGAAACACAAAAACGTAGGGGTGAGAATTACACAATTCTCAGTAGGATAACTCCCAGATACACAATCATAAATGTCATCGTCATCGCCCCAGCCACTTCGGTTTATTAGAAAAATGTGATCATGTAATGTAAACTAAAGATTCATTTTAAAGTTTCAAAATCATCTTTCAGAAGTGGGTAGCTTTTATTATACAATCACTTAATATACACACATAATACTACTCAATAGCATAGTATTACATTTTGAAATATACATGCCCTCAGTACATAAAGGGACTTTTTCTTTTTCATGCCCATTAAAAGACTTTCCGTGCCCATAAAAGGGGACCTTTCGTGCATAAAAGGGGACTTTTCGTGCCCTTTACACATTTAGGGGACTTTTCTCGTGCCCTCCACATAATAAAGGGGACTTTCATTTCTCTACTTAGAACATATACCATCATCAAGTTCACATATAAATAATCAATCACAAATGACTCTCATTCATTTCTCATAAACCAAACCTTAAAGTCACTATCATGCATTCATATATCATAGACTTGGAATAGATATCAAAATATCATAAATTTCCAGTCATTCTCACATTCAGCACCTTGGAGAATTACTGTTCTGGGTACAACATTTAATTTCCATATCAAACGACTATTCCAAGAGCCACGAAAATTCTTTATGACACTTTAATGTGTCTAGGATAAACTGTAAAAATTTCAGGACAACAGAGCTCTATAGCTACTTCAGTAAAATATACAAATCTAGTGGTCAGGGGCCACCAATTCACAGACCAGATTCGGGTTCCCTTAATTTTTAACCCTAGAAATTGATGGAACCAATGCACAAGAAAATTTACAGTTATACTTCAACATGTTATTAACTTCGTGTAAAATTTTCAAGGGCTAATTCAATCATTTTCTATGATAATAAAATCAGGCAACTTTAGTGCTTCAGTTTCAACATTTCAGGCAGCATCAGTCTCATTTCGGTTTCTGATTTTTTTGAGATAGTAAACATTAAAATCAACACCCAAGAAAATTCACGTAAATATTTTAAGATGTTAAATCCAACATATAATTTTCATGGCTCATGAAACACCCATAAAATTTCCAGAAAATTCGTCAAATGTTCTGATTAGGGACAGGAATCAGTCCTAGCAACCTAGTTCCAATTTCACTTGAGAGAAAACCCATTTTAAAACCATCCAAACACAACACAAAAATTCATACATCAATATCAATATGTTAATCATCAATATCATCAAAATTTTTGGAATTAGGGCAAGCTAAAACAGAATTGAAAAATTTCACAAGAAAGGCGGAGAAACCCTACTTTGAGTGACCTATTGGCTCCTTAGCTTCAAGATCAACCAAGCTTGATTCCTTTTTCCTCCCAAGCTCCCAATCCAACTTCAAACCCCTCTGATATCAGTGAGGTGTGGGGCACAAGACAAGGTTTTGATGAGGAATGAAAATTAGATTTGTAGGGATTGAGGTGTAGAACAAGTTTAGTGAAGAGAGTTTGTGGTTTTAGTGACTTTGAGCTAGGGTTTTGCAAGCTGAAGCTTGTTAATGGAGTTTGAGAGGAAGAACAATGGAGGAGAGGTTCTTGGAGTGTGCTGGCCGAAATTTTCATGAAGGAAATGATAAGATATTGATTTTATGAGTTTATGACAAAATGCATAGAATTTTCAAGTCCAAAATGTTTTCTTTTCTTAAAGATAAATGTAGTAATTTTTTGTAAGCATCCTATTGGTCCTAATAAAGTGGCAATGGTGTGGCTTCTTCTAAGCCACACACTTGTTAGATGGGTGGCAAACTTTCACTGGAAGTTTCATTCGTGTAAGAACGCACACGAAATCTCACCGAACGGGTAAACACCGTACCCGATTAACCGATATTGCCCGAAAATTAATTTTAAGTATAAAATTATCAATCCCACCTATTTCTAACCTTATTCCCATGTTTTCCTAATTTCGGGTATTTCTGGCCCGAATCTAGGTTTAAGCTTCTGGCGGCCTGTGGGCCCTAAGGTTACTATTCACTGGCCCGAATTTTTTTTTTTTTGATAGGTCCATTGGGCCACTCTCATTATCATTGTACTTTAGATTTCTAAAATTATGAATAACAAAGCTCAAATTAATTTTTAAATGATTTTCAGGGTGTTACATACATCCCATAACCTTGTCCATAACTCAACCTCCCACCATAGCTCACCTTTCCATCATCATCATCATTATCTACCTTTCACATACCTATCCCCATTACATAGCCTCTATCACCACCATATCATCAATGCCAGCCACATCTTAATTAGAATCATAATTGAACCCACTAACAAAACCATGCACCAAAATCAAATCTCAATATCAGAAAATAAACACAAAAAGAAAGGAAGAACACAACGGCCTTCACCCCTCTTCCTTGCCCTCAGACAACCTCCATCACTGCTCCCTTCAGTGCTGTCGAATCATCAGAAAAGCCGATTGTAAGCAAGTCATCACCGTAAGTAGCACCCCACCGTTCTTGCACCAGCCACTACTCATGCCTACGCCTCTCCCAGCCTTTTGCGCACCTCAGCTGCGACTACGTGCGAGGCGGCCAGGGGCCCAACCGCCATCCTATCACTGGATAAGCCCGGTCACGCTCGCCCTTTCCATGCCCTGGACACCACCATCACCTGCTTAGTCTCCTTTCTTTTCCTATTCTTGTGCTCCAATAAGTTAGGTTTAGAATTAGGATAGTTTAATTTTTTGGCCAGAGTCTTTCCTTTTTGTTTCTAGGAGTCCTTTTGTTTTTGGCCACTTAGGCCTTTGTTTTCTTTCTTATTTTGTTTGGTAGGTTTGAGTGTTGTGTGTTTTTTTTTCCCTTTTTTGGGAGGGTCCAGGTCTTTTAGTTTAGTCTTTTGTTTATTTTATTTTATTTTATTAGTTTAGGTTGCATTTTGGGTTTTTGATATAATCTTAGGATTTTTTTTATTTATTTTATCTTATTTCTTTTTGAGAATGTCTTACAAAAAATACAAACTTTTTTTTTTTATGTCCGTGCAATAATCAATGGTTGTGACTAAGAGCCGATACTCCCTACGCCCCTTTTGAATTGTAAAGGATTTACTGAGTAGTCCCGTGTTACCTTGAATCTTGTGCAAAAACGGATGTTTTCTTTCAAATCATTTTTTGGTTAAAAATCTTCTTTCCACAATAAAATCAATCAACACTTTTTTTTTTCAATTAAAATCCATCAACGCACACTCATTTTCTACAAGAACGATGTGTCTTTGAGTTCCTCATTGCACCAGGTGATACGTTGGTAGCCAACAACTATCAAGCTAAAATTCCTTTTTCATAAAATTTGTTTCTTTTTTGTTTTAATTTTTGTTTTATTTCTTTGTAAATATGTAATTGTTATAATTTTGGGAAAAATAAATATTTTAAAGTTATAAATAAATTTGCATAATGAACTCTAGGGTAACCATATTATACAGATGTATTAGGGGTGCAAGTGGGAATAAGTTTCCACCATTCCCTAATCATAATTACACTCCTGGACTCAAAATTTTTCAAAGACTAGTTTGGCAAGGTTTTCAAATTTTAGCCCTAATTAAAATTGGTGACGACTCCCATTTTTTTTAAATTGGTTGTCATTTCCATTGCGCACCCTCTAGGGACGTTGTGACAGCTTGACAACTCCACTGGGATATTTAGAAAGTCAAGCCTATTAGAGTAAATTATGCAAATAATTATAACTTTATAATATTTATTTTTTCTTTCACATGCTTCTTTTAATAAAGTCTTCCTCTTATTTATTTGTATACATTTGTTTATTTTATCTAAATATTTGTCACTCAAACCTTAGGATAAATGACTTTTTGTACATATATTATTTGGGCTTTTTGTCATAACGTCCTCGGAAGGTACGTGATGAGAATGACAACCACTTTTAAAAAATGGAAGTTGCCACCAATTTAAATTTGGCTAAAATTGGAAAACCTTTTGATTTACAACCCCATTTTTTTGAAAGAGATATGAGGTTCGAGAGCTGATTATGATTAGGGAAGAGTGGAAACTTAATCCCACTCACTCTTGATACATCCGTATAAATATGGTTACCCTAGAGCTCATTATTCAAATTTATTTATAACTTTAAAATATTTATTTCCCCCCAAAAATACATAACAATTATATATTTGCAAAAGAAACAAAAAAACAAAATGAACAAATTTTATGGAAAAAAAAGATTTTGGCTTAATAGTTGTTGGCTATGCCGACGTATCCTCAAGTGCAATGAGGAACTCAAAGCCATGTCATTCTTGTAGAAAATAAGTGTGTGTTGATGGATTAATTAGGAAGAGAAAAAAAGAATGTGTTGCTTGATTTTATTTTGTGAAAAAGGGGTTTTGATCTGGCAAATAGTTTAAAAAAAGGAAGTTTACTTGTGTGTAGGATTTAAGGCAGCATTAGGCTACTGGGTAAACCCTTACAATGCAACATTTATAAAGGAAGCACCGGTTTTACCACACTTGTTGATTGTTGCGAATAAAGAAAATATATTATTTTATTTATTATTTTAAAAAAAATCCTAAATTCTAAATAAAATAAAAAAAGTTTTTTTGATACAAGACATAAAGTTGTAAAAGAAAGGAAGAAAGAGCCCAAAACCAAAAAAAAAAGCCCCAAAATACAAGCCTAGCCCAATAACAACCCAAAAAAGCAAAATATGAGAAAAAAACAAACACAAACCCAATGCCCTCACAAAGGAAATATGATCCTAAAACAAAAGAATGAAAAAAAAGGTAGGAACAAAAAAACAAGAGAAGCCACAAATTTTGCCCTAAAAAGTTAAATACCTAAGCTTACTCCACCAAGTCAAAATTGCTGGACATAGAAAAGGAAATGGAGAGAGGCGATGGCGGTAGCATGCAAAGAAGGGAGGTTTTGCGGTGGCACGCAAATGGGAACAAAGGAAAGAGAGGAGTTTGCGGTGGCTAGGTAGAGGAAACAGTGGAAGGTGAGGTGGAGGTGCAGGGTGGAGGTGCGTCCACGGTCGCCGTGTGTGGGGGCGGCGATTTGTGCCTCGTTCATAGCGGTGGTAGTGAGGCATAGAGAAGGCGGCGATGCGGCTGGGACAGTAAGTGGCGCTTGAATGGCGGGGATGGTTGGCTTCGCGTGGTTTGCGGCTTGACGGGCTTTGTGGTATCTCATGGTGGCGCTCAATTCGCAGTGAAGGATGGCTTGATGAGGCTTGAGACTTCGCAAGGCTTTTTGATGGGTTTGGATTGGCGCTCGCGCTAGACTTCTCACGCGTTGGTGATGGAATGATGGTGGTGGTGGAATGTTTGTTAGGTGGGTGTCTCTTCTTGTGGCAGAGAGTGCAAGAAGAACATCCACCTCACAGCGTTGTGTGAAACATGGCTAGGTGATGGAATGATAGTGGTGGGTTATAGGCTAGGTGAAAGTGATGATGGGGGTTGTTGTGTATGCAGTGATGGAGTCAGTATGGTTGTGATGTGGGTTTGCTGTTATTAGCTGGTTGGAGAATAATGGTGAAGGTGAGCCAAGTTAGGTGCCGCCACCCCTGTTTGTATATGTGATGATGATTCTGATTAGCTTCCTCCTCTCTGCTGATGATTTGCTGATATATATACATACACCTGTAATTAATTTCTCTGCTTCTGATTGACTTTTCCAAATATAATTAGGAACACTTTTGATCTGATTGATGGATTGTCATGATTTGTTGTGATCTTAGATCCTGATTGCCCTCTATGATCTTTTTGATTTTTCTTTTTGTCCAAGGCCGTGCTCACACCTTCCCTTTCTTTCCTTCTATCTCTCTCTCTTTGGAATTAACAGATCAACAAAACTTAGGCTAGGAAAAAGAACTAAAATGGGCTGGTTTAGACTTAGAATAAAACTGGATGACACTTTTTTTTTATTTTTTTTAATGCAAGAATAATAAAAGAAACAGACAAAATATGGTATTCATTGTCCCTCTTCCTGGTCTCTTGTTGAAAGAATAAAGACAGTGGCTTTGACTTTTTGCTATAAAAGACAAGTAAAAATATGAACACATGTTTTATCCGAATGATGCATGATGATACTTATGATGGTAATGATGAATGCATGATGACAATGCAAAGTGTTCTAATGGATTATGCTAAATGACCAATGCACGATGATGATGAATACAAAATGTTCTACTAGATTATGCTAGATGACCAATGCACGATGATGATGAATGCATGATGACAATGCTAGAATGAATTATGCCAGGTGACTTCATGATAATTGCATAATGCTAATGTTAGGTCAGTAATGAAACTAAATGCATGTCGAAAGAAATTAAAAGACTGTGAAGGCATGTGAAAGACTTTGAAAGTATGTAAAAGTAAAGACTATGAAAGCCTGAAAGACTTGAAAGCATGTGAAAGACGTGAAAGCATGTGAAAGCATGAAATGTAACACCCTAAAAATTATTTAAAAATTAATTTGAGCTTTATTAGTCGTAATTTCAAAAATCTGCAGTTTAACAATGATGAGGATGGCCCAATAGACGTGTTAAAAAAAAAATTTCTGCAGAGGTGAATAGTAACCTTGCGGGCCTGCCCATGCACAACTGAACCCAAGTTAGGGACGAGGAAATGCCCAGGACTTAGAACGGAGAGGGTTAAGGTTATAAATAATAAGGAATGAGAAGTTATACCTAGCATTAATTTTTGGGTAATGTTTGATTACCTGGGTACGTTGTTTTACCCGTTTGGTAGAGTTTTGATGTGAGTTTTAACCGTACAAGTTACTTGGTGCCAAGTAACCTTTACCAGCCACTTTATGCCAAGTGGATAGCAATGATTGAAACTTGAAAAGTAATTTTCAATCATGGCCATTCATTTGTTATATTTTACTTGAGGACAATATCTCATCCGTTCAATGAAATTTCAATGTCCAGTTTTAACACCGAAAAAACTACTTATTCATCAAGCTAAAGTGAGCCACTTATCTTGAGCCAAGTGGATGGACAAGATTCATTGTTTGACCAAGAAAACAATCCTAGCCATCCATTTCATTATTTCTTTTTGAATAAGAAAGAAATATTCATTTTGACTACTTAATTAGCATATCTAACCCAAGATAACTACAAGCCACCAACCTTATCACTCCATCATCATCAATTTCGGCCAGCCCACTCAAGAAACACCTCCCCCATTGTTCTTCCTCAAACCTCCGTTAACAAGCTTCAAGCTTCAAAAACGTAAGCTCAAAGTCACTAAAATACCAAGATTGCTTCACAAAACTTGTTCTACTCTCCATAATCTACCAAACTAACGATTAGAATTTGAATCCATAACCTTTTTATACTTTGAGAGCTCACAATCTCCTGCCTAAGGAAGGGTTTGGTGTGGGTTTGAAGGCTTTGAAGTGAAGGAAACCATTCTTGGATTATCCTTGGAACCAAGATCCTTAAAGCCACCAAAATAGGGTTTTCTTTGGCCTTTTCTTTCCAAATTTATTCTGAACATTTCTGATTGATATTAGTCCAAAATTTCTAGTTATATTAGTTGATAATATGTTGATATTGATGTATTAATTTTGATGGTGTGTTTGGATGATGTTAAAAATCATTTTTGTCAAAAGGGGTTTTGATCCATGCTGCTGGATTTTTGATTTTTTATAGGCAGCCAATGATAATGAATTTTCTGATGTATTTTTTGATGTTTTTATGAGCTATAAAAATTATATGTTGAAGCTAACATCCTAAGCTAGTTCCAAAAATTTTCTTGGGCTCTGATTTTTACTCATAATAGCTTAAAAAAATCAAGAACCGAAATGGTACCCATGCTGTTTGGATTATTGGAACTAAAGCTATAAACTTTGCTAATTTCGTTACCACACCAAATGATTGAATTATCACTTGAAATTTTTACAGGGTGTTGAGGACATATTGATCGAGGTCCAACTGTGAATTTTTATATGATGTGATATGTTCATTTGATTGGGTGATAAAATTGGGAACTATGGTTGTTGACTTGAATAGGGGGTTCTGACCTCCAAATTTGTTTAAATTTGTTAACATAGAGAATCTTTTTGCTTTGAAATTTTTATGGAACCTTATGGACACATTGAAGTGTCTTCGAGAATTTTGATAGCCTCTAAATTGATTGTTTGGCATGAAAATAAATTTGTACTACAATTATGTGAAATTTGCCCAATTGCTAGAAATGAACCCAAACCTTGAATTGGTAATGTAATGACATTTGATTCAAGTATGATGTATGTGAATGCATGCTAGCAACCTAAAAGATTAGTTTATGAGACCTAATTGAAAATTATATTGTGAACAGGTACTTATATAAGTTTGATGATGATATATATGTTAAGTAGATAAAAGTCTCCTTTTTATTGTGCAAAGGGCAGGGAAAGTCCCATTTTTATTATGCAAAGGGCAAACAAAGTACCCTTTTATTATGTAAAGGGCACAACAAAGTCCCCCTTTTTATTATGTAAAAGGCATGACAAAGTCCCCTTTTATTATGTAAAGGGCATGACAAAGTCCCCTTGTATTTGTAAAGCACTAAAAGTCCCCTCCAATGTACGAGGGCACGTATATTTCATAATGCAATACTATGCTATTGAGTAGTATTACGTGTGCATATTAAGTGATTGAATAATAAAATAAACCCACTTCGGAAGGAAAATTTTTGAACTTTAAAATGAGCCTCTTATATATATATATATATATATATATATATATATATATATATATATATTGCATGCTCACACTTTCTTAATAAACCGAAATGGCTGGGGTGATGATGATGACATTATGATTGTGTAATTAGGGAGTTGCCCTATTGAGAATTGTATAATTCTCATCTCTATGTGTTTTTGTGTTCCTATGTCGCCTCCAGGTTGATCTAGAGACAATATTGCTACATGAAGCTAAGGATTACAGGAGCTTAGTAGTTAATATTTTTATTTTACTTACTTAGTTTGAGTTACATGTATGAAACGTAATAGGAGTCATATATGTATTAAAGCTCATAGAAGAGCTTCCTTTTGTACTTAACTATGTATTCAACAAATATTGTGTTTACTTGTCATATATTTATTAATAGAATTATGCTTAGTTATTACACACGTTAATCGAGCTTGCTATAGATAATTAAGAGAGGTCGTTAATTTATAAGTAACAACTCCTCCAGTATGATGTCATGACTTAAGAATGATGTTGTACTTGGGAGGATATTACATGAAAGACTATGAAAGCATGTAAAGGACTGAAAGAATGTGAAAGAGTGTGAAAGCATGTAAAAGACTGAAAACATCTAAAGACTGTGAAAGCATATGAAAGCAAATGTATGTGAAAGTAAAGACAAATGAATGATTGACAACTTTGATGAAACGATTATGTAAGATTGATGTAATGATGATATGATAAATGATGCAAAATTTATGTAGTGATGACATGATGTATGATGCAATAGTAATATGATGAATGATATGATTTGTGACAACTATGCCTAAATGATTTGATGGTGTAGATGATGAATGCCATAACATGATGAGATAACTTCACATAAGAAAAGAAAGAAAAATGCCCAAGTTTGGGGTGTGGAAAATATGGATGGTATGAGTATGATAGATGTCCTAGATGATTTAGACAAGGGAAAATGTATGACCTAATATGATAAGACAACTTTGTACATGATGAACGATGATGAAATCTAAATGATTTGATGCTAAAAAATTTGCCCTAGTTTTGGTGTCCAAGCATCGTTTTGGGAAAACCTTTTTAATTGAAAGACAAGCCATTTTAAGAACAATTTGCTTTATTATTCCCCCTTCTTCCCTTTTCTTGTTTCCAACTCCCCTTTGATCTCATCTTTAACTCCTGTCCTTGTCATTCTTTGCTTCTTTTTTTTTTTTTTTATTTTGCCCTAACTTTTGTATAGTCTAACATTTTTGGTTCTCAATTGAGCAAGCCTCTCTCTCTCTCTCTCTCTCTCTCTCTCTTCTTTTTTTTTTGCTCTAATTTTTTCCAAGACCGCCCTTTTGAGTTTTCAATCTAGCGAGCTTTTGTGTTCTTTTTTCTTGTATCTTTCTTTTTTCTTTTGCCTTTTTGTTTTGTGCTTGCTCTAATTTCTCCTAGACCACCTTTATAGGTTTTCAATCTAGTGAGCTCCTTTTTGAACGGGTCTTGACTTGAATTGACTTGACTTGTTGTCTGATGTCTTGATTATGCATTATGAGGATTTGATGATGAAGGAAAAAGATGATAGAGGTGAGATAGGGGTTAAAATTGAGGGATTGACTAAAGAGCAGAGGATTATAATGAGGTATGAGAAATGTGCAATGCATATTTCATTTGATTACCCACATCGTTGGTTACTTGGCTACTCTGGATTAGAATTCACGACCAAGATTAGAATCCATTGCTATGCCACAAATATGTCTCAGACTATTAACTCTTCATTTTGTGAGGGTGACTCTTGTTTGATCAATAGTCATTTAATTGCCTTAGCTTGATATCATTCATAAGCTCTCTTTTTGCCTAATCCTAAAGTGAAACACCTTTTCCTAGACTCCTTTGAAGTTTTCAATGTAGTTTGCACTTTGCTATAACTTTTGGCTAGACTGTCATTTTAGCTTTTCAGTCTAATGAGCTTTTTTTCTTTTCTCATTTTTCATTTTTTTGCTCTAACTTTTGCCTGGATCCTTTTTCTCTCTTTTTTTTTTTGAGTTTTTGGTCCAGCAAGCCTTCCCTTCAAAACCATCTTTGCTGGTTTTCACCTAGAGTGTATGGCTCTTCTTAGTACACTTATGATTGACAGAGGCATTTAAGACCAAATGTTTCCTCGTCATTTGCTATGTTCATCCTTAGCAGATTGGTGATGATCACATTTAATCATTGAATGTTGTAGCTTTCATGTCAACAATCTAAAATTGCCCCAGTTGATGATTTGAATTATTTTTAGGACAACGTCTTATCAGCTTTGACCATTTCCCACTAAGTTTAGTTCCATAACATATTGTTTGCATAGCTTTGGACCCTCATCAAGATCATGATTATTCATCTCCATTGTAACACAAGAATCAATTAGTGAGTTCTCAAAATTATCGCATAGGGGTTTAAAAGAAAAAAGATTTTGAAAGAGCAAAAAAGAAAGCAAGAATGTATGGAGAAAAGATGAAAGACAGTGTATTGGAAGAAACATGCACAATCATTTCATAAGCTCATATACGATTTGAGGCTATCAAAAACAACAATTCATTGATCAAGTTCAAGACAAGTCATGATTCATGTCCTTAAGGAGAACCACTTCACATATTCCAAAGCTTTGTTGAACTTTCATCAACGTTGAGCTTCAAGGCCAGGAATAACTTCTTCAAATCTTCTCTTTAGGGGTTCCTTAGGTGTCCCTATTTTCTCTTGCTCTCTTCAGCCTTGGCTTTCCTCTTGTCCCTATTTCTCTCTCTCTTTTTTCTTTTTCTCTTGTTTCCTCCTTTTGATTTGCTCACTACTCAAACACAACCTCTTGGATCAAACAAAATTTCTCTTGGTTGAGCAATGTTTAAAGACAAAAGGTGTTTTTTTTTTTGTGCAAAATGAAATGCTACTACCTATATGATGTATATTGGATGAAATTTTTTTTTATGTATGTTATGCCTATTGAATGATTTGGGAAGAAGAGATTTTTTTAAAAGCTTATTGATGCATGTTATCATGTGTGGAAAAAAAAATGCATTATACAAACTAGGGAATGGATGGATGAGAGATGAGAATGTATGTTCAATGCTATGCGTGATTTCCCTTTATGTTGATCTCATGAATGCATGTTGAATTTTTTGATTTTTTTGTTTGTTTTTTTATAAAATGAAATGCTACTCCCTATATGATGCATATTGGATGGATTTTTTTTTTTTATGTATACATGTTATGCCTATTGAATGATTTTAGAAGAACAAATTTTTTTTTAGGCTTATTAATTCATGCTATCATGTGTGGGCAAAATACATGATGCAAACTAGGGAATGGATAGATGAGAGATGAGAATGCTTGTTCAATCTTATGCATGATTTTCCTTTATGTTTATGTCATGAATGCATGTTGAATGTTTTTAGTTTTTTTTTTTATGGATGAATACATGTCAAATGATTATTTTTTTCTTTGTTTGATGTGGACTAGTGAAGATGTGTGTATGAATGAATGCTAGTTTTTTTTTTTCTATGAATGTAGACTATGCATGGATGCATGTCAAATGATTTTGCGAAAGTGGATATGCGTAAAAAGAAAATGAGTGCATGATTGCATGCCAAATGGTTTTTTTTTTTTTTATGTGGACTATGTGTGAAAAAAGATGTATGAATGCATGTCATTTTTTTTATGAATGCATGAAAATGAATGTCAAATGATTTCTTTTTTTTACATGATGTCAATGCGATGAGAATGTATGCATGGATGAATGGTAAGGGTGAGCTATGCATGTTGTGCATGAGTAATATGAGAAAGGAATGCATGCTATGTATGCAGGAAATAAGATGTATGTACAATGAGATTTTTTATTTTTTTTACAATGGACGCATAATGTATTACATGTTTACAAGAAAGTTTTTTTTTTTTTTTGGGAAAAAGTATGCATGTATGTTGGAGGTATCTTTGGTTCATTCTATTAGTGCTTTGGGACGGGTCTAGACTTCTAAAGGCCATGATTCCAATTGTCCCTATCCATAAGATAGGGACCCAATTCATGAAAGGACCATAAGTAGGGATGAACCCTCTCAATATGATCAATACATGAGACTAGTAACAATTTGGGTAGTGTCTCACCAACTGCCAAGTGGGCATGAAGCCCCTTATGACTATGTTAGGACCCCACCTAATCCTTAGGTTCCACAAGCTCAGGTATAGAGCCAAAGTTGTGTGTGAAATACTGATTGTGCATTGTGTGTGAGGAGCATAGATATTGTTGCAAGACAAAAGCCCAAACAATATATGTACAAGAAGTCATCTATCCTAAGGTTTGAGTGACAAATATTTATAGATAAAATATAGATAAATAAATAAGAGGAAGACTTTATTAGAAAAGCAATGGAAGGGAAAAATAACTATTATAAAGTTATAGTTATTTGCATAATTTACTCTAATAGGTTTGACTCTCTAAATATTCCTAGTGGAGTCATCAAACTACAACGTCCTCCAGGGTACCATAATAGAAATGGCAACGATTTAAAAATGGGAGTTGTAACACCCTAAAAATTATTTAAAAATTAATTTGAGCTTTATTAGACATAATTTCAAAATCCTAACAGTTTCAATAATGATGAGGACGATCCAATGGATTTGAAAAAAAATTGAATAGTAACCTTATGGGCCATCATTCCTAACGAAACCTTAGAATTAGGCAGAGATACAGAAATAAAATAGAGGATTAAGATTAGAAAATGTTAGAAATAAGAATTTTAGACCTGAAATTTAATTTTAGGAAATATCTATTTTACGGGTACGGTATTTTACTTGTTTGGTTAAATTATGGTGTGTAGTTTCTTACGCCATTTGAAATTTGCAGTGCAATTAGAAACATAATATGACAAGTGTGTGGCTTAGAATAGGCCACACCATTGTCCTTTTCTATGAACCAATGAGGATATTACAAAATGCACATAATTATCTTCAAAAAACACATTTGCATAATTCATTAATGTGTGCATTATCTTCAAATGACAAAGAAAATAAATAAAAATTGATCATTTCTTCTCCCTAAGTTCTTGTCAAAACCTCCATTTAGCCATTTTCCATCTTTTTCTTCTTCAAAAACACCATAAACATACTAAGAACATCAAGCTACAACACCAAACATCCATAGACTTTAGCATAAACAACATACTATCTCTTAACATCCCCAAATTAACTCTTTATGACAAATCCTCACCTTATCATATCAACAAAGATAGCTGCCATTCCTACTTGTGTTTCAAGAGGATTTGAGAGGTTTAGATCAAGAATTGGGTAGAGAGCTCTTGAAGGAAGCCAAGAACAAGAACAAGAGCTTTCAAGGGTCAAGTAGGGTTTTCTTTGCCTTTTCTCTTAAAATTTATTCTGATGATTTTTGATTGAGTTAGGTCCAAAATTTTTGATGGTATTGGTTGATAATACATGGATATTGATGTATGAATTTTGGTGGCGTGTTTGGATAATGTTAAAATCATTTTTGTGAAAAGAGATTTTGAGTCATACTGGATTTTTGGTTTTCCTAAGGGTATTTGTTCACGAATTTTCTAGTATATTTATGGATATTTTCATGAGCTATAAAAATTATATGTTGATTTAACATCCTAAGGAAACTCTGAGAATTTTCTTGGAGCATGATAAAGACTCTAACCCCTGAAAAAAATCATGAAATCGAGACTATATATGTGCTTGAATTTCTGGTCTTGAAGCTGAATTTTGCTAATTTTTTTAACATAGCAAATGATTGATTTTTCCTTTGGAATTTTTCTAGAGTTTTGAAAATATCTTGAAGTTGAACTCTGATATTTATTTTGAATTGATTCAATCATTTGCTATGGTTAAAAACTATGAATTTTTGGTTCAAAGTTTAGGTTAAGTGGTCTCTGACAAATTTGTATAATTTTTTTAACATAGTTAAGAACTTTTTCCTCTGAAATTTTTATGGAACCTTGTGGACACATTGATTGAGAATTTTTATAGCCTCTGAATGGATTGTTTGATGTGCAAATAAATTGTGCTATGAACATGTGAAATCTGCCATTATGCTGGAAATGCAACAATGCTTTGAATTGATGAAGTAATGACATTTTGGTTCTAGTATGACATGAATACTTGATGTTAACTATGTGGCCATGTGACTTGTGACACATGAATACATGCTAGACAATTTAAAGATCGATTTATGAGACACAAATGAGAATTGCATTGTGAATGAATGCCTGAATGTGTTTTATGCATGCATTGGAAAAGAATAGTGAATGATATATTGAATTAAGTTCTATAGGCAAAAGAAACATGAGATCCTCTTTGACTTGTCAAGGGCAAATAATGAAACATAAGATGCTTTCGACTTGCTTAACACTCTAGTAATTAACCAAATACACCTAGGTTGAATTTGATTAATGACTAGACTTTACCCTTTGCTTTGGTTCTTTCATCATATTTTGAAAATACTTAGTGAAATTACGAGCCCCTTTTTTTTTTTAAACATAATTGAAATCATGAGTCGCGCATAACATAAACGATTAAGCGGTAGTAAAATAAGACATTTAAGAATCTAAATATATCATATTGGCTCCATCACATAACATCCATAATGCACATCACAACATATATAAAATAACCTCACTCAAAGGGTGAGTTAAGTTCATACATCATATCTTACATATTCACACCATAGGAAACTATTTATAAGGAAATTATGCCCTAAACTAGATAACCTTATACTAGATAACCTTAAAAGCTGAGGAAGGCTACTCTAAAACTGGATGCATAACACTCTTAAGACTACTTAAAAACTCTCTAGGGCCACTGTCTTGGAAACGGGAGAAGACAAATACACTGACGAGCTTCCTCGAAGGGGGCACACAGATGCACAGGCTTGGGTCGCATGGACGGTCTTCTTGCTAACCTCGGCTGAACACCGTTTCCTCACTACCCTCTCTTACACGTGGGAAAGGAGAAGAGCTCTAGAATAAGCATGAGTAGGAGGGTCCTGAAGGATGAGTTTCAGAGATATCCGTTCGTGGATTATACTCTGGAAAACCATGGACGGCGGATGAGGCGGGATAAGAACGTAACATTCTTTCATCAAGTGGACGTGCATGTTCGAAAACCATTTCATCACCATAGGGAGAAGTAGGAGAAAAACGATAACTGAGGGACAGGATGCAAAATGGACGACCTACGTAAATAAAACACGAACCGAGCACCTTCCTTCAAAGTGATACGAATGATGCACCGGATCATAGTGGAATTCCCAAGTGGTGTCAACGGCAAATGTCGCCATCTGAATCTGAAGAGACAATGACGGAAATAAAGAAAAGGAGTGAGAATCTTACTAAAGAATTCTCAGGAGGGTAACTCCTTCTACGGTGTCATCATCAAAGTCTCCAGAAATCTGGATTATTATAAAATAGTGAACATACGAAGATTAAATTTTAAGTTCAGAAAATACTTTTACCGAGATTCGGCCAATTTTAATTATGCGTCTTATAATGCATCATAATCTTAACATGTCATATTTATAATGAACTTTTCTTTTATCATTACATCATATTCCTCATCATCATCATTAATATAACATGCATAGAAGAACATCATATTTCTCATCATCAACTCATGTATGTTATGCACAGAAGAATATCATAATAGCTACACATGGACATGGTGCACATAATTTATTTCTTTAGTACCTTAGGTGACTTTAAAATCTTATCATCCTCATTATTTTCCTTGGGCCACCCTATACTCCACCCTTTTGGGAGTAATCTAGGTTATGAGCTCATACCTTACTAGTCGTCACTAGCATATACTTATCCTTTTTGATAAGTTAAAGTCCTGAACTCTACCCTTTGAGAGAACAGGTTAGGGGGCTAGAATCACCTCTTCACCACCTATAGTTTGATGGGTCTAGAGGATCATTTTCTTATAAATTTTAAGTCACCAACAAGTCTTTGCATGTTACAAATCGCAATTGATAATAATTCTAACATTTTCTTATTTACAGTCTTATTCTAGAATAATATATATCAACTATAATCATGCATCTATTCCAGGAAAGAGAGGTGGTCACAATGGACACGCTTAAATACCAAATCTTTCCTTAGCCAGAATCTTTCCAAATTGCACTCTTACAGTAATACACTTTCTTCCAGGAATAGAATATGTCTTTATTTCATGCATAAGTTTTCATTGTTTGCAACAGCAACTATAACATACAAACCAGGGAATCAATCAATGACATCAAATTCTTAATAAGCATCAAATCACATTTTAAGTACACATAAAATTACTAGCTTCCCATAAAATTCTCACAAAGTTTTAAAACTCTTTTAGAACTAATTCTTTTTGTTAAACTTGAAAGAAGCCTAACTTAATCATGGGACCGATTTATAACTTGAAAGAATGTTCATAGTTAAATCTTTCACTTAAGATAAAAGGAGCAAGTCTTGAGCTTTAGAGATTTAGGTGACATCTTAGAATTATTACCATGCTATGCAACCTTATTTTAATCTTATCTTTATAAGGTGATAGCTTGGAATTATAAACATGATATGCAATTCCATTTCTTTATCTTTAAGATATAAGGTGATGACTTGAAAATTAAACATGATGTAAGAACTTGTAATATAAACATGATGCAAGAAACTGGAGCGATGGTAATCTACAGGACCAGTAGAGGGAGAAGAATCTTAAGCAAGGAGAAGCGGAGGTCCGCATAGGAGTGAGGAGAAGAGAATTATATATTTTTTTTTATAAGCTCCAATTCTCAGACTTCTTAAAGAATAAATTCTTTAACTCCAATTATCATTTCTTCGCTTATGATTCATAGGCAAGTCTTTGAGCTCTAGGATTTTTAGGTGATGACATAAAATAAACATGCCATGCATTGATTCCTTTAGCCATTATAAAATAAAATGAGAGCATAAAATAAACATGAGATGCAACTTCTTTATTATCTTTAGAGATTAAGTGACAACTTGAAATTTAAACATGAAATGCAAGCTTGAAATTTAAACATGAGATGCAAGTTCATTTATTTATTCTTGAAAATTTAGTTATGACATAAAATAAATATGGCTGTACAAGGCATAAACTTAAACATGGATGCAAGTTCACTTGATCTCTTTACTAGAGCTCCTTCAAGACTTTAAGAGAATTATGATTTCAACCCAATATATGTATCTTAGCAAGACAAAATATATATAAAAAAAAAATACATATTTCATATTCAAACCTCAAGATAAAAACATTATTCCTTAAAGTTTTTCATTAAATGGAATGTTCAAGCTTTAGAGGCATAACTTGTGATGGATTTACAACCCATATTCAAGGTCCTCATCATCAAGCCATCATTTCATTCCTTCCTAGGCCATTTGGCCGAAACCATGAAAGGAAAATAAGGAAAGAAACTGAAATTTTAGAAGCTTTGGAAACTAGTGAAACCTTCAAGTTTTAGAGATCTAACTTGTGAAAGCTTTGCAACCAACACTCAAGAATCTCATCATCAAACCATGGTCTCATCATAAGCTAGGCCATATGGCTGAAATACTTTAAAAAGAAAGGAAGAAGAAACTGAAAATGAAAACTTAAAAGAAAGCTCATGAAAACATCATTTTTGAGCTAGAAACATAACTTGTCTTAGCATAAAATGAACTTAGAAACACCTCCCTACCTAATTTGATTTGAAAGAAAGGAAGAGAACTTGGTTTCCTTGAGTGAAATGAAGCAAAATATTCTTGAAAACTTGAAGAAAGAAATCAGCTAAGAGGAGGAGGAAATGAGAGCTTTTGGTGCTCCCAAAACTAGAATTTGTGTAAGTTATGAACTAAGCATCTAAACTATCTTCAAGCATGCCTATTTATAGAGATTTTGCAGCTCATAAATGGACAAAGGAAGGAAAGAAATCTGACCAAAAATTAAAGGAAAAAAAATAAGGAAGAAAAATCATTTTGTTTGGTGGCTTAAAACATGGAATCATGTTTCCATGTTTTCATGATTCTTTGTTTTCATTCTTTGGATTTTTGTGTAATAATTTTCTGACTTATTACTCAATAATTTCGTGCATTACAGCCTTGTGGAAGAGGATTTTGTGTGTTCCATGTATTTTTTAGGTGTAGGCAAGGTATTCATGCAATTTAGAGAATTTACGGTTAAGGGTTTAAGTGAATTACTAAGCAATTTGGGTGTTTTAAGCAATTTTAGGTTCTAATCAATCTAAATAAATAATTTTGACTCTAGATTAGTAATTAGAATTTAATAAGCTTTAATTTGAGCCTAATATTGTTTAGGTTTCGTTAGACAAATCGAAAATCTCAAAATTTGCAAACTGCACAACGAGGGGCAAAAACGGTAATTTAACCCAAAACTTGGACCATCCGGACTTAACCAAAGGTCATTCATAACTTAAAAACACCTTTTAAAATATTTTAGTGAGGTTCGGACTAAGTCGGCACACAAATCGGAGTTAAAACGGCCGCGGGGCGTTTTGGTCATTTCGCGTCGAACTCAAAATTGAGATTCTTCTCTATTAACACACATAGCACAAACAATCCTTTATTATCCTCAAAACATCCCCTTGAGGATGGGTGGGGCCCACGATCCTCATTTTGAGTAAAATAACCTCAGGGGCATTTTGGTCATTTTACACATACAGAAATCGGGGTTTGCAATGCTTGTACGAATTGCTCCTAACTTTTCTTCTAACATTATATTCCTTTATTGAGAATTGTTTGATCTCAAATTTTATATAATATTTACCTACGGTAATTTGGTAATTTCTAATGACAGTAAAGATTCCAGTAAAAATTGAGGCGTTACATTACTCCTTCCTTAAAAAATTTCGCCCTAAATTCGTTCCTGAGAATAGCTCGGGGTATTGTGCTTGCATATCTGATTCCAGCTCCATGTAACTTCTTCGGTTTCACCTTGTCCCCATGCTACTTTGATCAAAGGTACGGCCTTATTTCTTAACTGCTTAACTCCTTGGTTAACGATTCTCGTGGGTGGTAAGTTAAATGTTAGGTCATCTCTTAATTGTACATATTCTGGCTCTAGTACATGACTTGGGTCAGAATGATATTTCCTTAACTGGGAGACATGGAAAACATCATGAAGGTTGGACAGACTGGGGGTAAGGCTATACGGTAGGCTATGGATCCTACTTTGTTAAGGATTTCAAACGGGCCAAGAAATCTGGGCTCAATTTCTTCACTTTCATTGCTCGTCCTATGCCTATGGTGGGGTGATTCTTAGGAACACATGGTCCCTTTAATGAAAATCTAGCGGTTTTCGTCGCTTGTCCGCATAGTTTTCTTTGACTTTGAGCAGGAAGAATTTTATCTCTAATTTTCTTAATTTGTTCCGTTGTTTCCCTCAAATTAGTTCAGAGTAGACTTTGCTCTTCGGCTCATACCAACATAGAGGTGATTGACACTTCCGTCCATAGAGGGCCTCGTATGGTGCCATACCGATACTTGCATGATAACTGTTGTTATATGCAAACTCAAGAATGTAGGTACTTATCCCAACTCCCTCTTTGATCTAAAACACATGCCCTCAACATGTCCTCCAAAGTTTGGATAGTTCTTTCAGATTGACCATCCGTTTGGGGTGATAAGCCGTGCTCAGACACAAGCTTTGAACCAACGCCTTCTGAAAGGCTCCCCAAACCGTGACATGAATCGCGGATCTCGATTCAGAGATTATTGTTGATGGTACTCCATGTAATCTTACTATCTCCTGTATATATAGTGTGCTAACCTATCCAAGGAATAAGTCACCTTAATAGGTAAAAAGTAGGCTGATTTAGTCAACGATCCACAATTACCCATATGGCATCATGATTCGCTTGGGTCCTTGGTAGTCCATTACAAAATCCATGGAGATACTATCCCACTTCCATTCAGATGAACAGAGGTTGCAACATTCCAGAAGGTTTTTGGTGTTCAATCTTCACTTTTTGACACACAAGCACTTACTCACCCATGTGCACACATCCTTCTTCAATCTTGGCCACCAGAACATCTCTTCAAATCTTGATACATCTTGGTGGCACCCGGATGAAGGGTAAAATGGCTCTTATGGGCTTCCTCCAAATATCCTTCGGAGGTCACCACTAGCAGGTACACATAAATGACCTTCAAACCTCCATAAACTTCATTCCCTTGGATAAAACCTTTCAACTTCAGCTCTTCCTCCCTCTAAGGTCTCTTGAAATTCTCTATCTTCCTTTGGGCTTGAGCAATTCTTTCCTTGAATTCACTCGTCACACTAAGGTGACAAGCTCTTATGCCCTTAGTGGTCAAGGTCATCCTAAATTTAGGTCTCTAAGCTCAATTAACTCAACCTCCTTCACCATCAACGGACACTTGTAAGGATTTTCTACTTAGGGCATAAGCTACAACATTAGCTTTACCTGGATGATAGTTTAACCCAAAATCATAATCTTTTAAAAACTCCATCCACTTTCTTTGCCTCATGTTTAGCTCTTTTTGATCAAAGAGATATTTCAAACTCTTGTGATCAAAACACCTCAAACCTCACTCCGTATAAATGATGTCTCCAAATCTTTAGAGCAAACACGGCTAACTGAAGGTCATGGGTGGGGTAATTTGCCTCATGCGGCTTGAGTTGTCTTGATGATAGCCACCACTTGCCTATTTTGCATCATACACAACCCAAACCTTTTCTCAAGCATCACAGTACACTTAAAAAGGCACATTGGGTCGGGTAATACTAAAAGGGGTTGAGGTTAGCTTGTGTTTCAGCTCTTGAAAGCTCTTCTACACTCCGGGTCCATGAAAAAGGGTGTTTTTCCTAGTTAGCTTGGTCAGGGGTAGGAAATCTGGAAAATCCCTTGATAAACCGACGGTAATAACCAAGCTAAACCCAAAAAGCTCCTTACTTCATTATCGTGGTTGGTCTTTCCAGTTTCACCGTTTCCACCTTACTAGGATCTACAACAATTCCTTTCTTAGATACTACATGCCCTAAAAATTGTACCTCATCTAACCAGAATTCACACTTAGAAAGCTTGGCATATAGTTTCTTTTCCTTCAAGATCTCTAGTACTATGGTTAGGTGGCGTTCATGCTCCTCGTCTTAGAGTAATGAGAATATCATATGAAGACAACCACAAACTGATCTAAATAAGGTCTAAAGATCCTATTCATGTAATCCATAAAAATGGCTGGAGCATTGGTTAATCCAAAGGACATTACTGAAACTCAAAATGGCCGTATAAGTGCGAAAGGCCGTTTTCGGTATATCTTCATCTCTTACCCTAATCTGTGGTAACCTGACCTCAAATCAATCTTAGAAAGCACTCCTCACCTCTAACTGCTCCATCAAGTCATCTATCCTAGGCAAAGGATATTTGTTCTTCACGTCACTTTATTCAATTGCCTATAGTCAACACATCCTCATACTTCCATCCTTTTTCTTCACAAACAACAGGCTCCCCAAGGTGACGTTAGGTCTAACAAACTTTTTCTCCAATAAATCCTCCAATTGAGCTTTCAACTCGGTCAACTCTAATGGGGACATTATGGGGCTATGGATATGGACCTGCACCTGAAGCAATTCTATGAAAACTCTATCTCTTTTGGGAAAATTCTGATTCATCATAAAATACTTCGGGATAATTTCTCACTATCGGTATCTCATCGATACTTTGCTCAAAGTCTACATCACTAGCGGCTAGGAAAATATAACCTTTACTCTCACCCTACAATTCCATTTGAAGGTTATGTAAAGACTTATGGGTTTCTTAGGTCTAATGGGAAGGAGAAAAAGTAATGGTTTTCTCATAGCAGTTTGACAGTACACGGTTGGCTTCAAGCCAATCCATGCCAAGAATCACATCTAAACCTTGCATGGGTAAGCAAATGAGATCTAAAACAAATGATCTATTCTAGTAACAAAATAGCAATCTAAACAACATTTACAAGTCCTAACGGGTTTCCAGGAATAGAAACAATAAGGTCTAAAGATCCTATTCATGTAATCCATAAAATTGATGGAGCATTGGTTAATCCAAAGGACATTACTCCAAACTCAAAATGGCCGTATCGAGTTAAAAGCGTTTTCGGTATATCTTCATCTCTTCCTAGCCAAATTTTGCTGTTAGAGTACAAATGAAATGCCCCTAAGGTCATTCCAAAAATTAAAGGGCAGTTGCCAGCAACCTTGAATGGGTCAACTATGTTTGAAGGGATTATGCTGTTAAGAATATATGGAAAGAACCTCATTTTAAACTTTTGGCTCAAAATGACCAAAAATACCCCGTGCTTCTAGGGTAAAGGTGCCGTTTGAGCCCAATTTCCAGGAAGTTTAGATGATGTTAGAGTAATATTTGATGTTTCAACAGAAGGTCGAGTAGTTTAGTGTAAATTACCGTTTTACCCCTAGAACGTGTACAGTGCGCTAATGAAGCAATCAGAAACCTAAGCAATATTAGGCTAATCGAAGATTAATTTATTTCGATAATTAATCTAGAGTCAAAATGATTTATTAAGGTTGATTATAAACTAAAATTGCTTAGTCAAGTTCTAATTACATTCTTTAACTTCAAGATGTCTAAAAAAGTAATGAATAGTGTTTTTCTCTCTCAATTTCCTTAAATCAAGGAAATTTGTCTACCACCTTTTGACCAAAAGAATTATTTTAAAATTGTTAATCTAGTTAGAATTTTCCCAAAAGCCACAAATTTTGAATTCAATTTCATCCAAAAAGGCTATGCAAAAGCTAGGATTTGACTACACCTAAGCTAGCACTTTAACCAAGCTTCCAACAAGCTTTGGAAGATATTTTCCTTCCCTCCAAGGCCAAAAATTTCGGCCAACCTTCCCCCCTAAATTAGCCACAACATTTCATTCTTTATAAATAACACACATTGGAAAGCTTGGCCATTTCTTTAGATCATTTGCTAAGTTGTGCATTCTTGCAATTTCTCTTGTTTTCTCTCATTTCTCTCCTTCTAAGTTCTTTTTCTTCCTTCCTCAAAGAACCACCACCACCACCTTGAGCCACCACAAACCACCTCCAACCACTCTCTCATACCATAGAACACCTCCTAAACACCAAACCTCACCATTTCCAAGCTTGCATCCTCAAGGAAAAATCATCTTCCTTGAGAGCCTTTGGAGGCCGAATCCTTGTTGCTCACTAAGAGAAGATTTTGTCTTCTCATTTCCTTGCAAAACTCAAGCTTTCTTTCAAAGCTTTCAAGATTTCACTTGGTAGGGGTTTTCTTTCAAGTTTTCTTTATTTTCTTTGAGAAAAGTTTCTAGTTTTCTCTTGGTTTCAAACTCTTTTTCTTCCTTTATTTCGGCCATGAGGCCATTTTACAAACCAATCTTTAGCTTGATGATGAGGTCTCATGGAGATAGTTTGGTGTTTGCCATGAGAGAAACCTCTAAAGCTTGGATCTTGGTCTAGGACCATATACAAACTCGGTTTTCCTTTTCTTTGCAAGTTCAAAGTTTTGGTTTTTCATTTCCTTTCCTTTATGATTCCGGTTCCTTCTTGGTTTTTCCTAGTTCAAAGTTTTGGTTTTTATTCCTCTAAAGTTTCGGTTTTCTTTCCTTTTTGCTTTGTTCAAGCTTTGGCTTTTATTCCTTTTTCTTCAATGGTTTCGGTTTTCCTTTCCTCTCTTGAACAAAGTTTGCTAAAAACATTAAGGTAGCCCTTTTATATTTTTTTGAAAGGTTGTCTCTTGAAAAATCGTTTCCTTGAGCTTGATGATGGTGTTCGAAGAACATAAGACTTCCTTGGTGTCTTGATGCTAAGAACTCTAAAGCTCTCTTTATGATACATAATGGGTTGAGGTTTTTATGTTCCTTTAAAGTCTTGTAAGAGCTCTAGTTAAGATTAAAAGAAGTTGCATTCATGTTTACTTTTATGCTTTGCATAGCATGTTTATTTTCAAGCTATCACTAAGCAACTTAAAGATTAAAACAAGAATGTGCATCATCACTTAATAAATCTCAAAGCCTACCTATTTCAACCTTAAAGTTGATTGTTGATTTGGGGTAAACACCCAAGAGGCCTAGAGCACTAAAATAAAGAATTGAACCTTGCATTTCATGTTTACTTTCTTGTCTATCATGTTTATATTTTACGCCATCACTTAAACTCTAAAGATAATAAATGAGTGCACCTCATATTTATTTTATGCTCTCACTTTATTTTCTAAAAAAGAGTAATGAGTTGCATAGCATGTTTAAATTTATGTCACCACCTAAATGGTTTAGAGCTCAAAGACTTGCCCAAGTATCCAATGTAAAGTTTTAAGAAAACGTTGGTTTTTCAATGAAGCCATTTTGGCCTTGTGGTGATGATGATGGGCTTGGTGTGAGTTCATCTAATCACAAGTGCCCATAGCCATGTTTTGAAATTTTTCTAAGCTTAGGAGTACCTAAGGAGCATTATGAATGTGATTATATGTTTTAAATCTATTTTATGAGAAAATTGATTTAGCTACTGATCTTGCTTGGACTTTAATGATTTTAATGAGATAAATTGGTTTCTAAAAGAGTTTGAGTTCCTAAAATTGTTCCAAGAGAAACTAGCAACTTGTATGCATTTTAATTCATGAGATTATGTGATTTTATGGGCTTATGATTTCGGTTCCCCTTCATGATTGGCTTCTGTACAAATGTTGTTCTAAGGTGTTTAAAATGTGTAAAATTATGTTTGAGTGAAGGGAGGATCGATTTAGAGAAGTTAGAAAAGAATAAGCAACTTAAAAGGATCAAGAATGAGAATTCTAGAACACCTTAATGCACAAAATGCAATTATTTCCAGCACAATTAAGTCAAGTGTAAATGGTTCATAATCAGTAGGATATGCATAAAAACCTTTCATAAATGGTTATGTATTAATTACTAAGCTTAAGGTGATGATAAGGACTTAAAATAGGAATTCTAGCACACTTAGACATGGCAAAATGTGATTTTGTCCAGCAAAGCTAAATTGAGGAAAAGTAAGTTATAACTTAGTAAACATGCCTAGGAATCCCTCATAATTGGTTTAGGGATTGATTATGAAGCCTTAGGCGAAGACGGATCTTAAAAAGGGTCAAGAACGGAGATTCTAGAGCCCATAAGTATATGATATTTTTGGCCCAAACTACATAATGCTGTTTGGAATTTTAAGGGTGCCTAAAACTTAGTGAGAATTTTAAGTAATGATCCCTTAGGTGTTATAAAAATCCTTAGTGAGGATTAGAATGACCGAAATGCAAGTTTAAAGCCCGTAAGGGGTCAAAGCATAAGATACTATGAGATAGGTGGACGAGAGAGTATGATTATGATGATGAACCTCGTGCATACTTATGATGATGTGGTTATGTTAAGTTCCTTGAGCATGAAACTTTATGTGCATAATTTGATTTGGTGATATGATGAAATGTTGTGTTTGAGATGCATAATGTTTCAAAGCTATGAATGAAATTGAGGAATATGCTCATGTGAACTAGAAAGTTATTGCAATGAGAAAGTTCCATGAAAATGATGCATGTGAAAAATTATGTGGCATGACTCAAATTTGAGGAAATTCGAAGAGTAGTCTTATGCCGCAAAATTCCGTCAAATTTGAGGACAAAAGTTTTTGAGAAAAATGAAGTTTAAAGTTATATGCCGAGACGCATTTCTCCTCTCAGTGAGAGAAAGTAAACCTGGGGGTATGGACGTGGAGCCATAAGCGACAAAGTTGGTCTTAACCTGAATGCGAGAAGAATGAAAGTATATGATGTTTAAGGTGACACAGAGACGTACTTCTGCTCCGGAGGAGAAGGTAACCGTGAGGGCATAGACATTAGCCTCCAAAGCGGACAAAGTCGCTCTTAAGTCGATGCGTTTCGAAGAAGGAAAAAGTCCCATGATGGGTGATCCTTAGGCCCCTACCCGTACTCCTGGAGTCGGGATTATAATGATTATGATTATGTTTATGATTCGCTTATCAAGAGGATAAGTAAGAACTAGTGACGACTAGTTAAGGTATGAGCTCATAGCCTAGTTTAAGGGTGCGGTTACTATATTATTGGTGTCACGAGTATTGAGGAAAGGAAAGATATTCAAAGAAAAGTTTCATGCCACTCAAATGTTGTTTGAATTATTGTTTGATTTACCTAAAGTGCTGCCATGCATCCATGAAATATTATGTTGCATACATGCATTAAGAATCATTATAAAAGACATGGACCTTGTGTAACACCCTAATAATTAACCCAATACACCTAGGCATATTGATTACTAGACTTTACTCTTTGCTTCAGTTCCTTAATCATGCTTTGAAAATACTTAGTGAAATTACGAGCCATTTTTTTTTAAACATAATTGAAAACGTGAGCCGCGCTTAACGTGAATGATTTAGCAAAATTTAAAAGACACATAGGAATTTACAAACATCACATCATAATATATTGGCTCCATCATCAGCATCCATAATTACATATCATATAGATATTTTGCCTACCAACAGGAATAAGACTAAGTGTAGGCAATCTAATAAAACATAAATAATATATGGATGGAAGGACATCCATTAATGGCACCTAGTAATAACACTCCAGGGATAGGGATAGATATCTGAAATATACGAGTGAAACTAGCAGGATTCAAGTTCAGCTACCCTAAGCCTCAATGTGATTCACGAACGCTTCCTTCCTTTCTGAAGACGAGATGGAAAGAAAAATAGAGGGAGTGAGAAACTTATAAAAAATCTCAGGAGGGTACTCACCTCATGATGCATTGTGTCATCATCATCGTCCCCAGGAACCTCGGGTTATTATGAAATAGTGAGCATGCTAAGATTGATTTATTAAGTTCGAAAATATACTTTACCGAGGTTCGTCGGTTTTAATCATGCGTCTTATAATGCATCATAAACTTAGCATGTCATGTTTATAATGAACTTTTCCTTTCATATATAATAACATAGTTATGCATAAAATCACATCATATTCCTCATCATCATTTCATAATACTATGCATAGCATATCATATTTCTCATCATCATCTCATAAATACTATGCATAGCAGAACATCATATTCACATAATGCATTTACTTAGTTTCTTAGGTGACTTAAAGTTACTTTCATCATCATTTTCCTGGGCCACCCTATACTTCACCCTTTTGGGAGTAATCTAGGTTATGAGCTCATACCTTGCTAGTCGTCACCAGCATATACTTATCCCTTTTGATAAGTAAAAATTCCGTCTCTACCCTTTTGAGAGAACAGACTAGGGGGCAAGAATCACCTTTTCACCGCCTATAGTTTGACGGGTCCAAAGGATCATTTTCTCATATATTTTGAGTCACCTTTAAGTCTTTGCATGTTATATCATAATACAATTCTTCATTCATAATCATCATAACATTTTCTCATTTATAGTCTTATGCCGAAATAATATATACCAACTGTAATCATGCATCTGGAGATTCCAGGAAAGAGAGGTGGGTCACAATGGACACGCTTAAATACCAAATCTTTCCTTAGCCAGAATCTTTCCAAATTGCACTCTTACAGGAATACACTTTCTTCCAGGAATAGAATATGTCTTTATTTCATGCATAAGTTTTCATTGTTTGCAACAACAACTATAACATACAAACCAGGGAATCAATCAATGACACCAAATTCTTAATAAGCATCAAATCATATTTTAAGTACACATAAATTACTAGCTTCCCATAAAATTCTTACAAAGTTTTAAAACTCTTTTAGAACTAATTCTTTTTGTTAAACTTGAAAGAAGTCATAGGACTTTAGGCCTAACTTAACCATGGGACCGATTTATAACTTGAAAGAATGTTCATAATTAAATATTTCACTTAAGATAAAAGGAGCAAGTCTTGAGCTTTAGAGATTTAGGTGACATCTTTGAATTATTACCATGCTATGCAACCTTATTTTAATCTTATCTTTATAAGGTGATAGCTTGGAATTATAAACATGATATGCAATTCCATTTCTTTATCTTTAAGATTTAAGGTGATAACTTGAAAATTAAACATGATGCAAGAACTTGTAATATAAACATGATGCAAGAAACTGAAGGCGGTAATCCGCATAGGACCGAGTGAGAGGAGAAGAATCTTAAGCAACCTAGCGCGGTAGTCCGCATAGGACCGGTGAGGGAGATGAGAATTACATTTTTTTTAAGCTCCAATTCTCAGACTTCTTAAAGAATAAATTCTTTAACTCCAATTATCTCATTTCTTCGCTTATGATTCATAAGCAAGTCTTTGAGCTCTAGGATTTTTAGGTGATGACATAAAATAAACATGCCATGCATTGACTCTTTTAGCCATTATAAAATAAAGTGAGAGCATAAAATAAACATGAGATGCAACTTCTTTATTATCTTTAGAGATTAAGTGACAACTTGAAATTTAAACATGAAATGCAAGCTTGGAAATTTAAACATGAATATGCAAGTTCATTTATTCATTCTTGAGAATTTAGTGATGACATAGAAAGTAAACATGGTTATGCAAGGCATAAACTTAAACATGGATGCAAGTTCATTTTATTTCTTTACTAGAGCTCCTCCAAGACTTTAGAGAAATATAAATTCAACCCAATATATCTTAGCAAGACAAAGTGAAAAATACATCTTTCAAGTTCTAAACTCAAGATCATAAAAACATCATAAAAATATTATTCTTTAAAGTTTTGCATCAAGTGGAACTTTCAAGCTTTAGAGGCCTAACTTGTGATGGATTCACAACCCACCCTCAAGGTCCTCATCATCAAGCCATCATCTTAGTCCCACCTAGGCCATATGGCTGAATTGTTCAAAGAAAAAGGAAGAAGAAAACCAAATGGAAAAACTAGAGAAAATCCATGAAATCATCATTTTGAACCAAGAACAACACTTAGCAAAGCATAGAAATAAACTTAAAAACAACTCCCTACCTAATCTGATTTGAAGGAAAGGAAGAGAACTTGGTTTCCTTGAGTGAAATGAAAGAAAATATTCTTGAAAACTTGAAGAAAGAATTCAGCCAAGAGGAGGAGGAAATGAGAGCTTTTGGTGCTCCTAAAACTAGAATTTGTGTAAGTTATGAACTAAGCATCTAAACTATCTTCAAGCATGCCTATTTATAGAGATTTTGCAGCTCATAAATGGACAAAGGAAGGAAAGAAATCTGACCAAAAATTAGAGAAAAAAATAAGGAAGAAAAATCATTTTGTTTGGTGGCTTAAAACATGGAATCATGTTTCCATGTTTTCATGATTCTTTGTTTTCATTCTTTGGATTTTTGTGTAATAATTTTCTGACTTATTACTCAATAATTTCGTGCATTACAGCCTTGTGGAAGAGGATTTTGTGTGTTCCATGTATTTTTTAGGTGTAGGCAAGGTATTCATGCAATTTAGAGAATTTACGGTTAAGGGTTTAAGTGAATTACTAAGCAATTTGGGTGTTTTAAGCAATTTTAGGTTCTAATCAATCTAAATAAATAATTTTGACTCTAGATTAGTAATTAGAATTTAATAAGCTTTAATTTGAGCCTAATATTGCTTAGGTTTCGTTAGAAATCAAAAATCTCAAAATTTGTAAAACTTACACGGGGGCAAAACGGTCATTTTACTTAAAAATTGCAGACCACCAAGCTTAACCAATGGTTAATCATGGCTTAAAAACACCTTTTAACACATTTTAGTGAGGTTCGGCTTAGTCGGCACGCAATAAAAATTAAAGGTAAGGGCGTTTTGGTCATTTCGCGTCGAAGCTCAAAATTAGGATTTTTCTCCTCTATTAACACACATAACACAAACAATCCCTTATTAACATCAAAACATCCCCTTGAGGATGGGTGGGGCCCACGATCCTCATTTTCTGAGTAAAATAACCTCAGGGCATTTTGGTCATTTTACACGTACAGAAATTTGCAATACTTGCACGAATTGCTCCTAACTTCTCTTCTAACGTTATATTCCTTTATTAAGGATTGTTTGGTCTCAAATTTTATATAATATTTACCTACGGTAATTCGGTAATTCCTAATGATAGTAAAAATTACAGGAAAAATTGGGCGTTACATTACTCCCCTCCTTAAAAGAATTTCGCCTAAATCGTTAGAGATAGCTCTGATACTGTGCTTGCATATCTATTCCAGCTTCCATGTAACTTCTTCGGTTTCATCTTGTCCCCATGCTACTTTGACTGGGGTACAACCTTGTTCCTTAACTGCTTAACTCCTCGGTCAACGATTCTCGTGGGTGGTAAGTTAAACGTTAGGTCATCTCTTAATTGTACATGTTCTGGCTCTAGTACATGACTTGGGTTAGAATGATATTTCCTTAACTGGAGACATGGAAAACATCATGAAGGTTGGAGACTTGGGTAGGGCTATACGGTAGGCTACAGATCCTATTTTGCTAAGGATTTCAAATGGACCAAGAAATCTGGGCTCAATTTCTTTACTTTCATTGCTCGGCCTATGCCTGGTGGGGGTGATTCTTAGGAACACATGGTCCCCTTCTTGAAAATCTAGCGGTTTTCGCCGCTTGTCCGCATAGTTTTCTGCGACTTTGAGCAGAGACTTATCCCTAATCTTCTTGATTTGTTCCGTCGTCCTCACAATATTGGTCCAAGTAGACTTTGCTCTCCGGGCTCATACCAACATAGAGGTGATTGACACTTCCGTCCATAGAGGGCCTCGTATGGTGCCATACCGATACTTGCATGATAACTGTTATATGCAAATTCAATAATGGTACTTATCCAATCTCTCTTTGATCTAAAACACAAGCCCTCAACATGTCCTCCAAAGTTTGGATAGTTCTTTCAGATTGACCGTCCGTTTGGGGGATGCCGTGCTCAAACACGCTTTGAACCAAACGCCTTCTGAAAGCTCCCAAAACCGTGACGTGAATCGCGGATCTCGATAGAGATTATCGTCGACGGTCTTCGTGTAACCTTACTATCTCCTGAATATATAATGCTAACCTATCCAAGGAATAAGTCACCTTAATAGGTAAAAAGTGGGCTGACTTAGTCAACCGATCCACTATTACCCAAATGGCGTCATGATTCGCTTGGGTCCTCGTAGTCCAGTTACAAAATCCATGGAGATACTATCCCACTTCCACTCGGGGATTGATAGGGGTTGCAACATTCCAGGGTCTTTGGTGCTCAATCTTCACCTTTTGACATACCAAGCATTTATTCACCCATGTGCACACATCCTTTTTCAATCCAGGCCACCAGAACATCTTCCTCAAATCTTGATACATCTTGGTGGCACCAGGATGGAGGGTGAAATGACTCTTATGGGCTTCCTCCAAAATATCCTTTCGAGGTCACCACTAGCAGGTACACATATACGACCTTCAAACCTCCATAAACTATCATTCCCTTGGGTAAAACCTTTCAACTTATCAGCTCTTCCTGCCTCTAAGGTCTCTTGAAATTCTGTATCTTTCCTTTGGGCTTGAGCAATTCTTTCCTTGAATTCACTTGTCACACTAAGGTGACAAGCTCTTATGCCCTTAGTGGTCAAGGTCATTCCTAGGTTGAGGTCTCTAAATTGCTCAATTAACTCAATCTCTTTCACCATCAAACGGGACACTTGTAAGGATTTCCTACTTAGGGCATTAGCTACAACATTAGCTTTACCTGGATGATAGTTTAACCCGAAATCATAATCTTTTAAAAACTCCATCCACCTTCTTTGCCTCATGTTTAGCTCTTTTTGATCAAAGAGATATTTCAAACTCTTGTGATCAGAAAACACCTCAAACCTCACTCCGTATAAATGGTGTCTCCAAATCTTTAGAGCAAACACGAGCGGCTAACTCAAGGTCATGGGTAATTTGCCTCATGTGGCTTGAGTTGCCTCGATGCATAGGCCACCACTTGCCTATCCTGCATCAGGACACAACCCAAACCCTTCCTCGAAGCATCACAGTACACTTCGAAAGGCACATTGGGGTCGGGTAACACTAAAACGGGGTTGAGGTTAGCTTGTGTTTCAGCTCTTGAAAGCTCTTTTCACACTCGGGTCCATGAAAAAGAGGTGTTTTTCCTAGTTAGCTTAGAAGGAAGGGAAATCTGGAAAATCCCTTGATAAACCGACGGTAATAACCAGCTAAACCTAAGAAGCTCCTTACTTCAGTGACCGTGGTTGGTCTTTCCAGTTTACAACCGTTTCCACCTTACTAGGATCTAGCAATTCCTTTCTTAGATACTACATGCCCTAAAAATTTCACCTCATCCAACCAGAATTCACACTTAGAAAGCTTGGCATATAGTTTCTTTTCCTTCAGGATTTCCAGTACTATAGTTAGGTGGCGTTCATGCTCCTCGTGGGTCTTAGAGTAGATGAGAATGTCATCTATAAAGACAACCACAAACTGATCTAAATAGGGTCTAAAGATCCTATTCATGTAATCCATAAAAATTGCCGAGCATTGGTTAATCCAAAGGACATTACTCCAAACTCAAAATGGCCGTATCGGACGAAAGGCCGTTTTTGGTATATCTTCATCTCTCACCCTAATCTGGTGGTAACCTGACCTCAAATCAATCTTAGAAAACATGCCCTTTAAGCTGGTCCATCAAGTCATCTATCCTAGGCAAAGGGTATTTGTTCTTCACTGTCACTTTATTCAATTGCCTATAGTCAACACACATCCTCATACTCCCATCCTTTTCTTCACAAACAACACAGGGCTCCCCAAGGTGACGCACTAGGTCTAACAAACTTTTTCTCCAATAAATCCTCCAATTGAGCTTTCAACTCGGTCAACTCTAATGGGGACATCCTATGGGGCTATGGATATGGGACCTCACCCAGAAGCAATTCTATGGAAAACTCTATCTCTCTCTGGGGGAAACTCTGTATCTCATCTGGAAATACTTCGGGATAATTTCTTACTATCGTATCTCATCGATACTTTGCTCAAAGTCTACATCACTAGCAGCTAAGAAAATATAACCTTTACTCTCACCCTTACCAGTCCATTTCTCCATGTTATGTAAAGACTTATGGGTTTCTTAGGTCTAATGGGAACGGAAGAAAAGTAATGGTTTTCTCATAGGCTTAACAGTACACGGTTGGCTTCAAGCCAATCCATGCCAAGAATCACATCTAAACCTTGCATGGGTAAGCAAATGAGATCTAAAACAAATGATCTATTCTCAATAACAAAATGGCAATCTAAACAACATTTACAAGTCCTAATGGGTTTTCCAGGAGGGTAGAAACAATAAGGTCAAAAGGAAGCTCAGTTATATGCAAGTTAAGGGTTTTAACACACGAGTGGGAGATAAAAGAATGGGAAGCGCAGAATCATACTACAATTAAGTTTCTACCATACATATTACACTTACCTTCCACGAGATTTCGTGACTTTGTCGTTTCTTCAGCATTAACGGTGAATACCCTTCCTTGGTATTCTGGCTTGGGATTGGGGGTTGGCGGGTTCCTTCTGCATTCTGGGAGTAATGACCTGGTTTTCACACCGGTAGCACACGTTTGTTCGGCTCGACATGGCATGCTCCCATGATTCTTGCCGCACTTGGGACATTCCATGGATGGCACGGGTCGTGAAGGTGCTCCTGGACCTCTTTGTGGTGCTTTCCCTTTATTGTTATTATTGTTGTTGTTGCGATTGTTGCTGGGATTATTATAGCGGTTGTTGTTGTTGTTCGGTCTTCCTTGATGAAAGTTCCTTTGTGGCACTTGTGATCTTGATTGATGTGGAAATGGAGGTCGATTTTGCCTCTTGAACTGTTGACCTTGAGGTGTCAGCTTTTTAATGATATTCTCAGACTTTGAAGTACCCAGCTTTCTCTACCCTTCTTCAATGATGCGGCATTTGTTGACTAAGGTAGAGAAATCCCTGATTTCCAAGTGCGCAACTCCCACATTAAGTTCTCCCTTAACCCTGACTCGTATTTAATGCATTTCCAATACTCATCAGGGTTACCTTGGTACATCCTTGAGAACTTAATGAGTTCCTCAAATTCTGCAGTATCCTGAGCACATTCATATTCCCCTGGACAAGTTGCATGAATTCAATGTCCTTAGCATTTCTAACCGACTAGGAAAGTACTTCTCGTAAAAATGGACCTTGAATAATTCCCAATCAATGTCCACTTCGGTTGCCTCCAGGAGTCTTCGAACACCAGTCCACCAAAGGGCATCACCCTCAAGCATGTGGGTGGCAAAAGTGACCTTCTGCTCCTCGGAACATGGAACTAAGCAAAGACCTTCTCAATATTCCGAATCCATTCATCTGCTACATTAGGATTCAGGGTCCCTTGAAAACAGGTGGATTCGCCTTACGAAATTCCCGAAACGAGCATGTTCGGGAATTTCATGTCCTTGATTTATATTAGCTTGACGTCTGTCCATCCGTTCCATCATCATTCTCATGGTCCTTGCTACGTCGCGAAGTGCTTCAGCGGTCTCATTATCTTGGTTATTTGTGCCGCGCTCCTAGTCTGTTGTCGTCGTGCCATTGGTCCCTATACACACAAAACGGCAACACTGAGGTGATCAAGCCCAATATTCCATGCAAAGTGAGCAAGTTACCATGGCACTTTCAACATACAGTAGTCATGTATTTCTAATCCTCAAGCTCATCCTAATGATAAACATCTACACATGACATTACTAACGTATTATGCTTTAGAAGCATAGTCAGTCCTAAGCTAGATAAAGGAAACTCTGATACCAAAATGTAACACCCTAATAATTAACCCAATACACCTAGGCAGTCTGATTAATTACTAGACTTTACTCTTTGCTTCAGTTCCTTAATCATGCTTTGAAAATACTTAGTGAAATTACGAGCCATTTTTTTTTTTAAACATAATTGAAAACGTGAGGCGCTTAACGTGAATGATTTAGCAAAATTTAAAAGACACATAGGAATTTACAAACATCACATCATAATATATTGGCTCCATCATACAGCATCCATAATTACATATCATATAGATATTTTGCCTACCAACAGAATAAGACTAAGTGTAGGCAATCTAATAAAACATAAATAATATATGGATGGAAGGACATCCATTAATGGCACCTAGTAATAACACTCCAGGGATAGGGATAGATATCTGAAATATACGAGTGAAACTAGCAGGATTCAAGTTCAGACCGGTGAAGCCTCAATGTGATTCACGAACGCTTCCTTCTTTCTTGAAGACGAGATGGAAAGAAAAATAGAGGGAGTGAGAAACTTATAAAGAATCTCAGGGTACTCACCTCATGATGCATTGTGTCATCATCATCGTCCCCAGGAACCTCGGGTTATTATGAAATAGTGAGCATGCTAAGATTGATTTATTAAGTTCGAAAATATACTTTACAGAGGTTCGTCGGTTTTAATCATGCGTCTTATAATGCATCATAAACTTAGCATGTCATGTTTATAATGAACTTTTCCTTTCATATATAATAACATAGTTATGCATAAAATCACATCATATTCCTCATCATCATTTCATAATACTATGCATAGCAGAATATCATATTTCTCATCATCATCTCATAAATACTATGCATAGCAGAACATCATATTCACATAATGCATTTACTTAGTTTCTTAGGTGACTTAAAGTTACTTTCATCATCATTTTCCTGGGCCACCCTATACTTCACCTTTTGGGAGTAATCTAGGTTATGAGCTCATACCTTGCTAGTCGTCACCAGCACATACTTATCCCTTTTGATAAGTAAAAATTCCGTCTCTACCCTTTTGAGAGAACGACTAGGGGCAAGAATCACCTTTTCACCGCCTATAGTTTGACGGTCCAAAGGATCATTTTCTCATATATTTTGAGTCACCTTTAAGTCTTTGCATGTTATATCATAATACAATTCTTCATTCATAATCATCATAACATTTTCTCATTTATAGTCTTATGCCGAAATAATATATACCAACTGTAATCATGCATCTGGAGATTCCAGGAAAGAGAGGTGGGTCACAATGGACACGCTTAAATACCAAATCTTTCCTTAGCCAGAATCTTTCCAAATTGCACTCTTAGTAATACACTTTCTTCCAGGAATAGAATATGTCTTTATTTCATGCATAAGTTTTCATTGTTTGCAACAGCAACTATAACATACAAACCAGGGAATCAATCAATGACACCAAATTCTTAATAAGCATCAAATCATATTTTAAGTACACATAAATTACTAGCTTCCCATAAAATTCTTACAAAGTTTTAAAACTCTTTTAGAACTAATTCTTTTGTTAAACTTGAAAGAAGTCATAGGACTTTAGGCCTAACTTAACCATGGGACCGATTTATAACTTGAAAGAATGTTCATAATTAAATATTTCACTTAAGATAAAAGGAGCAAGTCTTGAGCTTTAGAGATTTAGGTGACATCTTTGAATTATTACCATGCTATGCAACCTTATTTTAATCTTATCTTTATAAGGTGATAGCTTGGAATTATAAACATGATATGCAATTCCATTTCTTTATCTTTAAGATTTAAGGTGATAACTTGAAAATTAAACATGATGCAAGAACTTGTAATATAAACATGATGCAAGAAACTGAGCGTAACGGCAGGACAAGTAGAGGGAGAAGAGAATCTTAAGCAACCTAGCGCGGTAGTCCGCATAGGACCGGTGAGGGAGATGAGAATTACATTTTTTTTTTAAGCTCCAATTCTCAAGACTTCTTAAAGAATAAATTCTTTAACTCCAATTATCTCATTTCTTTGCTTATGATTCATAAGCAAGTCTTTGAGCTCTAGGATTTTTAGGTGATGACATAAAATAAACATGCCATGCATTGACTCTTTTAGCCATTATAAAATAAAGTGAGAGCATAAAATAAACATGAGATGCAACTTCTTTATTATCTTTAGAGATTAAGTGACAACTTGAAATTTAAACATGAAATGCAAGCTTGGAAATTTAAACATGAATATGCAAGTTCATTTATTCATTCTTGAGAATTTAGTGATGACATAGAAAGTAAACATGGTTATGCAAGGCATAAACTTAAACATGGATGCAAGTTCATTTTATTTCTTTACTAGAGCTCCTCCAAGACTTTAGAGAAATATAAATTCAACCCAATATATCTTAGCAAGACAAAGTGAAAAATACATCTTTCAAGTTCTAAACTCAAGATCATAAAAACATCATAAAAATATTATTCTTTAAAGTTTTGCATCAAGTGGAACTTTCAAGCTTTAGAGGCCTAACTTGTGATGGATTCACAACCCACCCTCAAGGTCCTCATCATCAAGCCATCATCTTAGTCCCACCTAGGCCATATGGCTGAATTGTTCAAAGAAAAAGGAAGAAGAAAACCAAATGGAAAAACTAGAGAAAATCCATGAAATCATCATTTTGAACCAAGAACAACACTTAGCAAAGCATAGAAATAAACTTAAAAACAACTCCCTACCTAATCTGATTTGAAGGAAAGGAAGAGAACTTGGTTTCCTTGAGTGAAATGAAAGAAAATATTCTTGAAAACTTGAAGAAAGAATTCAGCCAAGAGGAGGAGGAAATGAGAGCTTTTGGTGCTCCTAAAACTAGAATTTGTGTAAGTTATGAACTAAGCATCTAAACTATCTTCAAGCATGCCTATTTATAGAGATTTTGCAGCTCATAAATGGACAAAGGAAGGAAAGAAATGACCAAAAATTAGAGAAAAAAATAAGGAAGAAAAATCATTTTGTTTGGTGGCTTAAAACATGGAATCATGTTTCCATGTTTTCATGATTCTTTGTTTTCATTCTTTGGATTTTTGTGTAATAATTTTCTGACTTATTACTCAATAATTTCGTGCATTACAGCCTTGTGGAAGAGGATTTTGTGTGTTCCATGTATTTTTTAGGTGTAGGCAAGGTATTCATGCAATTTAGAGAATTTACGGTTAAGGGTTTAAGTGAATTACTAAGCAATTTGGGTGTTTTAAGCAATTTTAGGTTCTAATCAATCTAAATAAATAATTTTGACTCTAGATTAGTAATTAGAATTTAATAAGCTTTAATTTGAGCCTAATATTGCTTAGGTTTCGTTAGACAATCAAAAATCTCAAAATTTGTAAAACTGCACAAAGACGGGGCAAAACGTCATTTTACTTAAAAATTGCCCGAGACCACCCGAGCTTAACCAATGGTTAATCATGGCTTAAAAACACCTTTTAACACATTTTAGTGAGGTTCGGGCTAAGTCGGCACGCAATCGAGTTAAAACGGGTAAGGGCGTTTTGGTCATTTCGCGTAAAGAGCTCAAAATTAGGATTTTTCTCCTCTATTAACACACATAACACAAACAATCCTGTTAACATCAAAATTTCTGGTCATTTTGAAGTACAAATGACCAAAATGCCCTGAGGTCATTTCCCAAAATTTGAGGCAGGTTGCCCGGCAACCCTCGAATGGGTCAACTCGATGTTTGAAGGGGATTATGCTGTTATGAATGATATCCGAGAGGAAACCTCGTTTCTAAACTTCCAAAAAATGACCAAAATACCCCCTGTCTACACGGGTAAAAGATGCCGTTTGAGCCCAGAAACTTTTCCAGGAAGTTTAGAATGATGTTTATGAGCAATGTTTGAAGTTTAGTTCCTGCAGAAGGTCCAGGCAGTTTAGTGTAAAATTACCATTTTGCCCCTAGAACGTGTACAGTGCGCCTAATGAAGCAATTAGCAAACCTAAGCAATATTAGGCTTAATCGAAGATTAATTTATTTCGATAATTAATCTAGAGTCAAAATGATTTATTAAGGTTAATTAGAACCTAAGATTGCTTAGATAAACTCTAATTATTCTTTAAATTCAAGATTTCTAGTCATGGAATCTTGAATAGTGTTTCTCTCTTTCCTTAAATTAGGGAATTGAGCCATACCTCATTTGACCAAAAGAATTATTTTAAATTACTAATCTAATAAGATCACCCTCCTAATCAAGTCTTGAACCACCTCAATTAACCATTTTCTCACCTAAACGCTTGCTTACAAACTCCTAATCAAAAAGCCTAATCATAGAAACACTTAAACACATCCTTAAACCACAATTACATGAACAAAAATCCCTTCCCCTTGGCTGATGAGGAGGCCGAAAATCTGTCCCAAAATGGTGCCACATGTTGAGTTGTGATGCACTCCAAGCCCATGCTTAGGCCATACCTTGCCCATGCTTCCAACCATGCTTGCCATGCCTAAACCCATGCTTTTGTAAGAGATATTTCCTCCCTCCTCCTCTCCAAAATGGCGCGGGTTTCCTCCCCCTGGAAGCCTCAATGTTGAAAATTCCTATAAATACCAAGCCTTGATGAACCTTGTCACACTTTGGTTCACTTGGTAAGTTCACACTTCTTGCAAATTCTCTCATTCCTCTCAAACTCCCTCAACTTGGCTGATTTCTTCCTCAAGACTCCAAAAGGATTTCCTTCTCCTTCCATCTAGAAAACAAAGCTTTCTTACATCTCTTCAAGACTTCTTAAGGTAGGGGTTAAGTTTTGATGATTTTTGTTTGTGTTCTTCAAGAAAGTTCTAGTTTTTCTCTTGGTTTCAAACTCCTTTTCCTTCCTCTTTCTTTTTTGGCCAAGAGGCCTTCTTACAAAAAGAATGTGAGCTTGATGATGAGGTTTCAAGATAATGATTTGTTGTTGTCATGTGAGAAACCTCTAAAGCTTGAAACAACTTGGTCTTGGACCATACATGCTTGGATTTCCTTTCTTTTCTTGGCTTAAGTTTCGGTTTTTCCTCTTCCTCTTTCCTTTAAGGATTTTCAGTTTTTCTTCTATGGATTTGAACAAAGTTTGTAAAATATGTCTATAGATCACGAAAGTTTTGTTAAGAAAGTTAATCTCATGATTTCAAAGAGCTCTAGGCTTACCCTTGCCAACCTTAAAGTTGGTCGGCCGTTGTAGAATCCGCTAGATTGAAGCCTATGAGCAATAAAATAAAGAATATGACTTAGTTCTTGTAGTTTTGTTTAGACAAAGTGATGAACTTTGGGTCCATTTCCTTAAGCTTGATGGTGAGTTCAAACCTTAAGATTTCTCTTGAAGTCTAGGTGCTAAGAACTCTAAAGCTTGCCTTATGATGCATAATGGGTTGAGGTTTATGTTCCTCTAAAAGTCTTGCAAGAGCTCTAGCTAAGACAAAAACAAGATGCATTCATGTTTAAATTTATGTCTTGCATCTCATGTTTATTTTGATGTTATCACTAATTTCACAAGAGTAAATGAATGAACTTGCATTACCATATTTAAATTCCCAAGCTTGCATTTCATGTTTATATTTCAAGTCATCACTTAATCCTTAAAGATAATAATGAAGTTGCATCTCATATTTATTTTATGCTCTCACTTTACTTTCTAATGAAGAGTAAAATAAAGTGCATGGCATGTTTAAGATTTTGTCATCACCTAAACACTCTAGAGCTCAAAGACTTGCCCTAAGTATCCTAAAGGAACTCCATTCAAAAAGAAATGGATGAGTTTTGGTATGAACCAACAATGGTTTGATCTTGGAAAATACATGAATAATTTTCAAGGAAATGTTGGAAACTGTTTTATGAGGTCTCAGAGGTTTAAAATAGTTTGGAATGTGTCAAAATCATGTTTTCTCAACTTTGAAGGTTCTGGTAATCGATTACCACCCATGTAATCGATTACCAGAAGGTTTGAAGGACTTTTGGTTCTGGTAATTACCAGAGGTAGTGTAATCGATTACTAGGCTTTTCATGAAACCTTCTGGAAACCCTGTAATCGAATTACTATAATGTAATCGATTACCAAATGTTCTTACTTTCCAAAGGATTAACCCTAAGTAATCGATTACGTCGTATGTAATCGATTACCTATGTCTTTACTTTTCAAACAGATTTAACCTACGTAATCGAACCATCATGTAATCGATTCCATGTTTTGAAAACCAGAATGAATTGAGCTCCTGGTAATCGATTACTAGGAACATGTAATCGATTACCAGAACACCTTTTGTTTCAGAAACATTCCAAGAGAAAACTAGCAACTTATATGCATTTCAACCCAAGAGATTATGTGATCTTATGGGTTCATGATTTGGTTCTATGTTTGGCTACTGTATAAATGCTGTTCTAAGGTGTTAAATGTGTAAAATTATGTTGAGTGAAGCAAGGATCGATTTAGAGAAGCTAGTAAAGAATAAGTAACTAAAAGGGACTTGAGATGAGAATTCTAGAACACCTTAATACAAAGAAGTGCAAATCTGTTCTAGAATGGTTAATTCAGGATAAATGATTCATAATTAGTAAGACATGTACAAGATCCCTTCATAAATGATTAGGTGCTAATTTCTAAGTATAAGATGATGATAAGAGATCTAAGTGGATTATAACTTAGAGAACATGCCTAGGAATCCCTCATAATTGATCTAAGAATTAATTATGGAGTCTTAGGCGAAGATGGATCTTAAAAGGGTCGCGAATGGAGATTCTAAGCCCCTTAAGCAAACGATATATATTTTCCCTTTATGTTAAGTGCTAGTGGAATCTTGGTGAGTTCAAATCTTAGAGGAAAAGTTTAAGTGCCAACCCCTTGAGGGTAATAATAATGCAAATACAAGTTTAAAGCCCGAAAGGGGCAAAGCATAAGATACTATGAGATAGGTGGACGAGAGAGTATGATTATGATGATGAACCTCGTGCACACGTATGATGATGTGATTATGTTAGTTCCTTGAGCATGAAACTTTATATGCATAATTTGATGAATTGTTGTGTTTGAAATGCATAATGTTTCAAAGATATGAATTGAAATTGAGAAATATGCTCATGTGAACTAGAAAGTTATGGCAATGAGAAAGTTCCATGAAAATGATGCATGTGACTGAAATTATGTGGCATGACTCAAATTTGAGGAAATTTGGAAGAGTAGGTCTTATGCCAATTCCCGTCAAATTGAGGGACAAAAAGAAAGTTTTTGAGAAATATGAAGTTTAAAGTTATACGCCGAGACGCATTTCTCCTCTTCAAATAAGGAGAAAGTAAACCGTGGGGGTATGGACGTGAGCCAGAAGCGGACAAAGTCGCTTCTTAACCAGTCGATGCGTTTCGAAGAAGGAGAAAGTCCCATGATGGGTGATCCTTAGCCCCTACCGTACTCTGGAGTCGGGATTATGATATTTATGATTCGCTTATCAAGAGGATAAGTAAGAACTAGTGACGACTAGTTAAGGTATGAGCTCATAGCCTAGCTTAAGGGTGCGGTTACTATATTATTGGTGACACAAGTATGAGAAAGGAAAGATGTTCAAAGAAAAGTTTCATGCCACACAATGTTGTTTGAATTATTGTTTGATTTACCTAAAGTGCTACCATGCATCCATGAAACATTATGTTGCATACATGCATTAAGAATCATTATAAAAGACATGGACCTTGGACAACGACCTTTGTGAAAACCTCATAATGAACCTATGCATGCTCAACATTTTCATAATAAACCCAAGGTTCCTGGGACGTAAACGATGGCACTAGGATAGAGGACTTCCTCCTAGATTCTTTAGTAAGAATTCTCACCCCTCTCTCTTTTTTTCCGTTACGTCTTCAGATATCGATGGCGTCGTTCGTGATTTTCATTGACCCGCCTACATGGGAGGTGCACTATGACCCAAGACATCAGCCTACCACTTCAAGGGTCATTGCGAGGTGCGCGTTTTGCATATGTGGACGCCCTTTTGCTTCCCCGTCTCCAGCTATCACTTCGATCCGACTTCACCCTTTGGCGACGACCTGATCTCCTAGAACACGACCCAGGAATGGAGGACCGTCGTGCCCAACCTTCCTCGTCGAAGGTACGGATATCCTGAGTATGTTCCCCGTTCTCGATCAGAGGCTGATCCTTGGAGGATCTTCCCTTCGTTCCCTATGGGTCACGGAGGAGGTAGTGAGGACACGTCACCCAGCCGAGCATGCGAGGCGTTCGCAGCAGAGGGACGCACGACGCGGAGGCCACGCTGCCCCTCGATTCCCATGCCTAGATCTCCGCTTCGTTGGGCTACATCCGAAGGAGCTCGTTGTTCGCGGGCTACATCTCCAACCGAGGACCGACACCAGGAGGCTTGGAGTGGGAGGGTAGTGATAGTTGGGTGTTTATCTTTTGGGATTATTACCATGTATTTGTCTTTATGTTTCCCATTGCTGCAACTCTCCGTACTAGTGCGTAAGACTTTATGTTTCTCTTATGTCTATTGTGATGTACTAAACTATATTATCTAAAGTAATGAGGAATGATGTTTATGATGGATGTGTTCTTTAATGTGTATATTCTGTATGTTTTTTTTTCTTCCGCTTCACGTTGTTTATGTTACGCGCAAAGGCTCGCACTTTGGTTTATATAAATCATTTCAAAAAAAATTTATATTTTCCGCTAAGTATTTTATAAATGAATTTAAAAAAGTAATAACTAATAATTAGTCTTGATACGTCCTAGGCGTATGAGGTTAAATATTAGGTGTTACACAATCCCTTATTAACATCAAAACATCCCCTTGAGATGGGTGGGGCCCACGATCCTCATTTTCTGAGTAAAATAACCTCAGGGCATTTTAAGTCATTACACGTAAGGAAATTCAGGGTTTTGCGTATTAAAATTGCTCCTAACTTCTCTTCTAACGTTATATTCCTTTATTAAGGATTGTTTGGTCTAAATTTTATATAATATTTCTACGGTGATTCGTAATTGTTAAATGATAGATTAAAATTTACGTAAAAATTAGGGCGTTGCACCTAAATAAATGCCTTTTACGAACTCCATAATGAACTAATGCATGCTTAACCTTTCATCATAATAAGAAGCTAGGGACGTGAACGATGAGCTAGGATAAGAGGGTTCCCATGAGAGATTCTTCATAAGAGTCTCACCAACTTCTGTTTCATTAGGGTACGTCTAGAATATCGATGGCGTTCGTTTCGTAATTTCATTAACCCGCCTACATGGGAGGTGCACTATGACCCAGAGCATCAGTCATCACTTCAACGTCATTGCGGGTGCGCGTTTTTGCATACGTGGGGACGCCCTTGCTTTCCAGTCTTCCGGCTATCGTTTGAACCGACTCACCCTTTGGCGCGGCCTCGTATTTGAGGACACGACATCGAGACGGCAGGCCCATCGTGCCCATCCTTTTGTCGTCGGAGAACTCTTCCCCTTAGCTCCTATGGGTCTCGGAGGAGGAAGCGAGGACACGGTCACCCGCGAGGCATACGAGCGCGTCGAGCAGCAGAAAGGCGACCACGATGCGGAGGCCACACTGTTCCCTCGATTGCTATGCCTAGATCCCTCTCCTTGGGCTTGATCCGAGCTTGCCGTCATTCGCGGGCTATATCTCCCGACCGAAGATCGGCATTGCAAGTAGGCTTGGAGGAGGAGGGTAGCGATAGTTAGGTGCTTATCTTTGGGGGTTGTTTCATGTATTTGTTATCATGTTTTCTTATTTTATGTCTTTGTAGTTGCAACTTCCACTAGTATGGGTAAGACTTTATGTTTCTGTTATATTTACTTTGTGATGTACTAAACTATATTATCTAATGTAATGAGGAATGATGTTTATGACAGATGTGTTCTTTAATGCTTTATGTTCTGATGTTTTATTTGTTCTTCGCTTCACGTTGTTTATGTTTACGCAAAAGGCTCGCACTTTGTTTTATATAAATCATTTCAAAAAAAAATTTACCTGTATTTTCCGCTAAGTTAATTTCTAAAAGAGGTTTTAAAGGAAGTAATGACTAATAATTATTCCAGTACGTCCTAGGCGTATGGGTTAATATTAGGGTGTTACACTTACTCTAATCTGTGGTAACCTCAACTTAAATCAATCTTAGAAAACACGACTTCACCTTTCACCTCGATCCATCAAGTCATCTATCCTAGGCAAAGGGTATTTGTTCTTCAGTCACTATTCAATTGCCTATAGTCAACACACATCCTATCTTCCATCCTTTTCTTCACAAACAACACAGGGCTCCCTAAGGTGACACACTAGGTCTAGACAAACTTTTTCTCCAATAAATCCTCCAATTGAGCTTCAACTCGGTCAACTCTAATGGGACATCCTGTATGGGGCTATGGATATGGGACTACACTCGGAAGCAATTCTATGGAAACTCTATTCTCTCTCTTGGGGGAAACTCTGTATGTCTGAAATACTTCGGGATAATTTCTCCTTTGGATCTGTCATCGATACTTTGCTCAAAGTCTACATCACTAGCGCTAGGAAAATATAACCTTTACTCTCACCTTTCCAGTCCATTTCCAAGTTATGTAAAGACTTATGGGTTTCTTAGGTCTAATGGGACAAAGAAAAGTAATGGTTTTCTCATCAGTTAACAGGACCACGGTTGGCTTCAAGCCAATCCATGCCAAGAATCACATCTAAACCTTGCATGGGTAAGCAAATGAGATCTAAAACAAATGATCTATTCTCAATAACAAAATGGCAATCTAAACAACATTTACAAGTCCTAACGGGTTTTAGGATGGGGTAGAAACAATAAGGTCAAAAGGAAGCTTGTTATATGCAAGTTAAGGGTTTTAACACACGAGTGGAGATAAAGAGAATGGGAAGCGCAGAAAATCATACAGTACAATTAAGTTTCTACCATACATATTACACTTACCTTCCACGGAGATTTCGTGACTTGTCGTTTCTTAGACATTAACGGTGAATACCCTCCTTGGTATTCCTGGCTTGGGATTGGGGTTGGCGGGTTCTTTTCTCATTCTCGGGAGTAATGACCTGGTTTTCACAGAGCACACGTTTGTTCCGGCTCGACATGGCATGCTCCCATGATTCTTGCCGCACTTGGGACATTCCATGGATGGCACGGGTCGTGAAGGTGCTCCTGGACCTCTTTGTGGTGCTTTCCCTTTATTGTTATTATTGTTGTTGTTGCGATTGTTGCTGGGGTTATTATGCGGTTGTTGTTGTTGTGGTCTTCCTTGATGAAAGTTCCTTTGTGGCACTTGTGATCTTGATTGATGTGGAAATGAGAGTCGATTTTGCCTCTTGATTTGACACCTCATGTTCAGCTTTTTGATGACATTCTTAGACTTGAAGTACCGCTTTTTCTACCCTTCAATGATGCGGCATTTGTTGATTAAGGTAGAGAAATCCACTTTCCAATGCGCAACTCCCACATTAAGTTCTCCTTAACCTGACTCTATTAATGCATTTCCAATCTCATTCAGGGTTACCTTGGTACATCCTTGAGAACTAATTGAGTTCCTCAAATCTGGCAGTATCCTGAGCCACATTCATATTCCCTTGGACAAGTTGCATGAATTCAATGTCCTTAGCATTTCTAACCGACTCGGAAAGTACTTCTCGTAAAAATGGACCTTGAATAATTCCCAATCAATGTCCACTTCGTTGCCTCCAGGAGTCTTCGAACACCAGTCCCACCAAGGCATCACCCTCAAGCATGTGGGTGGCAAAAGTGACCTTCTACTCCTTAGAACATGGAACTAGCAAAGACCTTCTCAATATTTGAAATCCATTCATCTGCTACATTAGGATTTAGGGTCCCTTGAAACAGGTGGATTCGCTTCGAAATTCCCCGAAACGAGCATGTTCAAATTTCATGTCCTTGGTTTATATTAGCTGACGTTCTGATCCATCCGTTCCATCATTATTCTCATGGTCCTCTTCACGCAAAGTGCTTCAGCGGTCTCATTATCTTGGTTATTTGCGCTCCTATTCTGTTGTCGTCGTGCCATTGGTCCTTATACACACAAAACAACAACACTGAGGTGATCAGGCCCAATATCCATGCAAAGTGAGCAAGTTACCATGGCACTTTCAACATACAGGTCACGTATTTCTAATCCTCAAGCTCATCCTAATGATAAACATCTACACATGACATTACTAACGTATTATCCTTTAGAAGCATAGCCAGTCCAAATCCTTACAACTAGATGAGAGGGAAACCTCTGATACCAAATTGTAACACTAGTAATTAACCAAATACACCTAGGTTGAATTTGATTAATGACTAGATTTTACTCTTTGCTTTGGTTCTTTCATCATATTTTGAAAATACTTAGTGAAATTACGAGCCTTTTTTTTTTTAACATAATTGAAATCATGAGTAGCGCATAACATAAACGATTAACGTAGTAAAATAAGACATTTAAGAATCTAAATATATCATATTGGCTCCATCACATAACATCCATAATGCACATCACAACATATATACAATAACCTCACTCAAAAGGTGAGTTAAGTTCATACATCATATCTTACATATTCACACCATAGGAAACTATTTATAAGGAAATCATGCCCCTAAACTAGATAACCTTAAACTAGATAACCTTAAAAGCTGGAAGGCTACTCTAAACTGGGATGCATACACTCTTAAGACTACTTAAAAACTCTCTAGGGTCACTGTCTTGGAAACGGGAAGAAACCCGATCACTGATGAGCTTCCTTGGAAGGGGGCACACGAGATGCACCAGGCTGGGTCGCATGACGGTCTTCTTGCTAACCTCAAGCTGAACAACTTTTCCTCACTACCCTCTTACACGTGGGAGAGTAGAGAGCTCAGAATAAGCATGAGTAGGAGGGTCCTCTGAAGGATCAGTTTCAGAATATCTCGTTGTGGATTATACTTGGAAAACCATGGACAGCGGATGAGGCGGGATAAGAACGTAACATTCTTTCATCAAGTGGACGTGCATGTTCGAAAACCATTTCATCGCCATAGGGAGAAGTAGGAGAAAACGATAACTGGGGCAGGATGTCAAATGGACGACCTACGTAAATAAAAACACGAACCGAGCACCTTCCTTCAAAGTGATACGAATGATGCACCGGATCATAGTGGAATTCCCAAGTAAGGGTGTCAACGACAGGACGAATGTCGCCATCTGAATTTGAAGACAATGACGGAAATAAAGAAAAGGGAGTGAGAATCTTCTAAAGAATTCTCAGTAGGGTAACTCCTTCTACGGTGTCATCATCAAAGTCTCAGGAATCTAAAATTATTATTAAACAGTGAACATACGAAGATTAAATTTTAAGTTCAGAAAATACTTTTACCGAGATTCGACCAATTTTAATTATGCGTCTTATAATGCATCATAATCTTAACATGTCATATTTATAATGAACTTTTCTTTTATCATTACATCATATTCCTCATCATCATCATTAATATAACATGCATAGAAGAACATCATATTTCTCATCATCAACTCATGTATGTTATGATAGAAGAATATCATAATAGCTACACATGGACATGGTGCACATAATTTATTTCTTTAGTACCTTAGGTGACTTTAAAATCTTATCATCCTCATTATTCCTTGGCCACCCTATCTCCACCCTTTTGGGAGTAATCTAGGTTATGAGCTCATACCTTACTAGTCGTCACTAGCATATACTTATCCTTTTGATAAGTTAAAGACCTAACTCTACCCTTTGAGAGAACAGGTTAGGGAAGAATCACCTTTTCACCACCTATAGTTTGATGGGTCCAAGGATCATTTTCTTATAAATTTTAAGTCACCAATAAGTCTTTGCATGTTACAAATCGCAATTCATAATAATTCTAACATTTTCTTATTTAGGTCTTATTCTAGAATAATATATCAACTATAATCATGCATCTGGGAGATTCCTAGGAAAGAGGTGGGTCACAATGGACACGCTTAAATACCAAATCTCCTTAGCCAGAATCTTTCCAAATTGCACTCTTCCATAATACACTTTCTTCTAGTAACAAAATATGTCTTTATTTCATGCATAAGTTTTCATTGTTTGCAACGCAACTATAACATACAAACCAGGGAATCAATCAATGACACCAAATTCTTAATAAGCATCAAATCACATTTTAAGTACACATAAAATTACTAGCTTCCCATAAAATTACAAAGTTTTAAAACTCTTTTAGAACTAATTCTTTTTGTTAAACTTGAAAGAAGCCTAACTTAATCATGGGAATTTTATAACTTGAAAGAATGTTCATATTAAATCTTTCACTTAAGATAAAAGGAGCAAGTCTTGAGCTTTAGAGATTTAGGTGACATCTTAGAATTATTACCATGCTATGCAACCTTATTTTAATCTTATCTTTATAAGGTGATAGCTTGGAATTATAAACATGATATGCAATTCCATTTCTTTATCTTTAAGATTTAAGGTGATGACTTGAAAATTAAACATGATGCAAACTTGTAATATAAACATGATGCAAGAAACTGAAGCGGTATCACAGGGACCGGTGAGGGAGAAGAGAATCTTAAGCAAGGAGGCGCCTTGCCGCAGACCAATGGAGAAGAGAATTATATTTTTTTTATAAGCTCCAATTCTCAAGACTTCTTAAAGAATAAATTCTTTAACTCCAATTATCACATTTCTTCGCTTATGATTCATAGGCAAGTCTTTGAGCTCTAGGATTTTTAGGTGATGACATAAAATAAACATGCCATGCATTGATTCCTTTAGCCATTATAAAATAAAGTGAGAGCATAAAATAAACATGAGATGCAACTTCTTTATTATCTTTAGAGATTAAGTGACAACTTGAAATTTAAACATGAAATGCAAGCTTGAAATTTAAACATGAGATGTGCAAGTTCATTTATTTATTCTTGAAAATTTAGTTATGACATAAAATAAATATGGCTGTGCAAGGCATAAACTTAAACATGGATGCAAGTTCACTTGATTCTTCTAGAGCTCCTTCAAGACTTTAAGAGAATTATGATTTCAACCCAATATATGTATCTTAGCAAGACAAAATATATATAAAAAAAATATCATATTTCATATTCAAACCTCAAGATAAAAACATTATTCCTTAAAGTTTTCATTAAATGGAATGTTCAAGCTTTAGAGGCCTAACTTGTGATGGATTTACAACCCATATTCAAGGTCCTCATCATCAAGCCATCATTTCATTCCTTCCTAGGCCATTTGGCCGAAACCATGAAAGGAAAATAAGGAAAGAACTGAAATTTTAGAAGCTTTGGAAACTAGTGAAACCTTCAAGTTTTAGAGATCTAACTTGTGAAAGCTTTGCAACCAACACTCAAGAATCTCATCATCAAACCATGGTCTCATCATAAGCTAGGCCATATGGCTAAAATACTTTAAAAGAAAGGAAGAACTGAAAATGAAAACTTAAAAGAAAGCTCATGAAAACATCATTTTTGAGCTAGAAACATAACTTGTCTTAGCATAAAATGAACTTAGAAACACCTCCCTACCTAATTTGATTTGAAAGAAAGGAAGAGAACTTGGTTTCCTTGAGTGAAATGAAGCAAAATATTCTTGAAAACTTGAAGAAAGAATTCAGCTAAGAGGAGGAGGAAATGAGAGCTTTTGGTGCTCCTAAAACTAGAATTTGTGTAAGTTATGAACTAAGCATCTAAACTATCTTCAAGCATGCCTATTTATAGAGATTTTGCAGCTCATAAATGGACAAAGGAAGGAGAAATCTGACCAAAAATTAAAGGAAAAAAATAAGGAAGAAAAATTTTGTTTGTTGGCTTAAAACATGGAATCATGTTTCCATGTTTTCATGATTCTTTGTTTTAATTTCTTGGATTTTTGTGTAATAATTTTCTGACTTATTACTCAATAATTTCGTGCATTACAGCCTTGTGGAAGAGGATTTTGTGTGTTCCATGTATTTTTTAGGTGTAGGCAAGGTATTCATGCAATTTAGAGAATTTAGGTTAAGGGTTTAAGTGAATTACTAAGCAATTTGGGTGTTTTAAGCAATTTTAGGTTCTAATCAATCTAAATAAATAATTTTGACTCTAGATTAGTAATTAGAATTTAATAAGCTTTAATTTGAGCCTAATATTGTTTAGGTTTCGTTAGACAAATCAAAAATCTCAAAATTACAAAGCCCCACAAAAGGGGCAAAACGGTAATTTAACCCAAAACTGCCCAATACGGACTTAACCAAAGGTCATTCATAACTTAAAAACACCTTTTAAAATATTTTAGTGAGGTTCGGACTAAGTCGGCACACAAATGGAATTAAAACGGGCGGGCGTTTTGTCATTTCGCGTTGAACTCAAAATTGGATTCTTCTTCTCTATTAACACACATAGCACAAACAATCCTTTATTATCCTCAAAACATCCCCTTGAGGACGGGGGGCCCACGATCCTCATTTCTAAGTAAAATAACCTCAGGGGCATTTTGGTCATTTTACACTACGGAAATTCTGGGTTTGCAATGCTTGTACGAATTGCTCCTAACTTTTCTTCTAACATTATATTCCTTTATTGAGAATTGTTTGATCTCAAATTTTATATAATATTTACCTACGGTAATTTGGTAATTTCTAATGACGGTAAACCAAGGAAATAACGTTAACTCTTGAGGGCAAATAGAGAGGATGAGTAACTTTTCGACTTGTTGGGAAAATAGAGGGGACGAGATTCTTGTTCAACTTGTAGAGGAAAAATAGAGATAGATGGTCATTTTCAATTTCAAGGGCAATAAAGATAATTTCCTATCTTGGTATATAACATTTGTATTGTATCGAATCATTTTAATTGACATTATTTACTATGATTGTGAGCTTATGATAAATGTGTACAAAGTGATTGATTCTTAAAAACAACATCTTAGAATAATTTGGAACTTTAAAAAATGAACTGTTATTATAAATTGCATGACCACCTTTTTCTTAATAAACTGAAGTGGTTGGGATGATGATGATGACATTATGAATGGGTATTTAGGGAAATGCCCTCCTTTCGAATTGTATAATTCTCACCCATGTGTTTTTGTTTTTTTGTGTCATTCTAGGTTGATCAAGAGAGAACTATGGGTTGCTACACACAAGGAATCGGATGTCATTAGTTTCATTAGTGTTTTATTATGCTCTTAGTTGTATGTATATGTCTCTAAACGTAGTGAAGAATAGATATGTACTAAAACTTATAGAAGAACCCTTTTTGTACTTGACTTGTACTAAATAAATATTTGCTTCCTTGCTATATATGTATTTTGATAGAACCATGAGTTAGTTACTACACGATTCGACTGATTCTTGCTATAAATAATTAAAAAAGTCCGTAAATTTATAAGTAACAACTCTAAAGTACGATGCCATGACTTAAGGAGGAGGTTGTACTTGAAATGTTATAGGAGTCACCACCAATTTTAATTCTTGGCTAAAATTGGAAAACCTTTTGATTTGAAACCAGTAATTTGAAAGAGATATGAGGTTACGGAGTTTGATTATGATTAGGGAATAGTGGAAACTTAATCCCACTCACCCCTCAATAACTCTGTATAAATACGGTTACTCTAGAGCTCATTATGCAAATTTATTTATAACTTTAAAATATTTATTTTTCAAAAAATGTAACAATTATATATTTACAAAAGAAACAAAAGAAGAAAAAGAACAAATTTTATGAAATTTTTTTTTAGCTCGATAGTTATTGGCTATGCCTACAAATTCCTTAGGTACAATAGAAACAAAGTCATGTCATTCTTGTAGAAAATAAGTGTGTCCTTGATGGATTTTAATTAGAAAAGAAAAAAGAATATGTTGATTGATTTTATTTTGTGAAAAAAAGGGTTTTGATCTAGCAAATAGTTTAAAAAAAGGAAATTCGCTATGCACAAGATCAAGGCAACACTAGGCTATTCGGAACTCTTACAATGCAACACTTATGAAGGAAGCACAGAGTTCTCAGTCACACTTGTTGAATGTTGCGGATAAAGAAAATATATTTTTTTATTTATTATTTTTAAAAAAATCCTAAATTTAAACAAAATTAAAAAAAATTTTCATTACAGACATAAAGCTTAAAAGAAAAGAAAATCCCAAAACCAAAAAAGAAACCAGCCCAAAAAAAAAAGCCTAGCCCAACAGGCAGCCCAAAAAAGCAAAATATGACCAAAAACAAACATAAACCCAATGCCCTCACAAAGAAAGTCTGATCCTAAAACAAAAGAATGAAAAAAAAGGGCTGATTAGGAATAAAAAAACAAGAAAAGATGTAGATTTTGCCCAAAAAAATTAAAAGCCCTAGCATTACTCGCAAGTCAAAATTGCTACAACATAGAAAGGAAATAAAAAAAAAGGCGTGACAGCATGTAAGAGGGGAGGTTTTAAATTGGCACGCAAATGGCGGCAAAAAGGGAAAGAGTTCAGAAACGGCTTTAGGCCAGAGGAAAATAGCGGAAGACGGCATTCCAGAGGTGCAAGTTGGAGGTGTAACATCCTCCTAAGCACAATATCATCCTTAAGTCATGACATTATACTCAAGAGTTGTTACTTCTAAGTTAGCGGACCTTTCTTGATTATCTATAGCAAGATCGATTAAATCATGAAGTAACTAATATTGATTCTATTAAAATATATAACAAAGAAACAAACATTTATTGATTAAAAGGTCAAAACACAAAAGAAAGCTCTTCGATGAGCTTCAATACACATGCGGTCTTTGTTATATTTACAAACATAAACATATGACTAAGTATAATTGTACAACAAGCCTAAACTCCTTACGATCTGATTTATTTCGTAGCAGCCTCCTTGTTCATTAAATCACTTCAAGATAACACGAGACACAAACACATAGGGGTAAGAATTCTAAAATTCTTAGTAGCATCCCAAAACATATACTAAAATCCATGTCATTATCATTGTCCAAGCCACTTCGGTTTATTAGAAAAAATGTGATCATGAAAATTACAATTAAAGACTCATTTAGAGTTCAAAACCATCCTTCTGTAACATCCTAATATTTAACCCTAATACGCCTAAAACGTATTAAGATTAATTATTAGTTATTACTTCCCTTTAAATTGTTTTGTAAAATTAGTTAGCGGAAAATCAGGGTAAATTTTTTTTGAAATTAATATACGTAAAACAAAATAAAGCCATCGCAAGTCAACATAGCGAAACGTAAAGTGGCGAGAATAAATCATGCAATATATAAGCAAATAAGAACACCTCAATCATAGGCTCAACCATCATAATATTTAAATACCATAGTTTATAATAAATCGAGAAAAAAAAAAAAGCATAAAGTCATACCCATATAGTGGGAGAGCTTCCATACAAGAATATATAGGAAACATAACAGCAAATACATGGAAAGCCCAAAAGTTACTCCGGCCAAAAGCAAACCCTCCCCCTAAAACCTACGAGTGATGCTAATCCTCGGACGGGGGATGTAGCCCGCAACTGCCGAAGCTCCTCGAAATGGCCCGAAGAAAGGGGACTGGGCATGCGGAATGAAGCGGAGGCCTCCTCGCGAGGTGCTTCTCGGGCGACGTACACGCCTTATAAGCCTCGGCTGAGAGATTGTGTCCTCGCTACCCCTACCGGCGGCTGAGAAGACACCGAGGGAGCGGAACCCTTCGGATGAGGGGTCGCAGGAGAATCCTGGAAATTCCCTCGCACGAGGTATGAGGGGCACATACTTCGAGTAGTCACGCACGCCTGGAGATGATGGTTGGGCACCGGCGTCTATTTGGTCACGGGGTCGCGTCCTCTGAAGATCAAATCATCACCATAGGGGAAGGTTGGGGTGAAACGGAAGCTGGAGATCGGAGGGGCGGATGGGCATCCCATGTATGCAAAAATGCACACGGCACAACGACCTTCAAAATGGTAAGACTGATGATCTCAGATCGTAGTGCACCTCCCACATGGGCGTGTCAACAAAAATCACAAACAACGCCATTGGAATCTGAAGATGTAATGGGAAAAGAAGATAGAGATGGGTGAGAATCTTGCTAAAGAATTCATATGGAAACCTCCTATCCTAGTGTCATTGTTTACGTCCCTAGGAACCTTGGGTTTATTATAAAATGGTTAACATGCAAAGGTTCATTATGAGGTTTTCTAAAGGATAATTATCCAAGGTCCTGATTTTTATGATGAATCTTAATGCATATATAGCATACCAAATCATGAATGCATGTCAATACTTTAGGTAGCAAACCAATGAAACACATTATCATCAACTAGTTCTCATAAAAGTGCAATGTACTTTCTCATTTCTCAACTTGTGACATCATGGTATGTAAAAATAGTAACTGACCCTGATACTAGGCTATGAGCTCATACCTAACTAGTCGTCACTAGTTCTTACTTATCTTCTTGATAAGTGAATCATAATCATAAACATAACAATCCAAACTTCCGAGTATGGGTAGGAAATGCATCAACTGTTAAGACTAGTGACTTTGTACGCTTTGAGGCTAATGTCGATGCCCTCGGGTTTACCTTCTCCTCACCATAGCAGGAGAGAATATCTGGTTTGCAAACCATCATCGGTTAAGCCCATTGACATTGTTTCGATATGGCTCCTCGACCATACCCCTACGGTTTTCCTTTCTCTCCTAGGGACAGGAGAAATGCGTCTTGGCATGTCACATATAAATCATTCTTTCAAAACTTTCTCAAGTCCCTCAAATTTGATGGAAATTTGGCAGCATAATGACTACACTCGAATTTCCTCAAATTTGAGTCATGCCACATAACTCAATCACACATGTTGTTCTCATGAAATTTCTCAATGAATCAATCTCTTATTCTTAGAAGCATACCCTCCTAGCTCATTTCATGTTTCGTATTCTCATGCATCTTAAGCATAATGTATCACATTATCACAACAACATGTCTCAAACACACATATAGTCTCATATCCATGGGATTTATACATTCACAATCATTATGAGTATACACACTCGAAAATCTCATTCTTACATCACATCTTCTATCTCATGGTGTCTTATGTCTTGACCCTTACGGGTCTTAAACTTGTGTTCCAATTATCCTAACATCCATTATGGATCTTTGTCACTCCTAAGGGATCATTACCTATAATTTCCTCTAATGTTTATGTTTATTAATATAACTATACAACACTTCATCACCTTGAGGAGAATTTCCTCTTATGATTACGGGTCCTAGAATTCCGTCTTTGACCCTTTCTAAGTTCCGTCTTCGCCTAAAGCTCTATGATCAATTCCTAAACCAATTATGAGGGATTCCTACACATATCCACCAATTATGAACCATTTTTTTCTTATGTCCAATTATGCTGGAACAGAATTTATAATTTGTGCTACTAAGTGTTCTAGAATTCACATCTTAAGCCCTTTGTAGTTACTTGTTCTTTTCTAACTTCCCTAATCGTTCCTTGCTTCACTCAAACATAATTTTACACATTTTAACACCATAAAATAGAATTTATACAGTGGCCATGTGCACAAGGCAGAACTGAAAACATAAGCATCAAATAATCACATAATCTCATGATTTAAATGCATGAGTTACTAGTTTCTCTTGAAATTTTTTAGGAACTCAAAACTTTTTTAGAAACCAATTCCTCATTAAAATCATACAAAAAAAGGTAAGGTCAGTAGCTAAATTATTTAGCTTAGAAATGAATTTAAAACTTAGAACTTTGTTCATAATGTTCTTTAAATACACCTAAGCTTAGAAAAATTCCAAGACTTAGACTATGTGCACTTATGATTAGATGAACTCATCTCAAGTCCACCATCATCATCACAAGGCCGAAATGGCATTCTTGAAATGCCTTCATTTTCTAAAACTTTATTTAAGGTACTTGGGCAAGTCTTTAAGCTTTAGGAGGTTTAGTGATGGCATAAACTTAAACATAATATGCACTTATTTTATTCTTCATTAGAAAATAAAGTGAGAGTGTAACATCCTCTCAAGTACAACTCCATTCTTAAGCTATGATATCATACTCGAGAGATGTTACTTGTTAATAACGGACCTCTCTAATTATCTATAAGGCTCGATTTCATACGGATAACTAAGTGTAATTCTATTAAAACATCTTACAAGTAAACATCAAGTTTATTAAACATACAGCTAAAAATACATAAGGAAGCTCCTCTATGAGCTTTAGTACATATTTGTCTCCTAATACATTTACATACAGACTCATTTCACTAAGTACAACAAATAAAACAGGAACTGCTATACTCAGGAATCTACACTCCTTTGCATACAGCATCCCATCCCCTGGCTTAACCTGAGGTGAACCAAACAAACACATAGGGTGAGAATATTATAAAATTCTTCATAGGTAGTTCCCAAATACACAATTCACAACGTCATCGTTCATCCCAGCCACTTCGGTTTATTAGTAAAATTGTGAGCATGCAACATATATCAAAAGTTCATTTTTAAGTTCAAAAGTCATTCTTCCGAAGTGGGTTTATTTTAATCTCAATCACTCATAGTATGTCATACTACTCAATATCATAATAATTCATTTTTTCAACTTGCGTGCCCTTGGTACATCGAAGGGGACCTTTTCGTGCCCTTTTTAGACTAAAGGGACCTCTCCAATGCCCTTTACACATTCAGGGGACTTCTCCAATACCTTTCATTCAGGGGACCTCTCCAGTGCCCTTTACACACTAAAGGGACCTATTCTTCACTTGGTACATACATCATAAACCAAACTTGGTACATTCATAATGTCTCAAACATATATATACCGTCAATCACAAGTGACTCTCATTCATTTCTCATAAACCAAACTTTAAAGTCACTATCATGCATTCATATATCATAGACTTGGAATAGATATCAAACTCATAAATTTCAGTCATTCTCACATTCCAGCACCTTGGCAGAATTACTGTTCTGGGTACAACATTTAATTGCCATGTCAACTATCCCAAGAGCCACAAAAATTTTGTATGACACTTTAATGTGTCTAGGAAACTGTAAAAATTTCAGGACAAACAGAGCTCTATAGCTACTTCAGTAAAATATACAAATCTAGTGGTCAGGGGCCACCAATTCACAGACCAGATCCGGGTTCCCTTAATTTTTAACCCTAGAAATTGATGGAATCATAGTACAAGAAAATTCATGAGATATTTCAACATGTTATTAGTCTTGTGTAAAAATTTCAGGAGCTATCTCAATCAATTGCTATGATTAAAAATTCGGGCAAGTTTGTCACTTCAGTCTCAACAATTCAGACAGCAGCAGTTACAATTCGGTTTCTAATTTTTTGAGGCATCAAACCTTAGAATTAACCCCTAAGAAAATTCGTGTGTTTAGTATAAGAGGTTAGCTACAACATATAATTTTCATGGCTTATGAAACCACCCACAAAATTTCCAGAAAATTCGTGAAAACTTCTGATTACAGAACAGAAATCAGTCCAGCAACCTAGTTCCAATTTCACTTGAGAGAAAACCCATTTAAAACCATCCAAACACAACACAAAAATTCATACATCAATATCAATATGTTAACCATCAATATCATCAAAATTTTCGGAATTAGGGCAAGCCAAAATAGAATTGAAAAATTTCACAAGGAAGGCAGAAAACCCTACTTTGAGAGCTCTTGAGCTCTATGCTCCAAAGGATGCTCTAGAATGCTTTTGCTTCACTTCAAAGCTTCCCCACCAACATCAAACCCTTCCTTTAACCTCTGATTGTGTGCCCTCAAAGTTGGAAAAAGTGATGGATTCAAATTATAATCGGTTAGATTTGTAGTTATGATGAATAGAATAAGTTTAGTGAAGAGAATTTGTGGTTTTAGTGACTTTGAGCTAGGGTTTTGCAAGCTTGAAGCTTGTTAATGGAGTTTGAGAGGAAGAACAATGGAGGAAGGGTGCTTAGAGAGGTCTGGCCGAAATTGTGATGAAGGGAATGATAAGATGTTGATATTTTGAGTTTAGGGCAAAATACATAGAATTTTCAAGTCCAAAATGTTTTCTTTGAAGATAATTAGTGTAATTTTGTGCAATTCCTATTGGTTAGTCATAAAGGTGTAATTGTGTGGCACATCTCAAGCCACACACTTGTCCTCCTTAGGTGGCAACTTGCTATGCAAGTTTCATTCTGTGTAAGACCACAGAAATCTCGCCGAAGGGTAAACACCGTACCAATTAAACGATATACCCAATAATAATTTTAAGTATAAAATTATCATTCTCATATTCCTCACCTCATTCCCATGTTTCCCTAATTTCAGGCACCTCCGGGGCCTAAATCTAGGTTTCAGTCAGCAAGGCAGATGGGGCCCACAAGGTTACTATTCACCGGCCAGAAATTTTTTTTTTTTTTTTGACGTGAATGGGCCACCCTCATCATCATTGTCCTAGATTTCTAAAATTATGAATAACAAAGCTCAAATTGATTTTTAAATGATTTTTGGTGTTAGACATAACATAAATATGAGATGCAATCATTATTATCTTTAAAGATTAAGTGATGACTTGAAATATAAACATGAGATTAAGCTTGAAATAAACATGATAATGCAAGTTTATTTAGTTATTCTTGAAAGCTTAGTGATGGCATCAAAATAACATGCTATGTGTAACATCCCTGCTTTATGGATTGACGCTCCACAAACTAACACGGGTCTTTTTAACGTGCTTGTCCTCACTCACACGCTTCCTGGAAAACTTAGGTGGTAACCCATCAAAATTACCCCAAGTCAAGCACGGTTACTGTAGAGTTCTTCGTGATGGGACCGAAAAGTACATGAATGAACCGATTACACACCCAAATGAGAGGATCTGAGTCTGTATAGTATGGGACTATACAGGTAAGGAAGGCTTATATGAATTGATTGGTACTCCTATGCCACAAAGATGCATCTTTCTTTTGTCACTATCACAAAAGACTCCATAGTTAAGCGTGCTTGACTTGGGTAATTTTGGGATGGGTGACCTCCTGGAAGTTTTCCTCAGAAAGTGTAAGTGAGGACAAAGCACGTTGAAAGACCCTTGGTTTGTGGGAAGTTCAATCCATGAAGCGCGGGGATGTTACACTATGCAAAACATAAACATAAACATGAATGCAACTCATATTATCTTAACTAGAGCTCTTACAAGACTTTAGAGGACATTATAACCTTAACCCAATATGTATCTTAACAACATAAAGTGAGCTTTAGAGTTCTTAGCATCAGTCTTCAAAGAAGTCTTTGGCTTTAAACTTCATCATCAAGCTCAAGAAAATGGACACAAAGCTCAACACTTTGTCTAAGCAAAAATACAAAGAACTAAGTCATATTCTTTATTTTATTGCTCATGGGCTTCAATATAGTAAAACTCTTAGAACGGCGCGACTTTAAGGTTAGCAAGGGTAAGCTTAGAGCTCTTTGAAAACATAGGATTAATTTTTCTCAACAAAACTTTTGTGATCTACTTAATATTTTTAACAAACTTTGTTCAATCAAAGGAAGAAGAACCCAAAATCTTTAAAGAGAATGAGGCAAAGAAACCGAAACCAATAGAAGGAAAAGGGAAAGGAAACTGAACATAAACAAGAGAAAGGAAGAAACCAAGAGCATATATGGTCCAAGACCAAGATTTTTCAAGCTTTAGAGGTTTCTCACATGACAACAACAAGTCATTATCTTGAAACCTCATCATCAAGCCAAAGTTTTTCTCATGAAAAGGCCTCATAGCCGAATAGAAAAAGGAAGAGGAAAAAGAGTTTTGAACCAAGAGAAAGCTAGAACTTTTCTTGAAGAAAACAAGTAAAAGCTTTGACACAAAACCCTTACCTAAGGAAGTCTTTGAAAAGGATGAAAGAAAGCTTGATCCTTGAAGGAATGAGAAGACAAAATCTTCTCTTGGAGGAGGATGTATGGACAAAGAGGAAGCTCAAGGAAGATAATTTTTCCTTGAGTTAGCAAGCTTGGGAATGGAATGTTAAGTGTTTAAGAGGTGGTTTGAGGTGAGCAAGTGGTGGTCCAAGGTTGTTTGTGGTGGTGGAAAGTTATCTGAAAAGAAGAAGAAGAAGAAGAGAAAGAACTCTTGAAACTTTAAGGGAATTCTTTGAAGCTTTGAACAAATGAGCAAAACATCACAAGTTTTCCTTGATGCCTATATATAGAAATTTTGCAACACATGGAGGTGGGGGAGTGCCGACGGCCTTGTTGGCAAGGAAGAGAGATATCTCTACAAGGCATGTCTTTGAGTATGGGTTAAGCATGTGAGGATGGGCATAGGTAATGGCAAGGCATGGCCTAAGCATGGTCTTTGGAGTGAAGAAAAATCAACATGTGATGGAAATTTGGGGGAAAGGTTTCGGCAGAATTTTACAGCCAAGGGGAGGAATAATTTTTTCATGCAATGGTGGTTTAGTGATGTGTTTAGGTGTTTCTTTGATTAACAATTTAAAATCATTTTTCTTAGTCAAATGAGGTATGGGCATAATTCCTTAAATTAAGGAATTGAAGAGAGAAAACACTATTCAAGATTCCATGACTAAGAATCTTGAATTAAAGAATGTAATTAGAGTTTAACTAAGCAATCTTAGGTTTAATTAATCTTAATAAATTACTTCACTCTAGATTAATTATCGAAATAAATTAATCTTCGATTAGAGCCTAATATTGCTTAGGTTTGCTTAATTACGTCATTAGGCTCACTACACTGTTCTAGGGCAAAATGGTAATTTTGAACTACCGGGACCTCCATCAGGAACTTTAACATCAAAATCACTTATAAACATCATTCGAACTTCCTGGAAAAGTTCCGGGCTCAAATGGCACCTTTACTCGGTAGAACACTCAGGGGTATTTTGGTCATTTTAGCCGAAAGTTTGAAAAATGAGATTTCACCTTGGATCTCAAACATAATAGGTATAATCCTTCAAACATCAAGTTGACCTATTCGAGGATAGGGTCGACTTCCTAAATTTCGGGTAAAAATGACCTTAGGGGCATTTCCATTTGTACTAAATACAAAAAAAAAAAATCGGACATACACTTTGAAAGTGGGTTTCTTTTAGTAGTCACTTACTACAAATATATCAAAATGTTCCAACAAATAGTAAATCATCCTAGGTAAACAATTCAGGATAACATGAGTATGCATATAATACATGCAGTGAAATTATTAAAGTGACCTAGTTTTACTTATGGCCATAGAAATCAAATAATGCATTTTCTCTTTATTGACATAGAAAGACTTAGTTTATACTCTTAGTTTATACCAGATGGTATTTATAGTGGATTGCACCACACAAGGGAAATAACATTATTAAGACTAAGTTAATTCCTATACTGATGATCATGGGACTTTTTTCCTTTTAAATCTCACACAAATCTATTCCTAGCCAATAAGTCTCCTACTCATAATATCTCAGGGAAGTTCCTCTTTGCCTTCCCTTTACTTAACATAAGTCTTGTTTCTGTTTTTTTCCATATGTCAAACATGCATGATTGAAATTTATACATTCTCTTTCTTATATAAGCATCATGTACTTTTCTTTTCTCAAATGCATTCATAAGCCACATGTAGGCATTAAATCACAAGTGATTTTAATCATGCATCATAAACCAATCCTTAAAGTCACTAGCATGCATTCATATTCATCATACTTGAACCAAAAATGTCATTACATTACAATTCAAGGTTTGGGTTCATTTCTAGTAATTGGGTAGATCTCACACCATTGTAGAATAAATTTATTTGCACATTAAACAATCAATTCAGAGGCTATAAAATTCTCCATGACAATCAATGTGTTTATAAGGTTTCATAAAAATTGCAGAGCAAAAAGAGTTCTCTAACTATGTTAACAAAATTAGACAAATTTGGTGATCAGAACCACTTAACCTCAACTCAGAACCAAAATTCATAATTTTTAACCCTAGCCAATGATTGAATCAATTCAAAAGAAAAATCATGGTTGAACTTCAAGATGTGTCCAATATTTTGTGAAAATTTCAACAAAAAATTCAATCATTTGCTATAGTAACAAAGTTATACAAATTCGAGCTTCAGTTCCAACAATCAGGTAGCATAGTTACTATCTCGATTTTTGATATTTTTAAAACATTATAAGTCCAAATCAGAACTGAAGTAAATTCGTAGACTAGCCTAGGATGTTAGCTTCAACATATAATTTTTCTAGCTCATAAAGGTTCCTACAATTACACCAAAAAATTTGTGAACAATCCTTGCCCAGGAGAAATCCAAAAACCCAGCAGAATAGTCCAAAATTCCTTTAGATAAAAATGATTTCTAACATCATCTAAACCTACCACCAAAATTAATAAATCAATATCCATATATTATCATCCAATACAATCAACGGTTTCAACAAGAACCAATTTGGATGTCAGAATAAATTTGGTAAGAAAAGGCCAAAGAAAACCCTATTCTTTGGAGCTTTAGAGATATTGGCCCTAAAAGATGCTCCAAGGATGATTCCTATCACTTCAAGGCCTTCAAACTAACATCAAAACCTCCCTTAGGCAGTAGGATATGAGATATCAAGATGAGAAATGGTAAGGAATAAAATTAATCGGTTAGTTTGATAGATTATGAGGAATAGAACAAGTTTTGTGAGGAGAGTTTGTGGTTTTAGTGACTTTGAGCTTAGGTTTTTGAAGCTTGAAGCTTGTCAATGGAGGTTTGAGAGGAAGAACAATGGAAGGGCTGTGTTTTCTACCTCTTGGCCAAAAATGAAGATGATGGAGTGTAACACCCTAAAAGGACCCAACTATGCTTAAGTTCACATTTGGATTATATTAGATGTCACTTATGCCTTGCATTCATTTTCTTTTGAAATTAACTTAGAAAAATAGTGGATGATTTTTTTTCTTTTAAATTACTTTTCAAATGCTTAAGCTTGTAACGAGAATTGAAATACATAGCACTTACATAGATGGTACTCAAAAATACTTTGCGTACTTACTTAATTCAATTCAATGAAATAAAGGACTAAATGTAAAATTACCACTACATAAGCTGAAATCTAACTACTTAATACATAAGTCATACCAAGACATATACCATAGTGATAAGTTCTTAATAAAGAACAATATAAATTCTACTACTAAGGTATATTTTTTGCATCTACAACATATCTAAACTCGGAGTGCTAATTCTTGGAAGGTATGAAATCTTCACTGTTGCTTCAAGTGGACTTATTTATCTATAGTAAAGGCAAAAGAAACATAAGAGTGAGAAATACAAGATTTCCAGGAGGAGTTCCTACTTGCACTAAACGTGTCATTGTTATTGTCCCAGTCACTTCGGGTTTATTATAAAAGGTGGACGTATAAATGGTTCAATTACTAAATTTTCGCAAACATAATTAGCTGAAGTGCGGTTGCTTTTAACTATTCTCATAACATCAACAGAAATATACATTCAGTCATTCATCAATCATGCATCCAAATATATCATATAAAGTCACTAATAGGAAATAATAATTTAGGAGATGCATACATTTCATGATTACTTCTCCTCAACATTTATATTATTTTGGGTACCACACCTTCAAGGGTCCCTTTTAGCATATTTAATTTGGGTACCACACCTTCGGGTTCCATTAGTCTATTTTTGAATTACTCAGGATGAATGCATCAATGCCTTAGACCACCCTAAAAGGGTAATGAGCTCATACCGTGGTCGTCGCCACAACCTTATGGTTTTCTTTCCTATGATCTCAACGGTTTAGGGGGTTAAGCCATGAGCTTAGCTCAAGTCCACTTTAGACTATCGTTGCTACTTTTACAGGCTTTACTTTTATTCTCACTAAGTGAAATCACTAATACCTTAACCCCTTTGAGGATTAAGCAAGTTTGATCATTTATTATTTCATTTGAAACATGAATGTATACACATCATCATGCAATTATTAATAAATCATGGCACAATCAATCATTTCATCCTTATCATTTCATATCTCATCACTATATATTCACATTACTGTATATCACTTCATGTCAAAATAGTAGACATGTCATGTAAATCTCATAGTAATCAGCAGAATAATCTCATATAAGATCTCATATAGATTTCTCATAAATGATTCGTATTAAGCAACCCAAGCTATCAAGTCGAGTCCTTAGTATTCCTAAGGGGTCATGGATGTCTTAATTAGTATGTATACATTATGAATGTCTTTCTTTGTATTCTTTAGCATTCCTTTATTTCATTAATGATTTTCAAAAATATTATTAGAGGTTCTTTAAATATTTTCAGCTTCCCCCTTTTGAAGATTATTGCAACTTATATCCTTAAAAATCTCTTTACAAGACTTGAATCTTCTATTTATAGTTCTAATGTCTTTTATAAGAAAATTTGTAACTTTTTGTATACTTATCTCAGCCTTTTAAATATAGTCCCAGATTCTTATCTCATCAAGCTTTTTATTAAGTGTAATTTCATTAAAAAACATTTATGGTTATGTCATAGTACCCTTGTAAAGTTACCCCTTTTTCAACTCTCTAGCACATTGTCCCAAAATTTATTTCTTATTCTATATTTAGGTGGTGCAAAGCTTTATGTATAGCATACATGGTTGTGTTCCTATATGTGTTAGCTTTGCAACAGAGTTGAAATCAGTCCATTTGCATTTTTCTAGAGTCAGTTACACCTATTTTACTACTGCAAGGTTTGATTTAGAGTTTCATCTTTGGCTTAACTTTGAAAATTTATATCTTGAGCTATAGAACTCTATTTTGGGTGATTCTTTTTGGAGAGTGTTCTATAATGTATCTAGTTTGTAGTAAAAATAGTTTCATTCCCAAAAGCTTCATATTTTGTGAGTTTCATATTTCAAAGTAGCTACTGTCAAAAATAGCTAAAAATTCGCACCTATCATTCTCATGTTTGATGTTAGTCCCTCAACACAAGGACAATCTACCATGTTTTTAAGTCATATATAAGCATGAAAACATCATAAAACATTTATAATAGAGAAGTGCATAGAGTGATTTATAAAAATATATTTCACAAACAACCATTCAAAACTCTTGTCAATAACATAAGCTTGAGGCATTCTAACCATGAATAAGGTTAGACACCAACAATGCTTGAACAAATAAAGAAGAAACTCCTATCTCTTATATAGGGTCTAAAAAGAGTCATTATCTTCTTTCTTGAGCTTGAGCAGGAGTCCTTATAGTGGATGGCCTTCTTTGAATCTTGGCTCTAGAACTTGAGTGCTTAAGAAAATATTTCTCACTTGAGTTAAAGATCGTAACTCTTGTGAGGGCTAGTGAAGGTTTAGACTTAGGATTTAAGTGTTTGAATGAAGTTTAAAAGGTGAAGAGAAATCTTTGAAAAGGGGAATATATGAAGAAATGGTAGAGAATTTGAAGAGTATTTATGGTGAAAGGATCAAGAAAGGAAACACTTAGAGAAATAATACTTGGAGTATGATTTATGCAAGCATGTTGGCCAAATTTTGGGATGAAAATGCTCCATGTTTTATGCAAAAATATTATTGTTGGGCATGCATGGTTAGTGGAAATTTTCTAACCTTTAATGTATGTATGCATCATAGATTTATATCATGTGATCTTATGCTTTAATAGGTGTTTTAAATTTTTAGTATGGAATTGTCTATGTGCATGTATGTGGTTAAGAATGTGCATGATGTATGTGATTGAATTATTCTATTATCATCTTAATCCAATGGCTTAGATTCATTTTTATTTAAAGACAAGTCAAGGGATTTGTGCAAATGACATTGTTGTAATTAGCATTGTAGTAATTATTAAAGTAGTGGCATTGTAATAATTATCAAAGTAATGGTATTGCAGTAATTATCAAAGTAGTGGTATTGTAGTAATTTCTTTAACCAAGACAAGGATATTTTTAATTAGACAATGACAGTGGTATTCTTGTAATTCCATTTATAGAATAAGGGTGTCTTTGTCATTTATTAATAAGGCAATGGTAGTTTGGTAATTTCATTATATAGTAAGGGTATTTTCATAATTTCTACTAGGTGATGACATTTTTGTAATTCTTTGCATCTTTATCAAGACACACTTGAATATTCTAATAATATTTGTTATGTTTCATAACTCTTGTCCATATTCTATTGGTTTTGCTCTCTTTCATCTAAATCACTAATTATGATTAATCGATATTTATCCTAGTTATGAATTTGGGGATGTTACATTTCTTCCCTTCTTATTAAAAATTTTGTCCTCAAAATTTGATACTTGTGAATAGGTTTGGAAATTCTTTCCACATGTCTTCCTGAGCTCCCCATGTGTTCTTCCATTCAACTCTTTTCTTAAGCTGCTTGGTGCCACGATCCACGATCTTCATTGGTGGTAATTCAAAAATTAGGTCATCTCTTAATTGTATAGCTTTTGGCTCAAACACATGATTGGGGTCTGACTAATACTTTCTCAATTGGGACACATGAAAAAACATTATGTAGGTTGGACAAATTTGGTGGTAATGCAATTTGGTAGGCGAAGGGACCTATCTTTTTGAGGATTTGAAAAGGTCCTAAGAATCTAGGGCTTAGCTTTTTGACTTCATTGTACGGCCTATACCTCTTCAGGAGTAATCCACAAGAATACGTGTTCCTTTCTTGAAATTGAGAGGCTTCCTTCTTTTGTCAGGATAGCTCTTCTGCTTGCTCTTCAGCAGTGAGGATCTTCTGTAATTTTCCTTATTTGTTCAGTTGTCTCCTTTCTAAGATTCAGAGCCCAAGATCTTTGCTCACAGGTCACATCAACAAAGTGGTGATTGACATTTCCTGCCATATAAGGCCTCATAGGGTGCCATCCAATGCTAGAGTGATAATTGTTATTATATGCAAACTCAATCATGGAAGGTGTTTATCCAAGCTTTCGGCTAATCTAAGACACACGCCTTTAGTATATCTTCAAGAGTCTAAATTGTTCTTTCTGATTGTCCCTCGGTTTGAGGGTGATAGGCAGTGCTAGACATAATCTTGAGCCAAATGCCTTTTACAAGGCTCCCCAAAATCTTAGGTGAACCTTGGATGTAACATCCTAGTTTTTTTCTTAGAAATTGATTGAGGAATGGTTAATGGGAATATTAAGATTCTGAGAGCAACTTGTGATGAGTACGACTTATGAGTGAGTCCAAAAAAGTGAATAGTGTTTTGCGGGCTGAGCCATCAGGATTGTGAAATCCAAGATTAGACAAAGATGCCCGAAGTTAGGAAAATATGAGAATAAGGTTAGAAATGTGTGGTTATGGCAATTTTATGCTTAGTATTAATTTTCGGGCAACATCGATTTTATTAGGTAAGGTGTTTACTCGTTCGATGAGATTTCATGTGTGATTTTTAACAAAAGATATTTCCATCACCACAAATGGATGATATCTATATAATTAAGACATGTGGAAGGCCATCTTGGAATCCAAGATTAAATCTTAGCCATCCATTTTCTTTATTACAAAAATAGTGATTACTTTACTAAATATCCACCATGCATTTATTATAAGAAGCCTAGTCATATTTTCTTCCCCAAAAACACATCAAAATTCGGCCAGCCAATGGAGAGAAGAGATCAGCCACCATTGTTGTCCACAAGAGCTTGTTCTTGAGTTCCAAGCCCAAAAACACTAGCCTAGAGTTGTTGAAACCTCAAAGTTCTTTCATTAAACTTGTTCTACACCTAATTCTCTACCAATCTAACCAAACAAAATTTCCATTCCTTATCAAAACCTTGTCTTGTACCTCATACCTCACTGATATCAGAGGGGTTTGAAGTTGGCTTGGGAGCTTTGGAGGAGAAGGAAGCAAGCTTGGACAATCTTAAAGCCAAGGAGCTACTAGGCTACTCAAAGTAGGGTTTTTGCTGCCTTTTCTTGTCAAATTTTTATGATCTGTTTTGGAATGACCTAGGTCCAAATTTCTAATTGTATTGATGGATAATATGTTGATATTGATGTGTGAATTTTGGTGGTGTGTTTGGATGGGGTTAAAAAGGGTTTTTCTCAAGGGAAATTAGGATTAGCTGCTGGATTCCTAGTTGTCCTGAAGTAATTATGCACGAATTTTTTGGTATAGTTGTGGGTAATTTCATGAGCTATAAAAATTATATGTTGTATTTAACATCTTGAAATAACTACATGAATTTTCGTGGGTGTTTATTTTAAAGTTTACTACCTCAAAAAAATCAGACCGAAATATGACTAAATGAATGTCTTGATTGTTGAAACTGAAGCAATAAATTTGTCCGAATTTATTATCATAGAAATTGATTGAATTAGCTCATGAAATTTTTACATGAAGTTACTAAATATTGAAGTATCACTGTGAATTTTCTTGTGCCTTGATTCCATCAATTATTAGGGGTAAAAATTTTGGGAACTCGGGTCTGGACTTGTGATTGGTGGCCTGACCACTAAATTTGTACATTTTACTGAAGTAGCTATAGAGGTCTTTTTGCCCTGAAATTTTTACAGGTTATTCTAGACACATTTAAGTGTCATGTAGAATTTTTTTTTGGCTCTTGAAATGACCGTTTATTATGGCAATTAAAAGTTGTACTTAGAAGGGTAATTCTGCCAAGGTCCTGGAATATGAGGGTGGTTGAAAATTTATGATAGTATGATACCTATTCCAAGTCTATGGCATATGAATCCATGTTGATTATTCTAATTACTTATTCATGAGACATAAAGGAACCTTTACTATAATTGAATACCTATTTGTAAGGTAAGCATGTTTTGAGAAAGGAAAAAGAAGTACATAATACAGTTATGAGAAAGTACAGAAATAGTATGTATAAATTATGCTGTTGCATGTTTGAACATATGGAGAAAACAGAAACAAGGCCTAAATGGAATAGAGAGGGAAGGCAAAAGTAAGGACTTCCCTAGAAAATTTATAAGTCGGTAGATGTATCGGCTAGGAATAGAACTGTGTGTGATTCTGAAATGGAAAAAAATGAAGCCTGATGATCATGAATAGGAATGAGCTCATGTCCATTCTGTCCTTTGTGAAATTATTAATTCCAGATGCAACTCTATGTGGAATTAGGCCTTCCTTATGTTGACAAATTGAGGAAAATACATGGGATTGAACCTATGGATGCAAATAATAGTACATGGTTGATTACAAGTGGTGCCATTCTAAGTTCCCATAATCTATATATTTTAGCATTGATGCTTACGATCTTTATATGAATGATTTATATGCATAAATTCCTTACATGTAGCATCTGGAATTAACCTACTGAGAATTTTATAGTATTCTCACCGTGCAGCTGTGTGTATTGTATTACTAAGATTCGCGAGATGTCATCCCTGGTATTCTTCCTTGACTCGCCACAATGGGTATGGCACGACCTGGCACTTGACTCTTTGTATGTCGTAGGTTACTCCTAGTTTCGCGTATATATGTTTTCGACCGTTCCTTTAGTACGTAGATTTTTACAGCAGTTTCGACCCCGTTTCCCCTATGATGGAGTGTCTCTCCATATGGCGCACCCTGATGTATTTGAGGTTCCACTTGCTCCACCAGGCACCGCGGCAGGATACACACCTGTCTTCATCCTCCTCTTCAAACTCAGACCCTCTGGGGCCCAATGCCCCGTGGAGGCGAGGTCATCGCGCGATGGCCAACGGCTTCCTGGAGGAGGAGGTGAGATCTTCTGAGACTGTTGGCATGTACATAGCGTAGTATAGTGTTAGGGCTTTACCAGCCTGGGCCGATGTATTAGTTTTCTTTTGCTCCGTTGCACCTATATGACATTTGTCGGCTGAATATTTGCAGGTTTGGGTATTAGGTAGGGGGACTAGCCTTATTCGCACAAAGTTTTTGACTAGTTAGTGGTTGTTTCGTTGGCTTTTCTTTTATGATATATATATTGCAACTAGACATGATGTTCATATATGTGAATATGGTTGTGGAAATATATGTCAAAATTTCCTTATTATTGTATATCTCGACTAGTATAGATTAAAACGTTAATAATCTCTACTAATTACTATGTCAATACTCGAGTAAAATGTAGTAATTAGGGGGTGTTATATTGGATCCTTATAGATAATGGTTTTGGGACTCTGTATGTAACCTCCCAAGTACAACCCCATCCTTAAGTCATGACATCGTACTTGAGAGTTGTTACTTATTAATTAGCAGATCTTTCTTAGTTATCTATAGCAAGATTGATAAAATGAGGTAGTAACTAATTCGTGGTTCTATTAAATATATAACAAGGAAACAAAACATTTATGATTACATAGTTAAGTGTAACACCCTAATATTTAACCCAAACACGCCTAGGACGTATTAAGATTAATTATTAGTTATTACTCCTTTTAAACTCATTTGTGAAATTACTTAGCGGAAAATACGGGTAAAATTTTTTTTTTTGAAATGAATTACCATGCGTAAAACAAAATGTGAGCCGTTGCATACAATGTAAATGAAACGTAAAGCGGAAGAGCAACTAAAACATGCAAGGTAAAGCAAATAGATCATACAAAGCAAAAGCAATAAAGAACACCTTACTCATAGAAACATCCACCATAATATTAATCATAATAATTTTAGTATACAACAGAAGATAATATAAAGTCATACCTATACTAGTGGGCAGAGCTTGCAGGCAGGAAACATAAAATACAAGAAAACATAAATAGCGGATACAAGAGAAGTCCCAAAAGATACATCCTCAAACTAAGACCACCCTCCCCTCGAACTACGGGTGATGCTCCTCCTCGTCTCGTGGCACATACCCAATGAACTGGGCAAGCTTCTCGGGTGCATGTAGATGGAAGGGTGGGCAAACATGACCTCCACGACGTGGGTACATCTCCGGCCATCGCGGAGCCTCCGCTGCGTGACCGTCTCCTCGCTACCCTCCCAATATCCATGGGAATCGAGGGGCAGACCCTCCAGAAAGGATGAGAGGGGGATCCTCTGACGGGTTCTCCAAATGCCTTGGACGAGGATGTACTCCCGATAGCCACGTGTGAAGATCCTGGTCGGCACAACGGTTCTACTCGTCGAGGTCGCGTCCTCTCAAAAATCAAGTCATCACCATAGGGAGAAGTCGGGGTGAAGCGGAAATTGGAAACTGGGAATGCAAATGGATAACCCATATATGCAAAAATGCGTATAGCACAATGACCCTCGAAGTGGTAGGAAATGAGGATCGTAGTGCAGCTCCACACGGGTGCATTAACAAAAATCACGAACGACGCCATCGTAGTCTGGAGACGTAACGAAAGAAAAACGGAGAGGGTGAGAATCTTGCTAAAGAATCTCATAGGGAAATCCTCTATCCTAGTGTCATCGTTTACGTTCCAGGAACCTTGGGTTTTATTATGAAAAGGTTAAACATGCATAGGTTCATTATGAGGTTTTCGTAAAGATAATTATCCAAGGTCCATGTCTTTTATAATGAATCTTAATGCATGTATGCAGCATAATAGAATCATGAATGCATGACAATACTTTAGGCAAACTAAACAATAATCAATCAACATATAAGTGGCATGTAACTTCTCTTGAACATCTTTCCTTTTCTCGAACTTGTGACACTAAACATCATAATAGTAACCGCACCCTTAAAACTAGGCTATGAGCTCATACCTTAACTAGTCGTCACTAGTTCTTACTTATCCTCTTGATAAGTGAATCATAATCATAATCATATTCATAATCATCATAATAATCCCGACTCCTAGAGTATGGGTAGGGGGCCTAAGGATCACCCATCATGGGACTTTTTCCTTCTTCGAAACGCATCGACTGGTTAAGACCAGCGACTTTGTCCGCTTTGGCAGGCTAATGTCGATGCCCTCATGGTTTTACCTTCTCCTCACCGTAGCAGGAGAAGTACGTCTCGGTGTGTCACATTAAACATCTTATTTTTCAAAACTTTCTTAAGTTTCTCAAATTTGATGGAAATCCGCAGCATAACGACTTGAACCCAATTTCCTCAAATTTGAGTCATGCCACATAACTCACATAATGCATGTTGTCTCATAAATTCCTCAAATCAAATAAACCTTTCAACCATAACGACATACTTTCTTTAATTCATTTGTATCACATAGTCTCATGCATTATGCTCACAATATATCAAAACATCATCACATTACACCATGAATCCTCATGTTCTCATCTCATTAACACGTTCATACATAACACAAGCATACACGCACGAATCTCATTCTCACATCATACTTCCTATCTTATATCGTTTTATGCTTTGGCCCTTATGGGTCTTAAACTTGTGTTCTAATCAATTCAATACCCATATTACATCCTTATTACACCCAAGAGATCATCACTTATAATTCTCACTAAGATTTAGGCTTACCAAAAATTCCAAACAGCATTATGCATTTAAGGGCAGAAAAATATCATATGCTTACGGGCTCTAGAATCTCCGTCGTGACCCTTTTTAAGATCCGTCTTTGCCTAAGGCTCCATAATCAATTCCTAAACCAATTATGAGAGATTCCTAGGCATTTTTACTAAGTTATAAGTCATTTTTCCTCAATCTAACTATGCTGGAACAGAATTGCATATTACCATGTCTAAGTGTGCTAGAATTCTTATTTTAAGTCCTTATCATCACCTTAAGATTAGTAATTAATACCTAATCATTTATGAAGGGTTTTTATACATGTTTTACTGATTATGAACCATTTATCCTTGAATTAATCATGCTGGAACAGGTTTGCATTCTTCCATAGTTAGGTGTTCTAGAATTCTAAATTTGAACCTTTTTAGTTACTTAATCTTTTCTAACTTCTCTAAAACGTTCCTTACTTCACTCAAACATAATTTTACACATTTCCACACCATAAAACAGATTTAGTACAGTGGCCAAACATCAAGGGCAGAACCGAAACATAAGCCCATAAAGTCACATAAATCATGAATTAAAATGCATACAAGTTGCTAGTTTTCTCTTGAATAATTCTAGAAACAAAACTCTTTTAGAACTCAAATCCTTACATTAAAATCATATAATTACACATGAGGTCAGTAGCTAAATTAACTTGCTCATAAAATAGATTTAAGTGTATACTTTCATTCATAATGTTGCTTAGGTGCTCCTAAGCTTAGAAAAATTACAAAACATGAACTATGGACACTTGTGATTAGAGGAACTCACACTAAGTCCATCATCATCACCACAAGGCCGAATGGCTTCTTTAAAATGCCAACATTTTCTTGAAACCTTACATAGGATACTTGGGCAAGTCTTTGAGCTCTAGATCATTAAAGTGATGACATAAACTTAAACATGCTATGCACCTCATTTGTTCTTCATTAGAAAATAAAGTGAGAGCATAAAATAAACATGAGATGCACTCATTTATTATCTTTAGAGTTTAAGTGATGGCATGAAATATAAACATGCTAGACAAGAAAGTAAACATGAATGCAAGGTTCAATTCTTTATTTTAGTGCTCTAGGCCTCTTGAGGTATTTACCCAAATCAACAATCAACTTTAAGGTTGAAATAGGTAGGCTTTGAGATTTATTAAATGAGGATGCACATTCTTGTTTTAATCTTCAAGTTGTTTAGTGATGACTTGAAAATAAACATGCTATGCAAAGCATTAAAGTAAACATGAATGCATCTTATTTTAGATCTTAGCTAGAGCCCTTTGCAAGACTTTAAGGAACATAAAACCTCAACCCATTATGTATCATAAGGCAAGCTTTAGAGTTCTTAGCACCTAGACTTCAAGGAAGTCTTAAGGTTTGAACTTCATCATCAAGCTCAAGAAAATAGACACAAAGTTCAACACTTTGTCTAAACAAAATACAAAAACTAAGTCATATTCTTTATTTTATTGCTCATGGGCTTCAATCTAGAGTAAAACTCTTAGAATGGCCGACCAACTTTAAGGTTGGCAAGGGTAAGCTTAGAGCTCTTTGAAAACATGTGATTAATTTTTCTTAACAAAACTTTTGTGATCTACTTAACATTTTTAACAAACTTTGTTCAAATAAAAGGAAAGGAAATGAAATCTTTCAAGGAAAAGGGAAAAGGAACCAAAACTTTTAAGGGAGATAAGAAAGGAAATCTGAAGTTATGAGCAAGAAAGAATGAAAAACACAAGCATGTATGGTCCAAGACCAAGTTGTTTCAAGCTTTAGAGGTTTCTCACAAGACATCAACAAGTCATTATCTTGAAACCTCATCATCAAGCTCAAGTTCTTCTCATAAAATGGCCTCATGGCCGAAATGAAAAAGAGAAAGGAAAAGAGTTTGAACCAAGAGAAAACTAGAACTTTTCTTGAAGAAAACAAGTAAAAACTTGAAAACAAAACCCCTACCTAAGGAAGTCTTTGAAGAAATGAAAGAAAGCTTGAGTTCTTGAAGAGTTGAGAAGACAAAATCTTCTTGAAGAAGGAGGAAGATTCGGCCAAGGGGAAAGCCAAGGAAGATGATTTTTCCTTGAGATTTTAAGCTTGGAAATGGAAAGTTTGAGTGTTAGAGATGGTTTAAGGTGAGGTAGTGGTGGTTTATGGTTATTTGTGGTGGTGGAAGGTTCTTTGAGAGGAAGAAGAAAATGAAGAAAATGAAGGGAAATTTGAGAGAAAAAGCAAGAAAGTGCAAGACAACTAAACTTAGCAAATGATCTAAAGTGTATCAAGGTTCTTCAAGGCTTGGTATTTATAGAAAATTTTTCACAATGAAGGCTGATTAGGGAAGGATGGCCGACGGCCTTGCTTGGTCAATTGGGGAGGAAA
>JAMLFY010000002.1:21188656-21217652 GCA_030441495.1 Dalbergia oliveri | reverse complement strand
AAACTAAGCAATATTAGGCTCAAATTAAAGCTTATTAAATTCTAATTACTAATTAGAGTCAAAATTATTTATTTAGATTGATTAGAACCTAAAATTGCTTAAACACCAAATTGCTTAGTAATTCACTTAAACCTTAACGTAATTCTCAAATTGCATGAATACCTTGCCTACACCTAAACAATACATGGAACACACAAAATCCTCTTCCACAAGGCTGTAATGCACGAAATTATTGAGTAATAAGTCAGAAAATTATTACACAAAAATCCAAAGAATGAAAACAAAGAATCATGAAAACATGGAAACATGATCCATTTTAGCCACCAAACAAAATGATTTTTCTTCCTTATCTCTAATTTTTGGTCAGATTTCTCCTTCCTTTGTCCATTTATGAGCTGCAAAATCTCTATAAATAGGCATGCTTGAAGATAGTTTAGATGCTTAGTTCATAACTTACACAAATTCTAGTCTTAGGAGCACCAAAAGCTTTCTTTCTTCTTGGTTGAATTCCTCCCGTTTTCAAGGATATTTTGCTTCATTTCACTCAAGGAAACCAAGTTCTCTTCCTTTCTTTCAAATCAAATTAGCATAAAATGAACTTGGAAACACCTCCCTACCTAATTTGATTTGAAAGAAGGAAGAGAACTTGGTTTCCTTGAGTGAAATGAAGCAAAATATCCTTGAAGAGCTAAATGGAGAATTCAACCAAGAGAAAGAAAGAAATAAAGCTTTTGGTGCTCCTAAGACTAGAATTTGTGTAAGTTATGAACTAAGCATCTAAACTATCTTCAAGCATGCCTATTTATAGAGATTTTGCAGCTCATAAATGGACAAAGGAAGGAAAGAAATCTGACCAAAAATTAGAGGAAAAAAATAAGGAAGAAAAATCATTTTGTTTGGTGGCTTAAAACATGGAATCATGTTTCCATGTTTTCATGATTCTTTGTTTTCATTCTTTGGATTTTTGTGTAATAATTTTATGACTTATTACTCAATAATTTCGTGCATTACAGCCTTGTGGAAGAGGATTTGTGTGTTCCATGTATTTTTTAGGTGTAGGCAAGGTATTCATGCAATTTAGAATTTACGTTAAGGTTTAAGTGAATTACTAAGCAATTTGGGTGTTTTAAGCAATTTTAGGTTCTAATCAATCTAAATAAATAATTTTGACTCTAGATTAGAATTAGAATTTAATAAGCTTTAATTTGAGCCTAATATTGCTTAGGTTTGTTTTAATTCAAAAAATCTCAAAATTTGTAAACTACAAGTAAGGGCAAAACGTCATTTTACTTAAAAATTGCCCAGACCACCCAGCTTAACCAATGGTTAATCATGGCTTAAAAACACCTTTAACATATTTTAGTGAGTTCGGGCTAAGTTACGCAATAAAGTTAAAAAAACCTAAGGGCGTTTTGGTCATTGCGTCAAGTCAAAATTAGGATTCTTCTCCTCTATTAACACACATAACACAAACAATCCCTTATTAACATCAAAACATCCCCTTGAGGATGGGTGGGCCCACGATCCTCATTTTCTGAGTAAAATAACCTCAGGGCATTTTGGTCATTTTACACGTACAGAAAATTGGGGTTTGCAATACTTGCACGAATTGCTCCTAACTTCTCTTCTAACGTTATATTCCTTTATTAAGGATTGTTTGGTCTCAAATTTTATATAATATTTACCTACGGAATTGGTAATTCCTAATGATAGTAAAAATTACATAAAAATTGGGCGTTACTTGGGACGTAAACGATGACACTAGGATAGAGGATTTCCCTCCTGAGATTCTTTAGCAAGAATTCTCACCCCTCTCCGTTCTTTCCGTTACGTCTTCAGATATCGATGGCGTCGTTTGTGATTTTCATTGACCCGCCTACATGGGAGGTGCACTATGACCCGAGCATCAGTCCTACCATTTCAAGGGTCATTGCGAGGTGCGCGTTTTGCATACGTCAGACGCCCGTTGCCTTTCCTTCTCCAGTTATCGCTTCGACCCGACTTCACCCTTTGGCGATGACCTGATCTTTGAGAGGACGCGACCCCGTGATGAGTAGAACGTCGCCCGTTCGGCATCTTCAGCGGTGCAAGGCTACCCGAGTACGTGCCTTGCCCGAGACATTCGAGATCGACCATCAGAGGATCCTCCTTCTCATCCTTTCTCGAGGGTTCCGCCCCTGTACCCTTGGATATCGGGATGGGTAGCGAGGAGACGGTGACACAGCGGAGGTTAGCACGACGTCCGGAGATGTGCCATCATCGTGGCGGGCATGCTCGCCATCCTTCCGCCTTCACGCATCCGAGGAGCTTGCACAGTTCATTGGATATATACCATCGAGGGATGGGTGAGCGTCATCCATGGCTCGAGGGAGGGAGAGTCTTAGTTGGGTATTTATCTTTGGGGTTGTTCCATGTATCTCTTTATGTTTCTTATTTTATGTTATTGTACTTGCAAGCTCCCCTGGTATGGGTAAGACTTTATGTTTCTGTTATATCTCTATTGTGATGTACTAAACTATATTATCTAATGTGATGAGGAATAATGTTTATGATGGATGTGTTCTTTAATGTTTATGTTCTGTATGTTTTATTTATTCTTTCGCTTCACGTTGTTTATGTTACACGCAAAGTGTAACATCCTCCCAAGTACAACCTCATCCTTAAGTCATGGTATCATACTCAAGAGTTGTTACTTATATTCTGTGGACCTTTCTTAATTATCTATAATAAAGGTCGATCAATTGCGTGTTAACTAACTCATGGTTCTATCGAGATATATAGCCAGAAACAACTTATTTATTTAATACAAATCAAGTACAAAAGGAAGCTTTCTAAGAGCTTTAAGTACATCCATTATCTCTTATGTTTTACAGACATATACATACACTTAAGTACAAAAAACACAAGTTCTACTACTAACTCCTGCAAAATCCACTTGATCTTCTCCTGAGCAGCCTCACCGTCTTCTAGATCAACCTGGGGATGACACGGAAAAACAAATACATAGGGGTGAGAATTCTAACATTCTCAGTAGGGCGTTCCCAAAACATATACTGAAGTTCATGTCATCGTTACCACCCAGCCACTTCGATTTATTTAACAAAAGGTGATCATGCATTACATAATGACTATTCATTTTTAAAGTTCAAAATCTATCTTTTCGAAGTGGTTACTTTTAAGAAAAACCAATCACTTAATACACCTCTACCGTCAGCTCATACTCATAGTAAGTTATGGCAACCAAGAAGAACCAATATACACAAATATGTACATGCCCAATGTAATGAAATTCATCTTTGATTTCCCTTGATGAATCAAAAGTATCACATCCTCTCTATTTGCCTTCGACAAGCCAAAAGGATCTCAACTCACTCTATTTGCCTTTGACAAGTCAAAAGGATCTCGTGTCATTATTTGCCCTTGACAAGTCAAAGAGGATCTCATGTTTCATTATTTGCCCTTAACAAGTCAAGAGGATCTCAAGTTTCTTGTGATCATAGAATTTAATTCATACATCATTCACTGCATGCATAAAACACATCCAGGCATCCATTCACAACGAAATTCTCATTTGTATCTTATAAATCAATCTTTTAAACTATCTAGTATGCATTCATATGTCACAAGACATACAGCCAAAAAGGTAACATCAAGTACTCATGTCATTCTAGAACCAAAAATTCCATTACTTCATCAATTCAAATCATTGTTGCATTTCCAGCATAATGGCAGATTTTACACCATTGTAACACGAATTATGTTGCCCCTCAAACAATCAATTCAGAGGCTATAAAAATTTCACATGACACTTCAATGTGTCTAAAACAACCCGTAAAAATTTCAGGGCAATCAGAATTATATAACCACTTCAATAAAATAGGCAAATCTGGTGGTCAGAAGCCACAAATTCATAGTCCAGACTTGTGTTCTCAAAATATTTAGCCCTAGAATTCGATGGAATCATGGTACAAGAAAATTCACAGAGGTATTTCAACCGTTATTAGTCTTGTGTATAAATTTCAGGATCTATCTCAATCAATTGCTATGATGAAAAATTCGGGCAAGTTTGTCACTTAGTCTCAACAATTCAGACGCGCAGTTACAATTCGGTTTCTAATTTTTTTGAGGCATCAAACTTTAGAATTAAACCCTAAGAAAATTCGTGTGTTTAGTCTAAGAGGTTAAATAGAACATATAATTTTCATGGCTCATTAAACCACCCACAAAATTTCCAGAAAATTCATGAAAAGTTCTGATTCAAACGAAAATCAGTCCAAGCAACCTAGTTCCAATTTCACTTGAGAGAAAACCCATTTTAAAACCATCCATACACAACAAAAAAATTCATACATCAATATCAATATGTTAATCATCAATATCATCAAAATTTTCAGAATTAGGGCAAGCCAAAACAGAATTGAAAAATTTCACAAGGAAGGCGCAGAAAACCCTACTTTGAGAGCTTTTGAGCTCTATGCTCCAAAGGATGCTCTAGAATGCTTTTGCTTCACTTCAAAGCTTCCCCACTAACATCAAACCCTTCCTTTAACCTCTGATTGTGTGCCCTCAAAGTTGAAAAAGTGATGGATTCAAATTATAATCGGTTAGATTTGTAGGTTATGATGAATAGAATAAGTTTAGTGAAGAGAGTTTGTGATTTTAGTGACTTTGAGCTAGGGTTTTGCAAGCTTGAAGCTTGTTAATGGAGTTTGAGAGGAAGAACAATGGAGGAATGGATCTTAGAGAGGTCTGGCCGAAATTGTGATGAAGGGAAATGATAAGATGTTGATATTTTGAGTTTAGGGCAAAATACATAGAATTTTCAAGTCCAAAAATGTTTTCTTTGAAGATAATTATTGTAATTTTGTGCAATTCCTATTGGTTAGTCATAAAGGTGTAATTGTGTGGCACATCTCAAGCCACACACTTGTCCTCCTTAGGTGGCAACTTGCTCTGCAAGTTTTATTAAATGTAAGACCATCCTGAAATCTCGCGAACGGGTAAACACCGTACCGATTAAACCGATATTACCCGAAAATTAATTTTAAGTATAAAATTATCATTCCCAGATATTCCTAACCTCATTCCCATGTTTCCCTAATTTCAGGCACCTCGGGCTCGAATTTAGGGTTTCAGCTATCCCGCGAGCCGTGGGGCCCACAAGGTTACTATTCACCGGCCCGAAATTTTTTTTTTTTACAGGTCCGTTGGGCCGCCCTCATCATTGCTAAACTATTATATTTTTGAAATTATGATTAATAAAGCTCAAATTAATTTTTAATTAAATTTTAGGGTGTTACATAAAGGCTCGCACTTTATTTTATATAAATCATTTCAAAAAAAAAAATTACCCGTATTCTGCTAAGTGTTTATAAATTTAAAGAAAAGTAATAACTAATAATTAGTCTTGATACGTCCCAGGCGTATTGGGGTTAAATATTAGGGTGTTACAACGTGATGATGGAACAGATGAAATAGAGGTTCGGGTCGGTTGGGAACCAAGAACATGGAAAATTCTCAGAATGCAAGAGGCTGGAACCCCAGAATTCAAAGGGACATCTAACCCAGAAATAGCTAATAGATGGATTCATGAAATAGAGAAGGTTTTCTTTGTGGTTGAATGCTCTAATGAACAAAAGGTGGCATTCTCTACTTACATGCTGAAGGGAGAGGCTACCGCTTGGTGGAAAGATGCCAAAGGCTTGCTCGAAAATGCCGAAACGTAGATTACGTGGGAGGTTTTTTGTGCTACGTTCCATAAGAAGTATTTTCCAGACCGACAAAAAAGGTGAAAGAATTAGAATTTCTCTCCTGACACAAGGAAACCAAAGTGTGGTTGAATACACGGCCAAGTTCAAAGAACTGATAAAACATTCAACTAGCTACCAAAGGGATCCCAATGAGGTTTGGAAGTGTACGAAGTATGAGAGTGGTTTGAGGCCAGACATTTTGACGTCGTAGCCCGCTAGAAGTTATTGACTATGCGTCTTTAGTCAACAAAAGCCAAGTGGCCAAAAATTGTAATCGTCATTGATCGCCCATCGGGTTGAAGAGAATAAGATAGATCCGCCCCACAAGGCTACCAGCATTCCTACATAAGAAACCCTACCAAAGAGGTGGCTTCAAGGAGAAATGGCCTCAACATCCTATGATTAACTAACCTAGGACACAAGCTGTCAATGTAACACCCTCCTAATTCCCATGTTCTACTCGAGTATTGACATAGAAATTAGAGTGTTACTCCCAAATAAAAAACTATACTAGTCAACATATAAAGTGATAAAGAGACTTAGATACATATGTTGCAAAACTCATTTATACATATATGAACACCAGGTTTTAGTTAGTGTGTACACTACATCAGTAAAGCAAACGACACGACCCCAGCTAGTCAGAAACCTCGTAACAAGGACTAGCCCTCGCCTAAGACCTAGCCTGCTCAAGTATCCGCCCAAACAAAAACAACATATAGATACAACGGACCTGAAAACATTTAATAGTACATAAAACTACAGGCTAGTAAAGTCCTAACACCACACTACTACTATGTACACGCCAAAAGTCTCTGAGAATCCGTATCGTCCTCCAGGAAACCATTGGCCATCGGCACGATGGCTCGCCTCCACCGGGGCGTCTGGGCCCTTGACGGTCAAAGTCTGAGGAGGATGATGACGAAGGTCGTCTGGAGGGGGCACAAGTGGTGCTGGTGGGGCTAAAACATCGGGGTGTGCCATGTGTAGAGGCACACCATCATATGGAGAACGGGGTCGAACTCTGGGGTAAACACAGAAACACTGAACGGAAGAATACATAGGCCCAGGGAATAGGCCACAACATCCAGGAGTCCAGGTCGGTCGTAATGCCACTCCATTGGGCGAGTCAAGGAAGAGAATCACTGATGGCATCTGAATGCAATACAACATATATGCACATAGGGATGAGAATATTATAAAATTCTCAGTAGAGTAATCCCTCATATATGATACAGAAATCAACATCAACTGAATGCACATAAGAATACTCATGCAAGAATTATAAGATCCACCACCAAAGTATGTACATTATGTGAAATCAAGATACAACCACAATAATGAATTATGCATTGCTATTTGGAGCCATGGAATCCAGTTAGTGCATTTTCTCTTTTTATTAACATAAGGGAGGCTTAATATCACATCAAGAGGTGTCTACATTAGATAGTTCCACAAAGGACAATAGACTGCTAGGACATGAGCTCATTCCTATCCGTGGTCATCGGACTTCATTTTTTTCCATTTCCGAATCACACACAGTTCTACTCCTAGCCGATACATCCATCGACTCATAAAATCCCTAGGGAAGTCCTTACTCTGGCCTTCCCTAATTAACCAGTATAAGCCTTGTTTCTGTTTCCCTATATGTTAAAAGTATGCACACGTGAAATGTATAAATTCTCTTTTCGCATATCAGTAATTCAGTACTTTCTCTCTTCCCAAAGCAAGCATAAACCATATATATGCATTCATGCACCATGTAATCCTTATTCTTTCCTCATAATAAATCAATCATTAGAGTTCATAGTATGCTTTCATTGTAACACCCTAGTTGAATTACAAGTCATTATAGTACTAAATCAACATTTGAAATTCAGGTTCAACAGGTTGGCAGAATCTGTGCTTAAGTAGAAAAATTTATTTTCCCTACTACCTGGTCGATTCAAGGGCTGCCAAAATTCTCCATGACACTTCAATGTGTCTAGGAGGCCCTGTAAAAATTTCAAGACAAACAGATCTCTCTAACTCTTTCAGTAAATTGTACAAATTTAGTGGTCAGGGGCCACCAACTCACAGATCAGACCAGGATTCTCTTAATTATTTACCATAGAAAATGATTGAAATAACTCACAATAAAATTTACAGTGACACTTCAATATATTATCTACTTTGTGTAAAAATTTCGAAGGTTCATTCAATCATTTGCTATGGTAATAAAATCAGACAATAATATTGCTTCAGTTGCAACAATCAAGACAGCATCAGTCTCATTTTGGGATCTGATTTTTTTGAGGCAATAAACCTTAAAATCAACAGCCAAGAAAATTCATGTAGTTGATTTAAGATGTTAACTTCAACATATAATTTTTATAGCTCATGAAACTACCCACAACCACACCAGAAAATTCGTGCATAATTACTGCTTGCAGGAAAACCGAAAATCCAGCAGCTTAGTCCAAAGTTCTTGTGATAAAAACCATTTTCTAACACCATCCAAACACAACACAAAAATTCATACATCAATATCAACATAATAACAATCAATAGAACCAGAAATCTAGAACTAAAACTCATCAGAATGTTTCAGAAAAATTTTGATGGAAAAGGCCCAAGAAAACCCTACCCTTGAAGGCTAATATATCCTTGTCTTTAGTTTTGCTCTAAAATGGAAGTCCTTCACCCCAAAGCTCTTAGAACACACCCAAACCCTTCTCTAATCAGTGATGGATGAGGTAATAAGGTGAGATTTAGAGATTCTAATCGGTTATACTTGTAGAGGTTGAAGTGTAGAACAAGTCTAGTGAAGGAAGATTTTGATTTTGATCAAGTTTGGCTTAGGATTTTTGAGCTTGAAACTCAAGATGGTCAAGGGTTTTTAAGAGAAAATGGAGTTCTTTCTGGTTCTCTTCATGGCCGAAGGTTAAGGAGACATTTATGGAAGTTAGGTGGGTCATATTGATCTTATAAGGTGTGATGTTATTGGTTAATCATAAAGCAAGATCTTTTTTTCAATAAAAGGAACAATTATCAATGGCTATGATTTGATCTTCTATCCAAGATGAAATCTTAACCATTCATTTGGCATTTGAAAGGATAAACTCCATTATTCTGGAGAGATTAACCAGCCTTCGGTGTTAGAAATCGCACCGAAATTTCACCGAACGGGTGAAACACCATAACCGAGAAATTAGATATCGCCTGAAAATTAATTCTAAGTATAAAATATTCACTTTTAGCTATTTCTAACCTTATTCCCATATTTTTCTAATTTCGGGCACCTTTGGGTCCTGAATCTAAGGTTTCAATTAGCCAACGGCCTGCGGCCCGTAAAACACTATTCACATCTTTTTTTCTTTTTTTTTTTTTTGCTCGAACATAAAGTTGTTCTCATCATTACTACATCTGCAGAATCTTAATATTCTCATTAACAAAGCCTCAATTAATTTCTAAAGAAAAGAACTAGGATGTTACAGTCAATCAACCTAAACGTCGCCATCCCAGAACCTATAGTTAGACCACCTTGTGCCACTTGTGGAAAGCAACACGGAGGGAATGCAGATGTGGAAAGAATGTCTGCTATCAGTGCGGACAGTCGGGCACTATTCTAGGGAGTACCTAAAGATCAACCAGTCTTCTACACCTAAGCCAAGGGCAAAGGGATGCGTATTTGCTATCACTTGAGATGGCCTCAAAATTCGATGATCTGATTCAAGGTAAATGTATAATTAATGGAAAACCCTTAATTGTATTGTTTGACTCTAGCGCAACGCATTTGTTTATTTTAGATAACTTGCAATAAGCTAGACTGCATATATCCGACTTGAACATTGTCTTAGTTGTTTCTATACCCACTATAATGTGTTAGGTGACCAAGCATGTCTAAACTGTGAATTTGAAGTAGCTAATAGGACTTTTCATCATGATTTAGTTTGTTTTCCCTTATCGACTTTGATGTAATTTTGGGTATGGATTGGCTTTCTGCTAACCATATGCTATTGAATTGTCCAAATAAGACAATAGTATTTCTTCCTAAACCCAACCTTTATACACCCAATAGAAAGATACGGCTATACCTGAACTCCATAATCAAGGGGGATAGTAGGAATGAAAAGTGAGAGTATGTTTTCTTAATGATGAGTGAGGAAGAAGTGAAGCAAGCCCTAAATGAGATTCCTATGGTAAAGGAATTTCCAAATGTTTTCCCTGATAACATACCATAATTGCCCCTATAAAGGGAGATTGAGTTTTCTATAGATTTGGTACCGGAACGGGACCCATATCTATAGTGTACGCCCCAATTTCTCCTGTTGAGAACAAATGACCAAAATGCCCTGAGGTCATTTTTCCAGAATTAAAGGATAATCAGGCAATCCTGAATGGGTCAACTCAATATTTGAAGGGGTTATAATTGTTATGGTTGTTATTCGAGGTGAAAATCTCATTTTCTGAATTTTCTCAAAATGACCAAAATACCCATGCTGTTCTACGGGTAAAAGGTGTCGTTTGAGCTAGGAATTTTTCCAGGAAGTTTAGAATGATGTTTTTAAGTAAGGTTTGATGTTTAGTTAGGGAAGGTCCCAGGTAGTTTTAGTGCAAAATTACCATTTTGCCCCTAACAGTGTACAGTGAGCCTAATGACGCAATTAAGCAAACCTAAGCAATATTAGGCTCTAATCGAAGATTAATTTATTTCGATAATTAATCTAGAGTCAAAATGATTTATTAAGGTTAATTAGAACCTAAGATTGCTTAGTTAAACTCTAATTACATTCTTTAATTCAAGATTTCTAGTCATGGAATCTTGAATAGTATTTTCTCTCCAATTCCTTACATTAAGGAATTGTGCCATACCTCATTTGACTAAGAAAATGAATTTAATTTGTTAATCTAGTATGACCACTCCCTAATCAAGTCTTGACACTCCTAATTACCCAATTACCTCACCTAAACACCTTCTTACAAACCCCTAATCAAAACCTTAATCAAAGAAACACCTAAACACATAACTAACCCATAATTAGATGAACTAATTTTCTCTTTCTTGGCCTTAAGTGGCCAGCCACTCCACCCCCTCCATAGCCCATCATGTGTTGTTTCAATTACACTCAAGAGCCATACTTCAAGCCATGCTTTGCCCATACTTCACCATGCCTTCAACCATACTTACAACCATACATTTGTAAGAGATATTTCTTTCTCCTTCCTCCCTCAAAGTGGCTGGTTCTTCCTCCCCCCTTGGAAGCCTCATTGTTGAGAATTTCTATAAATACCAAGCCTTGATGAACCTTGTCACACTTTGGTTCATTTGTTAAGTTTACACTTCTTGCAAAATTCTCTCATTTCCTCTCAAACTCCCTCACTTTGCTCGAGTTCTTCCTCAAGACTTCAAGAGGATTTCCTTCTCATTTCATCAAGAAAACAAAGCTTCCTTACATCTCTCTTCAAGACTTCTTTAGGTAGGGGTTTTGTCTTAATGTTTTTGCTTGTGTTCTTAAGAAAAGTTCTAGCTTTCTCTTGGTTTCAAACTCTTTTCCTCTTCTTTTTTTCTTTTCAGCCAAGAGGCCCTTTTATAAAGAGAACATGAGCTTGATGATGAGGTTTCAAGATAATGACTTGTTGTTGTCTTGTGAGAAACCTCTAAAGCTTGAAACAACTTGGTCTTGGACCATACATGCTTGTGTTTCTTTCTTTTCCTTGCTTAAAATTTTCAGTTTCCTTTTCCTTTTCCTTTTTCTTTGAAGGATTTCGGTTTCTTTTGCCTTGGTTGGAACAAAGTTGCTAAAAATTGTAAAGTAGAGCACAAAATTTTTGTTAAGAAAAATTAATCCTATGATTTCAAAAAGCTCTAAGCTTACCCTTGCCAACCTTAAAGTTGGTCGGCGTTCTAAGAGTTTACTCTAGATTGAAGCCCATGAGCAATAAAATAAAGAATATGAGTAGTTCTATTTATGTTTGTTTTGTTAAAGTGTTGGTGCTTTTGGTTTTAATCTATTTTCTTAAGCTTGATGATGAAGTTCAAAACCAAAGTCTCCTTTGAAGACTTGGTGTTAAGAACTCTAAAGCTCATCTTCCATTGTTAAGATACATGTTAGGTTAAGGCCATTAATGTTCCTCTAAAGTCTTGTAGGAGCTCTAGTTAAGATAAAACAAGTTGCATTCATGTTTAAGTTTATGTCTTGCATCTCATGTTTATCTTGATGCCATCACTAATCTCATAAGAATAAATGAATGAACTTGCATTAACATATTTAAATTCCCAAGCTTGCATTTCATGTTTATATTTCAAGTCATCACTTAATCCTTAAAGATAATAATGAGGTTGCATCTCATATTTATTTTATGCCTCACTTTACTTTGTAATGAAGAGTAAAATGAAGTGCATAGCATGTTTAAGATTATGTTATCACCTAAATACTCTAGAGCTCAAAGACTTGCCCTAAGTATCTTCAAAGGGAAATTTTAATCAAAAAGGAATGGATGTGTTAAAGTATGATACAATCATGATTTGATTTAGTAAATTGTAATGATGATTTCAGGAAAATGTTGGAAAATTGTTTTATGAGGTCTCAAGGTGTTTAAATAGTTTGGAATGTGTCAAAAATCATGTTTTCTCAAATTTAGGTTTGGTAATCGATTACCAGCTTATGTAATCGATTACCAGAGGGTTCTCGAAGGGTTTTTGATTCTAGTAATCGATTACCAGAGACAATGTAATCAATTACCAATGCTATTCTTCATGCCCAGGTCCTTAAAGCCTGTAATCGATTACCTATTTGTGTAATCGATTACTCAAATGTTCTTCATTTTCAGAAACGAATTAACCCTAAGTAATCGATTACCATCATAAGTAATCGATTATTATTTTTTGAACCCAGAATAAAATTTAGTCCCTGGTAATCGATTACCAGGTACATGTAATCGATTACCAGAACACCCTTTTTGCTCATGAAATTATTCCAAGAGAAAGACTAGTAACTTGTGTATACTTATAACATGAGTTTATGTGAATATGTATGATGAACATTTTTGGTTTTTGTCTTATCTTTATGGCCACTGTATGAATTCTGTTTGAGGAGTTAGAATGGGTAATATTATGCTTAAGCAAAGTGAGGAACGTTTTGGAGGATTGGAAAGACTAATCAAATAGGGAGGAATTAGAACTAGAATCTTAAAGTGCTTAGACACAAGAATAATAACTTCTCTTCAGCATAATTGAGCTTAAGGAAGATGGTTCATAACTAGTGATTATGCCTAGGAGTTGAATATAGAATCTTAGGCGAAGATAGAACTTAGAAAAAAGTTTAAGGCATAGATTCTAGAATCCCCGTAGTTGAATAAATGATCATGATGAGTAATCTATATGATGTCGTTGGATGAATTAGTGAGCATAATGTTAGAAAGAATTATAAAGAACAATCCCCTAGATATGATAAAGACTTGCAATGGGTGACAAGATTACTAGAACAAGAATTTAAGACCCGTAAGGGCCAAAGATAAGACACCATGAGATAGGAGGTGTGATGTGAGCATGAGAACAAGAGAGTATATTCTTAATGATGTGAATATGTTAACATTTCAAGTATGAAACTTTATGTGTATAATTGACATGTTGATATGATGAAGTGTTGTGCCATGTATTTGAGATGCATGAGGTTCTCGAAATATGAATGAGATTGAAGAATATGCTCATGTGAACTAGAAAGTTTATTGATTGAGAAAGTTTCATAAGAATGATGCATGTGATCGAGGTTATGTGGCATGACTCAAATTTGAGGAAATTTGGAAAGTAGCTGTTGTCCCCGACTTTCCGTCAAATTTGAGAGACTCAAGAAAGTTTTTGAGAAATATGATGTTTAATGTGACACAACAAGACGTACTTCTCTTGCTCAGATAGGAGAAGGTAAAATCGTGAGGGCATAGACATTAGGCTGCCAAAGCGGACAAAGTCGCTGGTCATAACCGTCGATGCGTTTCGAAGAAGGAAAAAGTCTCATGATGGGTGATCCTTAGGCCCCTACCCGTACTCTAGAGTCAGGATTATGATGATTATGATTATGATTATGATTATGTTTATGATTTGTTTATCAAGAGGATAAGTAAGAACTAGTGACGACTAGTTAAGGTATGAGCTCATAGCCTAGTTTAAGGGGTGTGGTTTATGTTTGGTGTCACAAGATTAAGATGAAGGAATGATGCTCAAAGAGAAGTTACATGCCACTTATATGTTGACTGATTATTGCTTTGTTTGCCTAAGATGTTGCCATGCATTCATGTTACGCATTCCTGCATACATGCATTAAGATTCATTATAAAAGACATGGACCTTGGATAAGTAACTTCTATGAAAATCTCATAATAAACCTTTGCATGTTTAACCTTTTCATAATAAACCCAAGGTTCCTGGGACGTAAACGATGACACTAGGATAGAGGTTGTCCCTAAGATTCTTTAGCAAGATTCTCACCCCCTCTCTCTGTTTCTTTTCTGTTACGTCCTTAGACATCGATGGCGTCGTTCGTGATCTTCATTGACCCACCCACTGGGAAGTGCACTATGACCCTGAGCATCAGTCCTACCACTTCAAGGGTCAATGTGAGGTGCGTGTTTTTGTGTACGTGGGACGCCCATTTGCTTCCCCGTCTCCAGCTATCATTTCGATCCGACTTCACCTTTGGCGACGACCTGATCTTTGAGAGGACGCGACCAGAGACGAGCGGACCCATCGTGCCCGTCCTTCCTCATCAGCAGCACGCGGATACCCGAGTATGTTCCCCATTCTTGGTCGGAGGTCGATCCTTCGGAGGGCTCTTCCCCTTCGTTTCCTATGGATCTCAGTGGAGGTAGCAAGGACACTGTCACCGCCGAGGCATGCGAGGCATGTTCGAAGCCAGAGGTGACCACGTCGTGGAGGCCACGCGTCCTCGATTCCCATTCCTAGATCTCCGCCTCGTTGGGCTACATCGAGGAACTCTGGTTCGCGGGCATCCCATCCGAGGATCAGCGTCATCAGTAGGCGTGGAGAGTGAGGGTAGTGATAGTTGAGTGTCTTATCTTTGGGGATTTACCAATTACTTTGTAACACCCTAATAATTAACCCAATACACCTAGGCAGTATTGATTAATTACTAGACTTTACTCTTTGCTTCAGTTCCTTAATCATGCTTTGAAAATACTTAGTGAAATTACGAGCCATTTTTTTTTAAACATAATTGAAAACGTGAGCCGCGCTTAACGTGAAAGATTTAGCAAAATTTAAAAGACACATAGGAATTTACAAACATCACATCATAATATATTGGCTCATCATACAGCATCCATAATTACATATCATATAGATATTTTGCCTACCAACGAATAAGACTAAGTGTAGGCAATCTAATAAAACATAAATAATATATGGATGGAAGGACATCCATTAATGGCACCTAGTAATAACACTCAGGGATAGGGATAGATATCTGAAATATACGAGTGAAACTAGTAGGATTCAAGTTCAGCTACCCCTGACAGCCTCAATGTGATTCACGAACGCTTCCTTCGTTTCTGAAGACGAGATGGAAAGAAAAATAGAGGGAGTGAGAAACTTATAAAAAGAATCTCAGTAGGGTACTCACCTCATGATGCATTGTGTCATCATCATCGTCCCCAGGAACCTCGGGTTATTATGAAATAGTGAGCATGCTAAGATTGATTTATTAAGTTCGAAAATATACTTTACCGAGGTTCGTCGGTTTTAATCATGCGTCTTATAATGCATCATAAACTTAGCATGTCATGTTTATAATGAACTTTTCCTTTCATATATAATAACATAGTTATGCATAAAATCACATCATATTCCTCATCATCATTTCATAATACTATGCATAGCAGAATATCATATTTCTCATCATCATCTCATAAATACTATGCATAGCAGAACATCATATTCACATAATGCATTTACTTAGTTTCTTAGGTGACTTAAAGTTACTTTCATCATCATTTTCCTGGGCCACCCTATACTCCACCCTTTTGGGAGTAATCTAGGTTATGAGCTCATACCTTGCTAGTCGTCACCAGCACATACTTATCCCTTTTGATAAGAAAAATTCCGTCTCTACCCTTTTGAGAGAACAGACTAGGGGCAAGAATCACCTTTTCACCGCCTATAGTTTGACGGGTCCAAAGGATCATTTTCTCATATATTTTGAGTCACCTTTAAGTCTTTGCATGTTATATCATAATACAATTCTTCATTCATAATCATCATAACATTTTCTCATTTATAGTCTTATGCCGAAATAATATATACCAACTGTAATCATGCATCTGGAGATTCCAAAGAGAGGTGGGTCACAATGGACACGCTTAAATACCAAATCTTTCCTTAGTCAGAATCTTTCCAAATTGCACTCTTACAATAATACACTTTCTTCCAGGAACAGAATATGTCTTTATTTCATGCATAAGTTTTCATTGTTTGCAACAACAACTATAACATACAAACCAGGGAATCAATCAATGACACCAAATTCTTAATAAGCATCAAATCACATTTTAAGTACACATAAATTACTAGCTTCCCATAAAATTCTTACAAAGTTTTAAAACTCTTTTAGAACTAATTCCTTTTGTTAAACTTGAAAGAAGTCATAGGACTTTAGGCCTAAATTAACCATGGGACCGATTTATAACTTGAAAGAATGTTCATAATTAAATCTTTCACTTAAGATAAAAGGAGCAAGTCTTGAGCTTTAGAGATTTAGGTGACATCTTTGAATTATTACCATGCTATGCAACCTTATTTTAATCTTATCTTTATAAGGTGATAGCTTGGAATTATAAACATGATATGCAATTCCATTTCTTTATCTTTAAGATTTAAGGTGATAACTTGAAAATTAAACATGATGCAAGAACTTGTAATATAAACATGATGCAAGAAACTGAGCGGCGGTAATCCGCAGGACAGTAGAGGGAGAAGAGAATCTTAAGCAACCGAGCGCGGTAGTCCGCACAGGACCGGTGAGGGGGATGAGAATTACATTTTTTAAGCTCCAATTCTCAAGACTTCTTAAAGAATAAATTCTTTAACTCCAATTATCTCATTTCTTCGCTTATGATTCATAAGCAAGTCTTTGAGCTCTAGGATTTTTAGGTGATGACATAAAATAAACATGCCATGCATTGACTCTTTTAGCCATTATAAAATAAAGTGAGAGCATAAAATAAACATGAGATGCAACTTCTTTATTATCTTTAGAGATTAAGTGACAACTTGAAATTTAAACATGAAATGCAAGCTTGAAATTTAAACATGAGATATGCAAGTTCATTTATTTATTCTTGAGAATTTAGTTATGACATAAAATAAATATGGTTATGCAAGGCATAAACTTAAACGTGGATGCAAGTTCACTTGATCTCTTTACTAGAGCTCCTTCAAGACTTTAAGAGAATTATGTTTTCAACCCAATATATGTATCTTAGCAAGACAAAGTAAAAATACATATTTCATATTCAAACCTCAAGATAAAAACATTATTCTTTAAAGTTTTGCATTAAATGGAATGTTCAAGCTTTAGAGGCCTAACTTGTGATGGATTTACAACCCATATTCAAGGTCCTCATCATCAAGCCATCATTTCATTCCTTCCTAGGCCATTTGGCCGAAACCATGAAAGGAAAATAAGGAAAGAAAACTGAAATTTTAGAAGCTTTGGAAACTAGTGAAACCTTCAAGTTTTAGAGATCTAACTTGTGAAAGCTTTGCAACCAACACTCAAGAATCTCATCATCAAACCATGGTCTCATCATAAGCTAGGCCATATGGCCAAAATACTTTAAAAAGAAAGGAAGAAGAAACTGAAAATGAAAACTTAAAAGAAAGCTCATGAAAACATCATTTTTGAGCTAGAAACATAACTTGTCTTAGCATAAAATGAACTTAGAAACACCTCCCTACCTAATTTGATTTGAAAGAAAGGAAGAGAACTTGGTTTCCTTGAGTGAAATGAAGCAAAATATCCTTGAAAAGCTGAAGGGAGAATTCAACCAAGAGAAAGAAAGAAAGAAAGCTTTTGGTGCTCCTAAGACTAGAATTTGTGTAAGTTATGAACTAAGCATCTAAACTATCTTCAAGCATGCCTATTTATAGAGATTTTGCAGCTCATAAATGGACAAAGGAAGGAAAGAAATCTGACCAAAAATTAGAGGAAAAAAAATAAGGAAGAAAAATCATTTTGTTTGGTGGCTTAAAACATGGAATCATGTTTCCATGTTTTCATGATTCTTTGTTTTCATTCTTTGGATTTTTGTGTAATAATTTTCTGACTTATTACTCAATAATTTCGTGCATTACAGCCTTGTGGAAGAGGATTTTGTGTGTTCCATGTATTTTTTAGGTGTAGGCAAGGTATTCATGCAATTTAGAGAATTACGGTTAAGGGTTTAAGTGAATTACTAAGCAATTTGGGTGTTTTAAGCAATTTTAGGTTCTAATCAATCTAAATAAATAATTTTGACTCTAGATTAGTAATTAGAATTTAATAAGCTTTAATTTGAGCCTAATATTGCTTAGGTTTCGTTAGCAAATCAAAAATCTCAAAATTTGTAAAACTGCACAAGAGGGGCAAAACGGTCATTTTACTTAAAAATTGCCCGAGACCACCCGAGCTTAACCAATGGTTAATCATGGCTTAAAAACACCTTTTAACACATTTTAGTGAGGTTCGGCTAAGCGGCACGCAAATCGGTTAAAACGCGTAAGGGCGTTTTGGTCATTTCGCGTCGAGCTCAAAATTAGGATTCTTCTCCTCTATTAACACACATAACACAAACAATCCCTTATTAACATCAAAACATCCCCTTGAGGATGGGTGGGGCCCACGATCCTCATTTTCTGAGTAAAATAACCTCAGGGCATTTTGGTCATTTTACACGTATAGAAAATTGGGGTTTGCAATACTTGCACGAATTGCTCCTAACTTCTCTTCTAACGTTATATTCCTTTATTAAGGATTGTTTGGTCTCAAATTTTATATAATATTTACCTACGGTAATTCGGTAATTCCTAATGATAGTAAAAATTACAGTAAAAATTGGGGCGTTACATTACTCCCCTCCTTAAAAGAATTTCGCCCTCGAAATTCGTTACTGAATAGCTCTGATCCTGTGCTTGCATATCTGATTCCAGCTCCCATGTAACTTCTTCGGTTTCATCTTGTCCCCATGCTACTTTGACTGGGGTACAACCTTGTTCCTTAACTCCTTAACTCCTCGTCAACGATTCTCGTGGGTGGTAAGTTAAACGTTAGGTCATCTCTTAATTGTACATGTTCTGGCTCTAGTACATGACTTGGGTTAGAATGATATTTCCTTAACTGGGAGACATGGAAAACATCATGAAGGTTGGACAGACTCGGGGGTAGGGCTATACGGTAGGCTACATATCCTATTTTGCTAAGGATTTCAAATGGACCAAGAAATCTGGGGCTCAATTTCTTTACTTTTATTGCTCGGCCTATGCCTGTGGGGGGTGATTCTTAGGAACACATGGTCCCCTTCTTGAAAATCTAGCGGTTTTCGCCGCTTGTCGCATAGTTTTTCTGTCGACTTTGAGCAGTAAGAATTTTATCCCTAATTTTCTTAATTTGTTCCGTTGTTTCCCTCACAATATCAAGTCCAGTAGACTTTGCTCTCTGGGCTCATACCAACATAAAGGTGATTGACACTTTCGTCCATAGAGGGCCTCGTATGGTGCCATACCGATACTTGCATGATAACTGTTGTTATATGCAAACTCAATTAATAAGGTACTTATCCCAACTCTCTCTTTGATCTAAAACACAAGCCCTCAACATGTCCTCCAAAGTTTGGATAGTTCTTTCAGATTGACCGTCGTTTGGGGGTGATAAGCCGTGCTCAAACACAGCTTGAACCAAACGCCTTCTGAAAGGCTCCCCAAAACCGTGACGTGAATCGCGGATCTCAATCAGAGATTATCGTCGACGGTCCGTGTAACCTTACTATCTCCTGAATATATAACTGTGCTAACCTATCCAAGGAATAAGTCACCTTAATAGGTAAAAAGTGGGTTGACTTAGTCAACGATCCACTATTACCCAAATGGCGTCATGATTCGCTTGGGTCCTCGGTAGTAAATTACAAAATCCATGGAGATACTATCCCACTTCCACTCGGGGATTGATAGGGGTTGCAACATTCCAGAGGGTCTTTGGTGCTCAATCTTCACCTTTTGACATACCAAGCATTTATTCACCCATGTGCACACATCCTTTTTCAATCCAGGCCACAGAACATCTTCCTCAAATCTTGATACATCTTGGTGGCACCAGGATGGAGGGTGAAATGACTCTTATGGGCTTCCTCCAAAATATCCTTTCGGAGGTCACCACTAGCAGGTACACATATACGACCTTCAAACCTCCATAAACTATCATTCCCTTGGGTAAAACCTTTCAACTTATCAGCTCTTCCTTAAGGTCTCTTGAAATTCTGTATCTTTCCTTTGGGCTTGAGCAATTCTTTCCTTGAATTCACTTGTCACACTAAGGTGACAAGCTCTTATGCCCTTAGTGGTCAAGGTCATTCCTAGGTTGAGGTCTCTAAATTGCTCAATTAACTCAATCTCTTTCACCATCAAACGGGACACTTGTAAGGATTTCCTACTTAGGGCATCAGCTACAACATTAGCTTTACCTGGATGATAGTTTAACCCGAAATCATAATCTTTTAAAAACTCCATCCACCTTCTTTGCCTCATGTTTAGCTCTTTTTGATCAAAGAGATATTTCAAACTCTTGTGATCAAAAAACACCTCAAACCTCACTCCGTATAAATGGTGTCTCCAAATCTTTAGAGCAAACACGACAGCGGCTAACTCAAGGTCATGGGTGGGGTAATTTGCCTCATGTGGCTTGAGTTGCCTCGATGCATAGGCCACCACTTGCCTATCCTATCAGTACACAACCCAAACCCTTCCTCGAAGCATCACAGTACACTTCGAAAGGCACATTGGGGTCGGGTAACACTAAAATAGGGGTTGAGGTTAGCTTGTGTTTCAGCTCTTGAAAGCTCTTTTCACACTCGGGGTCCATGAAAAAGAGGTGTTTTCCTAGTTAGCTTAGTCAAGGAAGGGAAATCTGGGAAAATCCCTTGATAAACCGACGGTAATAACCAGCTAAACCTAAGAAGCTCCTTACTTCAGTTCCGTGGTTGGTCTTTCCAGTTACAACCGTTTCCACCTTACTAGGATCTACAGCAATTCCTTTCTTAGATACTACATGCCCTAAAAATTTCACCTCATCCAACCAGAATTCACACTTAGAAAGCTTGGCATATAGTTTCTTTTCCTTTAGGATTTCCAGTACTATAGTTAGGTGGCGTTCATGCTCCTCGTGGGTCTTAGAGTAGATGAGAATGTCATCTATAAAGACAACCACAAACTGATCTAAATAGGGTCTAAAGATCCTATTCATGTAATCCATAAAATTCCGGAGCATTGGTTAATCCAAAGGACATTCCTAAACTCAAAATGGCCGTATCGGGACGAAAGGCCGTTTTTGGTATATCTTCATCTCTCACCCTAATCTGGTGGTAACCTGACCTCAAATCAATCTTAGAAAACACGTTGCCCCTTAAGCTGGTCCATCAAGTCATCTATCCTAGGCAAAGGGTATTTGTTCTTCACTGTCACTTTATTCAATTGCCTATAGTCAACACACATCCTCATACTCCCATCCTTTTTCTTCACAAACAACACAGGGGCTCCCCAAGGTGACGCACTAGGTCTGACAAACTTTTTCTCCAATAAATCCTCCAACTGAGCTTTCAACTCGGTCAACTCTAATGGGGACATCCTGTATGGGGCTATGGATATGGGACCTCACGGAAGCAATTCTATGGAAAACTCTATCTCTCTCTTGGGGGAAACTCTGTATCTCATCTGGAAATACTTTGGGATAATTTCTTACTATCGGTATCTCATCGATACTTTGCTCAAAGTCTACATCACTAGCGGCTAAGAAAATATAACCTTTACTCTCACCCTTACACAGTCCATTTCTACAAAAGTTATGTAAAGACTTATGGGTTTCTTAGGTCTAATGGGAACAGGAAGAAAAGTAATGGTTTTCTCATAGGTTAACAGTACACGGTTGGCTTCAAGCCAATCCATGCCAAGAATCACATCTAAACCTTGCATGGGTAAGCAAATGAGATCTAAAACAAATGATCTATTCTCAATAACAAAATGGCAATCTAAACAACATTTACAAGTCCTAACGGGTTTTCCAGGGGTAGAAACAATAAGGTCAAAAGGAAGCTCAGTTATATGCAAGTTAAGGGTTTTAACACACGAGTGGGAGATAAAAGAATGGGAAGCGCCAGAATCATACAGTACAATTAAGTTTCTACCATACATATTACACTTACCTTCCACGAGATTTCGTGACTTTGTCGTTTCTTCAGCATTAACGGTGAATACCCTTCCTTGGTATTCCTGGCTTGGGATTGGGGGTTGGCGGGTTCCTTCCTGCATTCTCGGGAGTAATGACCTGGTTTTCCACACCGGTAGCACACGTTTGTTCGGCTCGACATGGCATGCTCCCATGATTCTTGCCGCACTTGGGACATTCCATGGATGGCACGGGTCGTGGAGGTGCTCCGGACCTCTTTGTGGTGCTTTCCCTTTATTGTTATTATTGTTGTTGTTGCGATTGTTGCGGGATTATTATAGCGGTTGTTGTTGTTGTTCGGTCTTCCTTGATGAAAGTTCCTTTGTGGCACTTGTGATCTTGATTGATGTGGAAATGGAGGTCGATTTTGCCTCTTGAACTGTTGACCTTGAGGTGTCAGCTTTTTGATGATATTCTCAGACTTTGAAGTACCAGCTTCTCCCCTTCTTCAATGATGCGGCATTTGTTGACTAAGGTAGAGAAATCCCTAATTTCCAAGTGCGCAACCTCACATTAAGTTCTGCTTTAACCCTGACTCGTATTTAATGCATTTCCAATACTCATCAGGGTTACCTTGGTACATCCTTGAGAACTTAATGAGTTCCTCAAATCCGGCAGTATCCTGAGCCACATTCATATTCCCCTGGACAAGTTGCATGAATTCAATGTCCTTAGCATTTCTAACCGACTCTGAAAGTACTTCTCGTAAAAATGGACCTTGAATAATTCCCAATCAATGTCCACTTCGGTTGCCCAGGAGTCTTCCAACACCGTCCACCAGAAGGGCATCACCCTCAAGCATGTGGGTGGCAAAAGTGACCTTCTGCTCCTGAACATGGAACTACAGCAAAGACCTTCTCAATATTCTGAATCCATTCATCTGCTACATTAGGATTCAGGGTCCCTTGAAAACGGTGGATTCGCCTTACGAATTCCCGAAACGAGCATGTTCGGGAATTTCATGTCCTTGATTTATATTAGCTTGACGATTCTGATCCATCCGTTCCATCATCATTCTCATGGTCCTTGCTACGCGAAGTGCTTCAGCGGTCTCATTATCTTGGTTATTGCCGCGCTCCTAGTCTGTTGTCGTCGTGCCATTGGTCCCTATACACACAAAACAGGCAACACTGAGGTGATCAAGCCCAATATTCCATGCAAAGTGAGCAAGTTACCATGGCACTTTCAACATCCAGTAGTCATGTATTTCTAATCCTCAAGCTCATCCTAATGATAAACATCTACACATGACATTACTAACGTATTATGCTTTAGAAGCATAGTCGGTCCAATCCTAAGCTAGATAAGAAAACTCTGATACCAAAATGTAACACCCTAATAATTAACCCAATACACCTAGGTATTTGATTAATTACTAGACTTTACTCTTTGCTTCAGTTCCTTAATCATGCTTTGAAAATACTTAGTGAAATTACGAGCCATTTTTTTTTAAACATAATTGAAAACGTGAGCCGCGCTTAACGTGAATGATTTAGCAAAATTTAAAAGACACATAGGAATTTACAAACATCACATCATAATATATTGGCTCCATCATACAGCATCCATAATTACATATCATATAGATATTTTGCCTACCAACAGAATAAGACTAAGTGTAGGCAATCTAATAAAACATAAATAATATATGGATGGAAGGACATCCATTAATGGCACCTAGTAATAACACTCCAGGGATAGGGATAGATATCTGAAATATACGAGTGAAACTAGTAGGATTCAAGTTCAGCTACCTGAGAGCCTCAATGTGATTCACGAACGCTTCCTTCTATTTCTGAAGACGAGATGGAAAGAAAAATAGAGGGAGTGAGAAACTTATAAAAAGAATCTCAGGGTACTCACCTCATGATGCATTGTGTCATCATCATCGTCCCCAGGAACCTCGGGTTATTATGAAATAGTGAGCATGCTAAGATTGATTTATTAAGTTCGAAAATATACTTTACCGAGGTTCGTCGTTTTAATCATGCGTCTTATAATGCATCATAAACTTAGCATGTCATGTTTATAATGAACTTTTCCTTTCATATATAATAACATAGTTATGCATAAAATCACATCATATTCCTCATCATCATTTCATAATACTATGCATAGCAGAATATCATATTTCTCATCATCATCTCATAAATACTATGCATAGCAGAACATCATATTCACATAATGCATTTACTTAGTTTCTTAGGTGACTTAAAGTTACTTTCATCATCATTTTCCTGGGCCACCCTATACTCCACCCTTTTGGGAGTAATCTAGGTTATGAGCTCATACCTTGCTAGTCGTCACCAGCACATACTTATCCCTTTTGATAAGTAAAAATTCCTCTCTACCCTTTTGAGAGAACAGACTAGGGGCAAGAATCACCTTTTCACCGCCTATAGTTTGACGGGTCCAAAGGATCATTTTCTCATATATTTTGAGTCACCTTTAAGTCTTTGCATGTTATATCATAATACAATTCTTCATTCATAATCATCATAACATTTTCTCATTTATAGTCTTATGCCGAAATAATATATACCAACTGTAATCATGCATCTGGAGATTCCAGGAAAGAGAGGTGGGTCACAATGGACACGCTTAAATACCAAATCTTTCCTTAGCCAGAATCTTTCCAAATTGCACTCTTACAATAATACACTTTCTTCCAGAACAGAATATGTCTTTATTTCATGCATAAGTTTTCATTGTTTGCAACAACAACTATAACATACAAACCAGGGAATCAATCAATGACACCAAATTCTTAATAAGCATCAAATCACATTTTAAGTACACATAAATTACTAGCTTCCCATAAAATTCTTACAAAGTTTTAAAACTCTTTTAGAACTAATTCCTTTTGTTAAACTTGAAAGAAGTCATAGGACTTTAGGCCTAAATTAACCATGGGACCGATTTATAACTTGAAAGAATGTTCATAATTAAATCTTTCACTTAAGATAAAAGGAGCAAGTCTTGAGCTTTAGAGATTTAGGTGACATCTTTGAATTATTACCATGCTATGCAACCTTATTTTAATCTTATCTTTATAAGGTGATAGCTTGGAATTATAAACATGATATGCAATTCCATTTCTTTATCTTTAAGATTTAAGGTGATAACTTGAAAATTAAACATGATGCAAGAACTTGTAATATAAACATGATGCAAGAAACTGGAGGCGTAATCCGCATAGGACCAAGGAGAGGGAGAAGAGAATCTTAAGCAAGAGCGCGGTAGTCCGCACAGGACCGGTGAGGGGATGAGAATTACATTTTTTTTAAGCTCCAATTCTCAAGACTTCTTAAAGAATAAATTCTTTAACTCCAATTATCTCATTTCTTCGCTTATGATTCATAAGCAAGTCTTTGAGCTCTAGGATTTTTAGGTGATGACATAAAATAAACATGCCATGCATTGACTCTTTTAGCCATTATAAAATAAAGTGAGAGCATAAAATAAACATGAGATGCAACTTCTTTATTATCTTTAGAGATTAAGTGACAACTTGAAATTTAAACATGAAATGCAAGCTTGAAATTTAAACATGAGATATGCAAGTTCATTTATTTATTCTTGAGAATTTAGTTATGACATAAAATAAATATGGTTATGCAAGGCATAAACTTAAACATGGATGCAAGTTCACTTGATCTCTTTACTAGAGCTCCTTCAAGACTTTAAGAGAATTATGTTTTCAACCCAATATATGTATCTTAGCAAGACAAAGTAAAAATACATATTTCATATTCAAACCTCAAGATAAAAACATTATTCTTTAAAGTTTTGCATTAAATGGAATGTTCAAGCTTTAGAGGCCTAACTTGTGATGGATTTACAACCCATATTCAAGGTCCTCATCATCAAGCCATCATTTCATTCCTTCCTAGGCCATTTGGCCGAAACCATGAAAGGAAAATAAGGAAAGAAAAACTGAAATTTTAGAAGCTTTGGAAACTAGTGAAACCTTCAAGTTTTAGAGATCTAACTTGTGAAAGCTTTGCAACCAACACTCAAGAATCTCATCATCAAACCATGGTCTCATCATAAGCTAGGCCATATGGCCAAAATACTTTAAAAAGAAAGGAAGAAGAAACTGAAAATGAAAACTTAAAAGAAAGCTCATGAAAACATCATTTTTGAGCTAGAAACATAACTTGTCTTAGCATAAAATAAACTTAGAAACACCTCCCTACCTAATTTGATTTGAAAGAAAGGAAGAGAACTTGGTTTCCTTGAGTGAAATGAAGAAAATATCCTTGAAAAGCTGAAAGGAGAATTCAGCCAAGAGAAAGAAAGAAAGAAAGCTTTTGGTGCTCCTAAGACTAGAATTTGTGTAAGTTATGAACTAAGCATCTAAACTATCTTCAAGCATGCCTATTTATAGAGATTTTGCAGCTCATAAATGGACAAAGGAAGGAAAGAAATCTGACCAAAAATTAGAGAAAAAAAATAAGGAAGAAAAATCATTTTGTTTGGTGGCTTAAAACATGGAATCATGTTTCCATGTTTTCATGATTCTTTGTTTTCATTCTTTGGATTTTTGTGTAATAATTTTCTGACTTATTACTCAATAATTTCGTGCATTACAGCCTTGTGGAAGAGGATTTTGTGTGTTCCATGTATTTTTTAGGTGTAGGCAAGGTATTCATGCAATTTAGAGAATTTACGGTTAAGGGTTTAAGTGAATTACTAAGCAATTTGGGTGTTTTAAGCAATTTTAGGTTCTAATCAATCTAAATAAATAATTTTGACTCTAGATTAGTAATTAGAATTTAATAAGCTTTAATTTGAGCCTAATATTGCTTAGGTTTCGTTAGACAAATCAAAAATCTCAAAATTTGTAAAACTGGAAAAGGGGGCAAAACGGTCATTTTACTTAAAAATTGCCCGAGACCACCCGAGCTTAACCAATGGTTAATCATGGCTTAAAAACACCTTTTAACACATTTTAGTGAGGTTCGGCTAAGTCGGCACGCAATCGGAGTTAAAAGCGTAAGGGCGTTTTGGTCATTTCGCGCGTCGAAGCTCAAAATTAGGATTCTTCTCCTCTATTAACACACATAACACAAACAATCCCTTATTAACATCAAAACATCCCCTTGAGGATGGGTGGGGCCCACGATCCTCATTTTCTGAGTAAAATAACCTCAGGGGCATTTTGGTCATTTTACACGTAGAAAATTGGGGTTTGCAATACTTGCACGAATTGCTCCTAACTTCTCTTCTAACGTTATATTCCTTTATTAAGGATTGTTTGGTCTCAAATTTTATATAATATTTACCTACGGTAATTCGGTAATTCCTAATGATAGTAAAAATTACAGTAAAATTGGGGCGTTACATACTTGCCTTTATTTTCTTTTCCGTTGATGTATTTCCAGTTTCTATGTCCTAAAGCTCCGCCTCTTATATGGGTAAGACGTTATGCTTTCCTTTGTCATTCGATGGTTATGTATTAAACTATTATGATTAATATTATGATGATTGTTCTCATGATTGAGGTGTCCTTAAATGCTTATGTTCTATATGATTGATTTATTCTTCCACTTCACGTTTCATTTATGTTATACGCAAAGACTCGCACTTTGTTTTACATATTCCATTTCAACAAAAAAAAAAATTACCTGTATTTTCTTAAGTATTTTGTAAACGAATTTAAAGGGAAGTAATGGTTAATAATTAATCTTGATACGTCCTAGGCGTATTGGGTTAAATATTAGGATGTTACATATAGCTCCTTATAGAATGCCATCAGCCAAGTTGATGGAATTAAAGAAGCAATTAGAAGAACTATTAGATAAGAAATTCATTTGGTCTAGTGCTTCATAGGGCTTTATGTGTTCGTCAAAAAGAAGGATGGGAGCATGCGGTTATGTGTGGACTACAGACAACTAAACAATGTGACCATAAAAAATAGATACCCTTTACCTAGAATAGATGACCTAATGACCTAATGCACCAATTAAGAGGAGCCCAAGTATTCTCCAAGATAGACCTACGGTTTCAATACCATCAAATTCGCGTTAAGGGGAAGATATACCAAAGACTTGCCTTTAAGACTAGATACGAACACTATGAGTTCAATGTGATGTCGTTTGGTCTAACCAATGCACCAGGCAATGTTTATGGATTATATGAATAGGATATTTAGACCATACATGGATAAGTTCGTAGTGTTCATTGACGACATTCTCATCTACTAGGACTGAAGAAGAGCATGGAGAACATTTATGAATAGTGTTGGAAGTGTTAAGAAGTGAAAAGCTTTACGCGAAGCTCTCCAAGTATGAGTTTTGGATGAAGGAAGTTAAGGTCCTAGGTCATGTGGTATCACATGGAGGGATAGTGGTAGACCCAAGTAAGATTGAAGCAATGCAACAATGGGAAACCCCTACCATTGTGATGAAGGTAAGGAGTTTTCTAGGACTAGCCAGTTACCACGATGATTTACTAGTCATTGGAGCATTATGATATATGTGCACTAAGTGATTGATTGTTAAAAGCTACCCACTTTGGAGGGATGATTTTAGAACTTTAAAATGAATCTTTAATGTCTATTGCATGATCACATTTTCTTGATAAATTGAAGTGGTTAGGGTGATGACGATGACATTAATATTGTGTAATTGGAGTTGCCCCTGAGAATTGTAGAATTCTCACCCCTATGTGTTTTTGTGTTCCTGTGTCGCCTTCAGGTTTATCCAGGAGAACTACGAGGTTGCTACACAAAAGGAATCAGATCATAGTAGTTTAGTAGTTAGTGTTTTTATTATGTTG
>JAMLFY010000002.1:21143152-21188156 GCA_030441495.1 Dalbergia oliveri | reverse complement strand
CAACTTCATTATTATCTTTAAGGATTAAGTGATGACTTGAAATGTAAACATGAGATGCAAGCTTGAAATTTAAACATGATAGTGCAAGTCCAATTAATTAGTCTTGAGAACTTAGTAATGACGTCAAAATAAACATGCTATGCAAGGCATAAAGTAAACATGAATGCATCTTATTTTAGATCTTAGCTAGAGCTCTTTGCAAGACTTTAAAGGAATAAAACCTCAACCCATTATGTATCATAAGGCAAGCTTTAGAGTTCTTAGCACCCAGACTTCAAAGAAGCCTTAAGGTTGTGAACCTCATCATCAAGCTCAAGAAAATGACCCTAGTGGCAAAAACCATAACAAACATTCAAAGGACCATTCTAATATTTTTGGCAAACCTTTTTCCTCAAAACCAAAACAAAGAGGCCGAAACCAAGAAGGAAAAGAAATGAAAACTAGAGCTTGAACAAGATAAAAAAAGGAAAATTGAAACCTTAGAGAATTGAAAGCCAAAACTTTGAACTTGTAAAGAAAAGGGAAAACCAGTTTGTATATGGTCCAAGACCAAGATCCAAGCTTTAGAGGTTTATCCCATGACAAACACCATACTATTTCCATGAGACCTCATCATCAAGCTAAAGTTGTGTTCATAAAATGGCCTCATGGCCGAAAATGCAAGGAGGCAGAAAAAGAGTTTGAAAACAAGAGAAAACTATAAACTTTTCTCAAAGAAAGTAAAGAAAACTTGAAAGAAAACCCCTACCAAGTGAAATCTTGAAAGCTTTGAAAGAAAGCTTGAGTTTGCAAGGAAATGAGAAGACAAAATCTTCTCTTGGTGAGCAACAAGGATTCAGCCTCCAAAGGTTCTCAAGGAAGATGATTTTTCCTTGAGGATGCAAGCTTGGAAATGGTGAGGTTTGGTGTTTAGGAGGTGTTTTAAGGTATGAGAGTGGTGGTTTGAGGTGGTTTGTGGTGGCTCAAGGTGGTGGTGGTGGTTCTTTGAGGAAGGAAGAAAAAGAACTTAGAGGAAGGGAAAATGAGAGAAAATGAGAGAAAGTGCAAGAAAACTCAACTTAGCAAATGATCAAAAAGGTGTCCAAGCTTTCCAAGGTGTGGTATTTATAAAGAATGAAATGTCGTGGCTGATTTAGGGGGAAAGCTGGCTAAAATTTTGGCTTGGGAGGGAAGGAAAATATCTTCTAAAGCTTGTCTTGGAAGCTTGGTTTAAGTCCTAGCTTAGGTGTAGTCAAGTCCTAGCTTTGGCATAGCCTTTTTGGATGAAATTTGAAATCAATATTTGATGGATTTTGGGGGAAGAATTGGCCAAATCTGGACAGCCAAGAGGGAGGGAAAAATCATCGATGTAATTGTGGTTTAATGATGCGTTTAGGTGTTTCATTAATTAAGGTTTGGGTTAGGAGTTTGTGAGAAAGTATTTAGGTGTAATAAAGGTTAATTAGGGTCATCAAGGCTTGGTTTAGGGGGTGTTCTAATCTAGATTAACAATTTTAAAATCATTCTTTTGGTAAAAAAGGTTGTAGACAAATTTCCTTAATTTAAGGAAATTGGAGAGAGAAAATACTATTCATTACTTTTTGATTAGTAGTCTTGGATTAAAGAATGAAATTAAATTTGACTAAGCAATTTTAGTTTCTAATCAACCTTAATAAATCATTTTGACTCTAGATTAATTATCGAAATAAATTAATCTTCGATTAGAGCCTAATATTGCTTAGGTTTGGCTGATTACTTCATTAGGCGCACTGTACACTATTCTAGGGGTAAAACGGTAATTTGCACTAAAATTGCTTGGGACCTTCCGGCCCGGTTAAACATCAAATATTACTCTAAAACATCATTCTAAACTTCCTGGAAAAATTTCGGCTCAACGGCACCTTTTACCCGTGTAGAGTTTGCATGGTATTTTGGTCATTTTGAGCCGAAGTTTAGAAAATGAGATTTTTGCCTCGGATATATCAAACATAACAGGTACAATCTCCTTCAAACATTGAGTTGACCCATTCGAGGAGTCGGATCGGCTGTCCTTTAATTAGGGTAAAAAATGACCTCAGGGCATTTCGGTCATTTGTACTCTAATAGCAGGATTGGGCGTACAACTGTTGCTTGTGCTTGCATAGCCCTAGCCATCTCCTGGAGTGCATTTGCTAGTTCATCATGATTTCCCACTGTGTGTGTCCGTGCGTACGTCTTTTTCTCCATTAGTTCCTAAACACACCAAACAAGAGTTGATCAGCTCAAATACTATATAGCTAAGCACGGTAGCAACTATGGTAGAATCACAAGACGATCATACATTTCTAAATCCTATATCCTATCATATAGATAAGGTTAATAGCATGATATCATAGAAGCATAGTCAGTCTTTCCAGGTTTAAATAGGATAAACTCTTGATACCATAATATAACACCCTAAAAGGACCCAACTACACTTAAGTTTGCATTTGGATTCTATTAGATGTCACTTATGCCTTGCATTCATTTTCTTTTGAAATTAACTTAGAAAAATAATGGATGATTTTTTTTTTCTTTTAAATTACTTTTCAAATGCTTAAGCTCGTAGCGAGAATTGAAATATATAGCGCTTACATAAATGGTACTCAAAATTACTTTGCGTGCTTACTTAATTCAATTCAATGAAATAAAGGACTAAATGTAAAATTACCATTACATAAGCTGAAATCTAGCTACTTAATACACAAGTCATACTAGGACATACACCACAGTGATAAGTTCTAATAAATAATAATATAAATTCTCCTTGTAACGCCTCGAATTTTTCCCATGTACAAATGACCAAAATGTCTCTAAAGTTATTTTACCAGGAAAATGAGGATCACTAGCCCGGCCATCCTCCAAGGGATGTTTTGATGTTGAAAGGGATTACGTGTGCTAATAGAGTAGAAGAATCTCATTTTTGAGTTCCAATGCACAAAATGACCAAAATGCCCCTGTGGCTAGTAATATGAATTAAGTGCCAATTGAGCTCTGAACTTCACCCAAAGGTTTGAAATGATGTTTTTAAGTAATGCTTAACATCGGGTTGAGCCTGAGTAGCCCAGGAAGGTTTTTGTAAAAATTACCGTTTTGCCCGGCTAAGTGCATTTTGGGCCTAATGATAGATTAATGAAACCTAAGCAATATTAGGCTCCAATTAAAGATTAGTAAATTCTAATTACTAATCTAGAGTCAAAATAATTAATTGAAGTTAATTAGAACCTAAGATTGCTTAGAGAAACTCAAAATCCTTTTCTTGATTTAAGACTTTATGTCACATTTTCATTAATAGTAAGATTCCAATCAATTTCCTTAAATCATGGAAGTTGTCGCATGATGAGATTCCTCCCTAATAAAGGTGGATTTGCATTAATCAAGCAAGACCACTCTTTAATCTTGTCTTGAACCACCTTAATTACCCATTATCTCACCTAAAACAAAAATTACAACTCCTAATCCATAGCCCAACCAAATCAACTCCTAAACACACTTATAAACCAATATTAAAATGAGATTTTCTCCCCCATTAACCCTTAATAGAACCAGCCACACACCTCCCCATTATCATCCATCAAATGTTGCAATTCAATTAAAATAAGCTTAAAGAATCATACATGCCCATACCTTGACCCATACTTACCCATGCTTTGAACCATACCCAAGGCCATACCTTGCCAGAGATATTTTCTCTTCCTTTCCTCTCCAAGGCTGCCGACCACTCTTCCATCATCTCACCTCCATTGTGTTTCATTTTCTATAAATAGGCATCAAGGAAAGCTTGTGACATTTTGCTCACTTGTGCAAAGCTTTAAAGTTTCCTTTCTTTGAGTTCTAAGAATTCTTCTTCTACTCCTTCTTCATCCTTCCAAAGAATCACCATCCTCCACTATTTCCAAACACAAAGAACTACACAAACACCATAAACCTTCCTTTAAACACATAACCTTTCCATTTCTAAGCTCAAGAACCTAAGACAAACCTTTCTTTCTCTTTTTCTTCCCTTGGCCGAATCCATTCTCCACTTCAAGGAGGATTTGTTCTTTTCATCTCATCTCAAGACTAAGCTTCCTTCTTTGAAAAAGGAAAATATCTTTGGTAAGGAGTTGTTCTTTTAAAATTTCTATTCTTTTCCTTGGATTTATTTTGTTTCAAGTTGAAAATTTTTCTTTCTTTCTTCACCATTTCGGTTTTCCTTTTTCCTTTTCTTCTTTTGATCATTTTGGCCTGGCCTAGATGATGATGGAACCATGGCTTAATGATGAGGATCTTGGGTGTTGGTTGCAAAACCATCACTTATTTGACTTCTAAAGCTTGAACGTTTCAGCTTTTTAAGAGTTTTAGCAAATGATAATGTTATGTTGTTAAAGTGGTAATCTTGATCTTAGGACTTAAAGAAATGTATTCATATTTATATTTCAAGTCCTTGCATTACATATTTATGTTTGAGCTTGCATCTTCATGTTTACTTTATCCCTTAAATAATTAATCTCAAAGCCTACCTATTTCAACCTTAAAGTTGAAATGTGATTTAGAGTAAATACTCTAAGGGGCCTAGAGTACTAAAATAAAGAATTGGGCTTGCATTCATATTTATATTTCCTTGCCTAGCATATTTACTTTCCAAGTTATCACTTAAACTTAAAGATTAAAACAAGAGCTTGCATTTTCATATCACTTAAATGATTAATCTCAAAGCCTACCTATTTCAGCCTTAAAGTTGATATGTGATTTAGGGTGAATACTCTAAGGGGCCTAGAGCACTAAAATAAAGAATTGAACTTTCATTCATGTTTATATTTCTTGCCTAGCATATTTATTTTTCAAGTCATCACTTAAACTTAAAGATTAAAACGAGAACTTGCATTTTCATATCACCTAAATAATTAATCTCAAAACCTACCTATTTCAACCTTAAAGTTGAAATGTGATTTAGAGTTAATACTCTAAGGGGCCTAGAGCACTAAAATAAAGAATTGAACTTGCATTCATGTTTACATTTCTTGTCTAGCATATTTATTTTTCAAGTCATCACCTAAACGTAAAGATTTAAAACTAGAGCTTGCATTCTCATATTTAAATTCAAAGCTTTGTGTAGCTTATGCTTTTCTTGCCATCACCCTATAAATCCAAGATTAAAAATGAAGCTTGCATTGCATGTTTAAAATTATGCCATCACTTGATTAACTTAGTGCTCAAGACTCACCATTTCAACTCACATGAGAACTTTGACTCATGAAATATACATCTTATTAAAAGTAGACATCCTTTTATTGAGCTCTCTAATTTTTCCTACTAATCTAAAAGTTACTTATTGTGTTGCCATAAAGATACAAATTTATTTATAAGAATAATCTAGAATTAAATTTAAAAAAGATTAGTTAATGTTGTGATTTTCCATATGCTTGAGGAATTATGTGAAATTGAGGTCTTATATGTTTAGTTATTTGATTTTGAATGGATATGGCATGATATAATTTCACTTTGAATATTGTAAAATTGCATATGTTCAAAAGAGCATGAGAAAAGCATATGATATGGTTATGGCTTTGTATCTTAACATAATATGCAAGAATTAAATGTGACATTATACAAATGGAAGTGATCCTCTGACTCCGAATTAAAGGTTATGAGAGAGTGATCCAAGAAAGTTGCATACTCATGATAAGAAAGTGATCTGTTGCCTCTCTATTACCCCATATTAAATCTAGCGAAGACTAGTTAGAATTGAGCTCATCCTAGGTGATTAGTGAGGTGGAGTTTTGGTGATGACTGGAAAATTGCCTGGGAAGGCGAGATGGTTGGTATTTATGTACATTCGGCTCGCATTTTGGTTTTAAAGTTCAAAAAAAAAAAAATTAGTTGTATTTTTTAATACTCGTATTTTAAAGAAGAATAAGTTAAGTTATGAGACAAAGGCATAACAACTAATAATTAAGCGGAATGCAACTTTAGCATATTAGGTTAAAAGTTAGGGTGTTACACTCCTACTATAGGTATATTTTCGCATCTACAACATATCTAAACTCGGAGTGTCAATTCTTGGAAGGTATGAAATCTTCATGTGATTGCCTCCTTCTACAACTCTGTTGCTTCAAGTGGACTTGTTCATCTCTAGTAACGACAATGGAAATAAACATAGGAGTGAGAAATACAATATTTTCCAGGAGGAGTTCCTACTTGCACTAAACGTGTCATCATTGCCATCCCAGTCACTTTGGGTTCATTATAAAAATGTGGATATATAAATGGTTCAATTACTAAATTTTCGCAAACCTAATTAGTCGAAGTGCGGTTGCTTTTAACTATTCTTGTAACATTAACAGAAATATACATTCAGTCATTCATCAATCATGCATCCAAATATATCATATAAAGTCACTAACAGGAAATAATAATTTACGAGATGCATGCATTTCATGATTACTCATCCTCAACATTTATATTATTTTGGGTACTACACATTTGGGGTCCCTTTTAGCATATTTAATTTGGGTACCACACCTTTGAGGTCCCATTAGTCTATTTCTAAATTACTTACGGGATGAATGCATCAATGCCTTAGACCACCCTAAAAGGGTAATGAGTCATACCGTGGCCGTTGCCACAACCTTATGTTTTTCTTTCCGTTGCCGTGATCTCAACGGTTTAGGGGTTAAGCCGTGAGCTTAGCTCAAGTCCACTTTTCCAGACTATCATTGCTACTTTTACAGGCTTTACTTTTATTCTTATTGAGTGAAATCACCAATACCTTAATCCCCTTTGAGGATTAAGGTGAGTTTGATCATTTATTATTTCATTTGAAACATGAATGTATACACATCATCATGTAATCATTAATAAATCATGGCACAGTCAATCATTTCATCCTCATCATTTCATATCTCATCACTATATATTCACATTACTATATCACTTCATGTCAAAACAGGAGACATGTCATGTAAATCTCATAGTAATTAGCAGATAATCTCATATAGATTTCTCATAAATGATTCGTATTAAGCAACCCAAGCTATCAAGTCGAGTCCCTAGTATTCCAAAGAGGTCATGGATGTCTTGATTAGTATGTATACATTATGAATGTCTTTCTTTGTACTCTTTAGCATTTCCTTATTTCATTAATGAATTTCAAAATATTATTAGAGGTTCTTTATATATTTTTAGGCTCCCCCATGTTTGAAGATTATTACAACTTAGATCCTTAAAATCTCTTTACAAGACTTGAATCTTCTATTTATAGTTCTAATGGCCTTTATAAGAAAATTTGTAACTTTTTGTATACTTATTATCTCAACCTTTTAAATATAGTCCCAAACATCATTAAAAACATATTTATGGTTATGTCATAGTACCATTGTAAAGTTACCCCTTTTTCAACTCTCTCACCACACTATCCCGAAATTTGTTTCTCATTCTACATTTAGGTGGTGCAAAGCTTTATGTATAGCATACATGGGTGTGTTTCTATATGTGTTAGCTTTCAAACAAAGTTGAAATCAACCCTCTAGAATGAGTTACACCTATTTTACTACTAAGATCAATTTAGAGTTTCAGCCTTCAGCTTAACTTTGAAAATTTATATCTTGAGCTAGAGAACTTCTTTTTGGGTGATTCTTTTTGGAAAGTGTTCTATAGTGTATCTAGTTTGTAGTAAAAATAGTTTTATTCCTAAAGCTTCATATTCTGTGAGTTTCATATTTCGAAGTAGCTACTGTCAAAAATAGCTAAAAATTCAACACCTATCATTCTTATGTTTGATGTTACTCCCTCAACACAAGTAGAATCCACCATGTTTTAAAGCCATATATAAGCATGAAAACATTATAAAAATATTTATAATAGAGAAGTGCATGTAGTGATTTATAAAAATATATTTCATAAATAACCATTCAAAACTCTTGTCAATAACACAATCTTGAGGCATTCTAACCATGGACAAGGTTAGATACCAACAATGCTTGAACAAATAAAGAAGAAACTCCTACCTCTTATGTAGGGTCTAAAAAGAGTCATTCTCTTTTTCTTGAGCTTGAGCAAGAGTTCTTGGAATGGATGGCCCTCCTTGAATCTTGGTTCTAAAACTTGAGTGCTTAAGAAAATATTTCTCACTTGAGTTAAAAATTGTAACTCTTGTGAGGGCTAGTGAAGGTTTGGGCTTAGGATTTAAGTGTTTGGATGAAGTTTAGAGGGTGAAGAGAAGTCTTTGAAAGGGGAATATATGAAGAAATGGTAGAGAGTTTGAAGAGTATTTATAGTGAAAGGATCACGAAAGGAAACACTTAGAGAAATAATACTTGGAGCATGATTTATGCAAGCATGTTGGCCAAATTTTGGGATGAAAATGCTCCATGTTTTATGCAAAAATGTTGTTGTTGGGCATGCATGGTTAGTGGAAATTTTCTAACCTTTAATGCATGTATGCATCGATTTACATCATGTGACCTTATGCTTTAATAGGTGTTTTTAATTTTTAGTATGGAATTGTCTATGTGCATGTATGTGGTTAAGAATGTGCATGATGTATGTGATTGAATTATTCTATTATCATCTTAATCCAATGGCTTAGATTCATTTTTATTTAAAGACAAGTCTAGGGATTTGTGCAAATGGCATTGTTGTAATTGGCATTGTAGTAATTATTAAAGTATGTAGTGATGATCAAAGTAGTGGTATTGTAGTAATTTCTTTAAGCAAGACAAGGATATTTTTGTAATTAGACAATGACAATGGTATTCTTGTAATTCCATTTATAGAATAAGGTTGTCTTTGTTATTTATTAATAAGACAAGGGTAGTTTGGTAATTTCATTACATAGTAAGGGCATTTTCATAATTTCCACTAAGTGATGTCATTTTTGTAATTCTTTGCATCTTTCTCTATACACACTTGAATATTCTAATAATATTTGTTATGTATCATAACACTTGTCCATATTCTATTGGTTTTGCTCTTTTCATCTAAATCAGGAATTAGGATTAATCGAAATTTATCGTAGTTATGAATTTGGAGATGTTACATGGAGTGATAAGGTTGGTTGTGTTGTGTTTATCCTGAGTTTGGTGATAGTATTTATCTCGTTTCAAACTTTTCTTTCTTTCTTTTTCAAAAAGAAATTAAATGAATGGCTAGGATTGTTTTCTTAGTCAAAGAATGAATCTTCTCTATCCACTTGGCTCAAGATAAGTGGCCCACTTTAGCTTGGTGAACAAGTAGTTTTTTGTTAAATGGATACTGAATTCCACCGAACGGATGAAATATTAACTCCTAAGTAAAAATGTAGTAAATGGATGGTCAAGATTACAACTTGCTTTTCAAGTTTTAATCCTTGCCATTCACTTGGCACAAAGTGGTTGGTAAAGGTTACTTGGCCATCAAGTAACTTGAACAAGTGTTAAAAATCGCACATCAAAACTCTACCGAACAGGTGAAACATCGTACCGGGTAATCAAACATTACCCGAAAATTAATTCTAGGTATAAAATTCTCATTCCTTATCATTTCTAATCTTAACCCTCTATTTTCTCAGTCTCGGGCATTTCCTGGTCTTGGATCTAGGGTTTCGCTTCCAGACAGGCCATAGGGCCCGCAAGGTCACTATTCACCCGCCTGGAAATTTTTTCTTTTAACATGTTCATTTGCCCATCCTCATCGTTGCTAAAACTGTCAGATTTTTTAAATTATGATTAGTAAAGCTCAAATTAATTTTAAAATATTTTTAGGGTGTTACAAGAGGCGCAGTCCACGGTCGCTATTGCGCGTTGGGCGCGATTCGTGCCTGGTTCACCAGCGTGGTGAGGCACAGAGAAGGCGATAGTGTAGCTAGGCACAGCAAGTTCTGCTCAAATGGCGGGGATGGTGGCTTCACATGGTTCACGACTTGAGTGGGCTTTGTGGTATCTCACGGCGTTGCTGTGGTTTACAAGGATGGATGGCTTGACGAGGCTAGACTTTGCGAGGCTTTTTGATGGGTTTGGACGCGATCGGTGCTAGACTTCTCATGGCATTGGTTTGGTAGAGGGGCTGTGAGTGGGGTGGTTGAAAAGCTTGTGGTCTGGACTGAATGAGTATGTGATTAGATCATGGCTTGGGTTTTTCTCTTCTATTTGATTTCAATTGCAAGTCATGTGTGTGATGATGTGGTGGTGGTGGTGATTGTGTGAAACATGGCTAGGTAATGGAACGATGGTGGTGGGTTATAGGCTAGGTGAAGGCAATGATAGGGGTTATTGTGTATGCGTGATAATGGAGTCAGTGTGGTAGTGATGTGGGTTTGCTGCTTTAGCCGTTGTTGGTGAATAATGGTGAAGGTGAGCCAAGTTAGGCGCTGCCGCCCTTGTTTGTATAACTGATGGTGATTATGATTAGCTTCCTCTTTTCCACTTGATGATTTGCTATATATACACACGCCTCTACGCCCGAGGGGACGGGGAGTGATCGGTGCAGAAGGCACGGACAAGGAGCGGCTGCCTCAAGCAGAGGGTACATGAATGAACCGATTACACACCCGAATGAGAGGATCCTGAGTATATAGGTATGAGACTATATAGTTAAGGAGGGCTTATATGAATTGATTGGTACTATCTATGCCAAAAGATGCATCTTTCTTTTGGTAGCTTATCACGAAGAACTCACAGGTTAGCGTGCTTGACTTGGGGTAATTTTGGGATGGGTAACCTCTGGGAACTTTTCCCAGGAAACGTGTGGTGAGGACAAAGCACGTTGAAAAGACCCATGTTGGTTTATAGGGACAGTCGTCAATCCATAAAGCGGGAGGATGTTACAAATGGTCTAAGCCTGCACCCTCCCAGTATGATGTGGTTTGGGGACGAACCAAGAAGCTGGTGGGCATGTAAGCGGGACGGCGGGAGTAATCGCGTGCAAGATGGCACGGACAAGGAGCGGCTCCTGCCTCCAAGCGGAGGGGTACATGAATGAACCGATTACACACCAATGAGAGGGATCTAAACTGTATAGGTATGGGACTATACAGTTAAGGAGGGCTTATATGAATTGATTGGTACTACCTATGCCAAAAAGTTGCATTTTTCTTTTCGGTAGCTTATCACGAAGAACTCCATAGTTAAGCGTGCTTGACTTGGGGTAATTTTGGGATGGGTGACCTCCTGGAAGTTTTCCAGGAAACGTGTAAGTGAGGACAAAGTACGTTGAAAAGACCCGTGTTAGTTTATAGGATCGTAATCCGTCAAGTCAGGGATGTTACACCTGCCAATTAATTTCTCTGCTTCCTGATTTTATTTTCTGATATAACTGGAAACACATTTGTTCTGATTGAGGGATTGTCATGATTTGTTGTGATCTTGTTGATATAGCTGATTGTCCTCTATGATCTTTCTGATTTTTTCTTTCTATCCAAGGTCGTGTTCACACCTTCCCTTTCCTTTTCTCTCTCTCTCTCTCTCTTTTGGAATTAACAGACCAACAAAACTTGGGCTACGAAAATGAACTAAAATAGGCTGGTTTCAAACTTAGAATAAAAGTCTGGATGACACTTTTTTTTTAGTCTTTTTTATGCAAGAATAATAAAAAAACTCGAACAAAATATGGTGTTCACAGTGGATTAGTTTGGTGTGTTGGAAAAATCATTTTTGTCAAAAGGAGTGTTGGACCCTTGCTAGAATTTCAATTTTCTTATAAGCAAGGAATGGTCACGAATTTTCTGATGGATTTGTGGGTATTTTTATGAACTAGAAAAATTATATGTTGAAGCTAACATCCTAAGCTAGTCCCACGAATTTTCTTGAGCTTTATTTTGGACTATTACTGCTTAAAAAAATCAAGAACCAAAACCATACCTGTGTTGCTGAATTGTTAGAACTGAAGCTACAACTTTTGCTAATTTTGTTACCATAGCAAATGAGTGATTATTTCTTTGAAATTTTTATAGGGTGTTAAGGATATCTTGAAGTCCAACCCTGAATTTTTGTAGGAATTGATATAATCATTTGATGGGGTAATAAAATTGGAACTGGGGCATGATGGCTGTAATTAGGGAGTTCTGATCTTCGAATTTGTCTAATTTTATTAACATAGTTAGAGAATGATTCTTGTTCTGAAATTTTACAGACCTTGTGGATACATTGAGGTGTCATGGAGAATTTTTATAGCCTTTGAATTGGTTGTTTGATATGCCAAATAAATCTTGCTACTTAAGTGTAAAATTTGCCAAATTGCTAGAAATGAACTAAATTCTTGATGTGGTAATGTAATAACTTTTGATTCAAGTATGATGAGAAGAATGCATGCTATATCATTTAAAGATTTACTTATAAGAAATGAATGAGAACTTCATTGTCATTGAATACTTATATGTGATTGGAGGATGCATTAGTAAAAAGAAAGGTGACAAATGAATATATGTGACAAATGAGCATATAGGAACTTAAATTGTGCATGTTTCAACATATGGGTAAAATAGAAACAAGACTTATGTTGGGTAAAAAAGGGAGGCAAAAAGAGGGCCTTCCCTAGATATATTAGGAGTCAGGAGATGTATTGGCTAGAAATAAACTGTGTGAGATTCGAAAAAAGGAAAAAATGAAGTTCTGAGGATCACGTATAGGAATGAGCTCATGTCCTGATTAGCAATTTATTACCCATTGTGGAGTTGTCCATTGCAGATACCATTAGTTATAAATTACTCATTGTGGAGTCATCCACTACAGATACCAATTGGTATAGAATTAAGTCTTTCCTATGTTGATGAAAAGAGAAAAATGCAAATGAATTAAGTTCCTTGGTTATAAGAGAAAATGCATGATTATTATTGCTTCTACATATGACTTGACATGATTTATGCACATTAGTATTTATGCTTATGATTTTGCATGAAAACTCTTGTATGAATGAACTCATTGATTTCGTTTTGCTCATATTTGAGGGTCCCCTCCTGCAAATTTTATAATATTCTCATCCCTATGTTTGTATGTATTTTGTAATATTCAGATCTAGCCGATGCCGTCCATTGTATTTTTCCTTGATTCGCCACAGTGGGTGTGACATTATGACCCAGGTACTTGATTCCCTATACGTAGTAGGCTATTCATAGGTTCGCACATATGTGTTCTTTGGTTGCTCTTCAGGACATCCGTGTTTACTATTGACTTTGATCCCACCTTCCTTATGATGGTGTACCCCTCCACATGGCACATTCATTGTTATTGATGTCCTACCTCACCATTAGCACCTTCAGGAGATGCCCCCTCCTCGTCTTCATCCTTAGATTTGGATCCACCTCCTGGTCCTGGAAAAACGGTTTCCTCTAGGTGGACATGAGATATTCAGGGACTTTTGACATGTACATAGTTGTAGCTTAGTGTTTGAACTTCACCAATCTGACTAACCTTGTTAGAAGTTTTTGAGGTCTATTTCTATGTATATGTGATTTTGTTGGGCCTTAGTATTTAACAGGTTAGTCTAGGTACTAGATGTGTTTTTGGGATTAGTCCCTATGTAGCATTATTAGTGGAATGACTTATTTTCTAGTACGATGTATATAAAGGATAACTAGTGTATGATGTGTGTGTGTGTGTGTATGAGTCTTTGCAACATATGAGTTTAATTTATTTTATTTTCATTTCTCCCAACTAGTATAGATTATAAAAGGAAGTGATACTCTTCTAGTTCCTGTGTTAACACTTGAGTAATACATGATAGTTAGGAAGGTGTAGGATAAGCTACTTAAGAATGTAGAAAGAAGATTTTTATAGACAAGGAAACTGATTACAAGATGTAATGAACTTTGCAAGGGGTGAGGAGAAATTTTCACGAGTTTTAGTACTTGTGCAGCATCAATCTCATATCTTTTGAAAGCACATCATCTCTATTTGCATGATGTAATTTTCAAGAAGTCCTTTTCTTAAGGCATGATATGAATAGGATAAAACTGTTGTATAGCCTTAAATGACTTAACTTAGAGCTGTTTTGATTGTCAATGAAGTTTTTAAATTACTTAGAGTACTTTCTGAGAGGTATCAGAGCATCATTAAAAAGAAATATCATTGTTTAAGCCCTTTTGACAAAACCAGTTTGATTTTTTGTCAAAAAAAACTTTGAGAATAACACGTGCTTAAATAAAGAAACAAGTAATACTTGTGATATTTTATCTTGATTAATTTTCTTATTCAACATATCTTTATCCACACTTGTTTTCGAAATGAATGCTTATGTTAAAACGATGTATCAGAGCATGTATGAAAAACTGATAGGAGTAGTTTCTGACATACATAGAAACCTTAAATTGATATCATCAGCATATTTCAACAAAAGGTTTCTAAAGTTCAACGGGACCAATCCTAAATAAAACATAGCAAAAGCAAATTTGAGCTTATATTATGAGCCAAGAAACTTTTCACATAGGTATCAGAGTATGTGATTTTGTAACACAAGGCTTAACAAAAATTTTAACATAGGCTCATAGAAAGATATATATATCACCGGGCAAGCAAAAGCTAAGAGGATGTATGTAACGAATCTTCCCGTGTGCAAAAATGACCAAAATGCCCCTGGGTTCATTTCTACAGAAATAAAGGACGCCGGTCTAGGCTATCCTCAAGAGGTTAGTCTAATGTTTGAAGGGGATTAAATGTGTTATGGATATGTTAGATATGAAAAACTCAATTTCCTGGTCTTTCCACACGTAAAATTACCTGAAGTACCCTGATGTAATTTAATGCGGATTAATGACTGAACCGACCATCACCTAGGAGTTCGAAATGTTAACTATAAGTGTTGCGTGATATTTGGAAAGTCCAGGTGGTTCCGGAAATTCTTGTGTGAATTTATGGTTTTGCCCCTAGTTGGTACTAAATGAGCTTAATTAAACGATTAAGGAAATATAAACAATATTAGGCTCTAATTAAAGATAAATTAATTTTATCTAGTAATTTTGAGTCAAATTATTTATGTGAGGTTAATTAAGGCCTAAGTTTGTTCAAGGAAGTTCAAATTCCTTTCTTAATCAAAGACATTATGTTATGTCATGACCAAATAGTGATTTCTTTCTCCATTCCCCTAAATTTAGGAAATGTGTTGGAGTTTGAATTTCAAATTAATTGAGTTTAGCTCAACTAAGTGTGCAAGACCACTCCTTAATCATGTCTTGAAGGCCTTAAACACTAGGTTACTAACCCAAACACCCAATTACCAATTTCTAATTCCCTAATCAAATTTATCTCTAATCCAAGTCCTAACCTACATGAAAATGAAAATATCCCCCCAAAAGGCCAAGGATGGCCATCCCTCCCAAAAAAAAAAAAAAAATTCACCTCATATTTTAATTTTTACACATTAAAACACTCACAAACACTCTCATTTTTCACCATTCATTTTTTTGGCCAAGACTTCTGTGTCTAAAAAAGAACTCTTAGTTCCTCTCAACTCAAGCTTTCTTTTCTACGTCCTCCACCTTCAAGAAACCTCTATCCTCAACCTCCTATCAACCTCAAATCACCACACCTCCACCATAGATCACCTCTAAGACACATAACCTTTCCATCCCTAAGCTCAAAAACACAAGAAAAATCTTTCCTCCCATTTCTTTTCCTTTGGCCAAACCTATCCTAGCACAAAGGGGAGATTTATTCTTCTCATTTCCTTCACAAAGACCAAGTTTCCTCTTGCAAGAAAAAGCACACTTGGTCGGGATTTTTATTTTGAGTTCTTTCTCTTTTCCTTGAGCCTTTTTGGTTTTGATATTGGTTTGATGATCAAATTCCTCTTCTTTTACTTCACTTTCATTTTCGATTTCATTGTTGGTTTGTTGGTCAAGGCCATAGCTTGATGATGAGGGTTTTGCTGTTGGTTGTGAAACCATCATGTATTTGACCTCTAAAGCTCAAGGCTTGATTTTTGTTTTCAAAATAGTGTGAAAAATGGATTGTTGATTTTTGTTTTCAAAAGAGTGTGAACAATGGATTGTTGTTAGTTTTCTTTGGTTATTTCTTTTCAGCTTGATAGTGAGTCCAAGAAATGATGTTCTTGGAACCATGGTGTTGATGGACTATAAAGCTCACCTTCATTTTTTTTAAAGATTGATTGGAGTTTAAAGAGTTCATTCTTTAAGAAGTCTTGAGTTTGGAGCCAAATAAAAGTAGATTTGCATTCATGTTTATGTTTCAAGCTCTTGTATTTCATGTTTATATTTCCAAGCCTTATCACGTTTAGATTTCAAGTCATCACCTTAATCTTAAAGATAAGAAAATGGACTTGCATTATCATGTTTAAATTCCAAGTCTTGCATATCATGTTTAAATTTCAAGTCATCACCTTAATCTTAAAGATAAGAAAATGGACTTGCATTATCATGTTTATATTTCAAGTCTTGCACATCATATTTTATATTTCCAAGTCATCACCTTATAATGATAAAGATTAAAAAGGAAACTTGCATAGCATGTTTATGTTTCTAGCCATCACCTAAAACTCTAAGGCTCAAGACTTACCTCTTTCAACTTAAATGGAAAAATTGATCATGGACACACCTTGATCTGTATATGTTTTTGACCCTAAGAAGGTATTTGGGTTGAAGGTGGTGTTATTTTCTTCTTGAGGCTTGAATCTTACTTCTATGGTGTACAAAGAAATCTTATAGGATTTGAGAACTCAGGAGGAGTGGAAATGTATTCCCTAAGGATTAGAATCCTAATAATAAAACCTTTGGTTTTAGTGAAAAACTTGTTTTGTTTTGTGAAAATGTGAGTATGACTTCAAAAGGAATGTTAGAATGATGTTTTAAAATGGTCTTGGAATGAAAGAACAGCTTGAATTGTGTTAAAACTTTGGTTTTTCAAATTTCGGGATTCTGGTAATCGATTACTAGCCTATGTAATCGATTATCAGGATGATTCTTTGTAAACGGAACAAATCTTTGGTTCTGGTAATCGATAGCCAACCTATGTAATTGATTACTAGGATGTTCTTTATGCAAAACAAGTTTTTGATTTTGGTAATCGATTACTAGCACATGTAATCAATTACCAGAACCCTAAATGTACAAATAAGTATGTTCTAAGCGAGATAATGTGGATTGATGACCATACATGCTTAAGTTTGAATTATGTGAATCGTATCTGATGATCTTTAGTACATTGTGTATATATACATATATCTTATTGAGCATAGAATATGTATTAGCTGAGTCCGGTCCTTGATTTTGACATCCTGGGAGGAGCATGTTTACCTTTCAATAAGATGTTAATGATGGCATGCTTATGTGAATTATTTTATGATGAATTGCAATTATGATTGAGATATTTGAGATGCATAGTTAATGTGTTTTATGGCATGAAACGAATTTGGAAAATTCCACCCCGCCTTATGCTGGAATTTTACCAAATTTGTGAACTTAGAAAAATTATGACGTTTATGAGCACGAAATGTTACATGATAATTTATGACAATGTAATTAAATTCTCATGTTCGTATCTCTAATTAACATGCTAAGATTTGAGGTGATATAAGACATATGGAAATGATCCTCTAGATTCTAGAAATTAATGGTTAGGAGAAGTGATCCAATAAGGATCCTTTAGACTCTAGGAAATAAAAGGTGATCCTATGCCCCCTATCCCGCACTCGGAGTTAGGAATTAGCTTATCAAGAGGATAAGTGTAGACTAATGACGACTAGTTTAGGTATGAGCTCATAACCTAGAACTCTCAAAAGGGGAGAGTATTAGGGTGGCCCCCATGGAAAAAAGAATAAGAAGTTTAAGTCACCTAAAAGAATATTGAGGAAAGATCATGTTAGAAGAATCTACATTCCCCATGCTATGCCCACTTAATATGATTCTGTGATATCTTGCTTATGGTATTGACATGCATTCATGACTTAGTATGTTGCATTCATGCATTAAGATTCATACTAAAATGTACGGGCCTTGGCTAATGGTATTTGAAACTAATAAATGAACCCTACGCATATGTTCATTATTTTCATAATAAAACTCAAGGTTCCTGAGGACGTAGATGATGATACATGCTAGAAGGTGAAAACCTCCTGAGATTCTTATATAAGTTTCTCATCCTTTTTTTCTTTCTTTCCATCTCGTCTTCAGAGGTAGATGACAACCTTCATGATATACGTTGACGCTCCCACCTGGGAGATGCACTTCAATGTCGCTCACCAGACTTATCACTTCGTGGGTCGATGTGCTATCTACCTTTTTGTCTTCATGGAGTGCCCCTTTGCACACCTGGTGACCAGCTATACGTTCTAACTGCCTGTTTGCCGATGACCTCTTTTGAGTGTACCCGTTCGTGTGGAGAGTAGATTCCCCCCCTCCTGCTTTAGCCCAATGACATCCTCATCTATGTGCCACAGTCACCACCTTGCCCCACGAGCCATGGTCGGACCTATCCGAGGATTCACTTACCCAACTTTCTTTCGATGGTTCTGCCTCACCATTCCTATGATGCTAGGGTAGGGTAATGACGGAGAAGCTATTGTGACGCAGCCAAGGAGAAAAGCCGAGTTTGCTCATGGAAGAGCCACTCGACCTCGCTAAGGTGCCCATGTTCGACCTACCCACTGCCTTGACACTCTCGACGAGCTAGCCGTTGGATTGGTTACCTTCTTCCCTCTCGGGCGCAGTAGGAGTCGGCAATGAACCTCATGGAGTGCCTGAGCATATTTATAGATATGATATCCTTCTTTTGCCTTTTTGATTTAGGGGTATCTACCGAGGCGCACCCAGGAAGAGGAGCGGGAATGAGAGTTTTTGGCTAGCTGGCATTTAGCTTTTCTTTTCATGATTTCTATGGATGACTGTGCTTTACTCAACCTTTGTTGGTAGGTAGGATGCTATTATACATATATATATATATATTATGGTGTGCAAAGGAGAACATTTGATTTAGTGATATATGAATCTATGATAATATGGTTATGCTCATGTTTTTGTGGTATTGGTATTGCACAGGATATTTTGTTCCTTTCCACATGTATGTAAGACGGGTCATGTATTCTTATTTAAAGCGCGGCTCACATTTTGTTTTAAGCTCAAAAATTTTTTTTCCCATATTTTGCTAAGTATTTTATAAATCTTAAAGTTAAGAACTGAAACTAAAGAGTAATAATTAATAATTAAATTGAATGCGTCCTAGGCATGTTAGGTGAAATATTAGGGTGTTATGATGTATTAGAGTAGAAAAAGAAATATCAGAAAAGATGAAATAAAACAAAAATCATACTTGAGTAATATAAGAAACACTATCTGATCATAAAAAACAAAAGAAAAAATGCAGATGCAAAAAAGAAAACTGAGTGGCTCCCCTTCAGTGTACTCCCCCTAATTTTCTCAGCATAAGATTTTCTTTTCTTTTATTCTCCCCTATTGACATCAGCAAAAAAGAGGTGTGCTGGAAGTCAGGAACACCATCATTAGCCTCGCCTTAACTCTTGAAGAATCCCCTAGAATTCTGAAGAATTTGAAGTAGTAATTCTTCATGCTGGAGTTGGGCACCTTGCTCTATTTTAGTGGCTTAAACTTAATCCAGTCTTGGAGGTAATTTCTCGTTGACACATGATAATTTGGATCGTTTGAGAACTTGCTGGAAACTTAGTTGAAGACTGATAGGGCAAGTGCATAAGTGTGATGTTGATAGAGCAGCTTTGGAGAGGGCTCAGGTATATCTAGGGGTATGGTTTCTCCTAATTTTTGCAATTCAACCTCAACTTTAGTATGTGCAGCGTAGGAGGGTGGAGAAGATGGAATATTTTCAGGAGAGATGGTAGGAGCGAAGGCTAATAGGAGCGAGGCAATGTTATGTACCTAAGCTGAAGTAGAAGCAACTGCTTTTCAGCAAAAGCAGCACCAGCTTTGAAGTGTTGTCCTCTTCCTCTTCCATAGGAGATATGAGGGTAGAGGGAGGAGGTTGAGGCACCATAAGGATGAGAGTAGATACTGGTTCATGGGCTTCCTCAGCTCGCTCCTCGATAATAGGCTCCACAGATAGCTCTTTGTAGATAGGCTATAGAATGGAAAAGAGTTAGTTTACAAAGAAATTTAGGTCATCCACTCCATCTTCCTCTTGTTGTGACTTAACGCAATGGACTTTGACTTGGATTTTAACACTTGATTTATGGTCATAAAGTCATCATTGTCATTTGGAAAAGATATTTCAGCCTCATTGGTTATTATCTTGACAAGAGCGAGTGGCTGATTCAGTGGTTGAGCTTGTTTTAGAAGCCATTGTCCTTCGAGGAAGTGCAATAGAGATAGGAAAGGAGGTAAACTTGAAACTGCTAAGACATGGGCCTCATTGAATGTTCTTCAATTACAACAAAGGGTTCAAGTATAGTAGGTCATCTTCTTCATTTGCTAGATCCTTGAATCCTTTTAGCCCTTTGTAGTTCCCTGACTTTTTCTAGCCTCCTCTTTTCTTGAAGAATTCTTTGTTCCTTTAGAATTAGTTTGTCCTCCTCTTCATCTTAAGAGGATTCAGCATCCTGTTGGAGTAGCATCATACATGTATTTCAGAATGAGTGCTGCTTTATTTACTCTCTTTAGCAGATGTTTGAGTTTGAGCTCAATGGCTTTTCTCGAATAGGAAGTTTGTTAGGTTTGCCCTGTGGAAGCTCACTTTCTAAGGACTCAGCCTTAGTTTCTGATGGTTTAGAAGGCCTTGAGATCTTTGCTTGCTTTTGTTTCTTGTTTTGCCTTTTTTTCCCTTTTGTTTTGTCATTAGAAGAGCTTCTTCTAATATTGTTTTCTTAGATATTTCCTCTGCTCTCTTAGAACTCTCAGGGCTATTCTCAAGAATGACAACCTTCCTCTTTGTTCATCCCTTTTCTCTCAACGTTCTTTTTCTTAACCTCAGGAGTGGTCTTTCTTCTTGGTATTCCTGATTTGGGAGCTTTTCTTTTGGAGCTTATTTTCATAGGTATAGACTGAGTTTTCTTCATTGTTCTGATGGAGTTTATGGAGTAGTCTATGCTAATGAGATGTTCAAACCACTCTTTAGCGAAAGGGTATCTAACATGCTAAAAGATCTTTGTCAGTAACATACCATGAGGAACTTTAGCTGTTCTTCTTTTATCCTTAGAAATGGCACTAAGTAAGTAGTCCATTATCATTTTTGGTAGATTTACTTTCTTTTAGCGGCAAGCAAAAAAGTAACTAGAATCCATACCCAAGAATATCCATACTTCCTCACCTAGGAAGCATGGTGAACTGGACAACAGAAAAACCTTTCTCACCCTTGAATTGAGCATAGAAGTTGTAATGTCGCCCAAGTTGATGCTTTGTGGAATCTATGAGACACTTTGATACTTCCTTAGCACTTGCCTTGAGTGACTTGAACCATTCTTCCTGTGACAAGCAATTTACTCCGAGGGGAGCCCTAACCACTATAGTAAGGTCAGATAACCTAATCTCCTAACAGGTGTCCCGAATGGTGGCTTTGAGAGTGGTTTGATTCTTTACCCAAGAAGAGCATAGAAAGCAATCACTATTCCAGGAAATACCCTATCAGAAATGTCTAGAAAGTACTCTCATCCCTGAAAGCTAAAAGCTTCTGAAGTATCTAAACCTGGTTTAGCAAGGAATTGTTTAGCCTTTTTCCAAAGGCTATCATTCTTTGTGTAACACCCTAATATTTAACCCCAATACGCCTAGGACGTATCAAGATTAATTATTAGTTATTACTTCTCTTTAAATTCATTTACAAAATACTTAGCGGAAAATACAGGTAAATTTTTTTTTGAAATGATTCATATAAAACAAAGTGCGAGCCTTTGCGCGTATCATAAATATAACGTGAAGCGAAGAATACATAAAACATACAGAACATAAACATTAAAGAACACATCAGTCATAAGCATCATTCTTCATCACATTAGTTAGCATAGTTTAGTACAATACCATTGGAATATAAAAGAAATAAAGTCTTACCCATACTAGTGGGAGCTTGCAGGACAACAACATATAATAAGAAACATAATAACAATTACATCAAAACAACCCCAAAAGATACTCCCAAGCTATGACACTCCCTCCCTGGTACTATGGATGATGCTCCTCCTCGTCCCTCGTGGCACATACCCAATGAACTGGGCAAGCTCCTCGATGCATGAAGGCGGAAGGACGGCGAGCATGCCCGCCAGTGTGGACGCATCTCCGGACGTCGTGCTAACCTCCGCTGCATCACCGTCTCCTCGCTACCCATCCGATATCCATGGGTACAGGGGGCGAAACCCTCCGAGAAGGATGAGAAGGAGGATCCTCTGATGGGTCGGTCTCGAACATCTCAGGCGAGGCACGTACACGGGTAACCTCGCACCGCTGAAAATGCCGAACGGGCGCAATGGTTCTGCTCGTCTCGGGGTCGCGTCCTCTCAAAAATCATGTCGTCACCAAAGGGGGAGGTCGGAGTGAATCGAAGCTGAGACTGGAAAGGCAAATGGGCGTCCCATGTGCGCAAAATGCGTATAGCACAACGACCCTCGAAGTGGTAGGACTGATGATCCTCGTAGTGCAGCTCCCACATGAGTGCGTCAACAAAAATCACGAATGACGTCATCGATGTCTGAAGACGTAACGAAAAGAAAAGAGAGAAGGGTGAGAATCTTGCTAAAGAATCTCAGAGGAAAATCCTCTATCCTAGTGTCATCGTTTACGTCCCCAGGAACCTTGGGTTTATTATGAAAAGGTTAAGCATGCATAGGTTCATTATGAGGTTTTCACAAAGATATTTATCCAAGGTCCATGTCTTTTATAATGATTCTTAATGCATGTATGCAACATAATAGTTCATGGATGCATGGCAGTACTTTAGGTAAATCAAACAAATATCAAACAACATATAAGTGGCATGTAACTTTCTCTTGAACATCTTTCCTTTTCTCATACTTGTGACACCAATCATAATAGTAACCGCACCCCTTAACTAGGCTATGAGCTCATACCTTAACTAGTCGTCACTAGTTCTTACTTATCCTCTTGATAAGCGAATCATAAACATAATCATATTCATCATAATCATCATAATCCCGACTCCAAGAGTATGGGTAGGGGGCTAAGGATCACCCATCATGGGACTTTTTCCTTCTTCGAAACGCATCGACTTTAAGACCAGCGACTTTGTCCGCTTTGGCAGGCTAATGTCTATGCCCTCACGGTTTTACCTTCTCCTCATCGGAGCAGGAGAAGTATGTCTGGTGTGTCACCTTAAACATCATATATTTTTCCTTCTTCGAACACATCGACTGGTTAAGACCAGCGACTTTGACTTTTGGAGGCTAATGCCTATGCCCTCACCTTCTTCTCAGAGGAGGAGAAGTACGTCTCGGCATGTCACCTTAAACATCATATTTCTCAAAAACTTTCTTATGTCCCTCAAATTTGACGAAAATTCGGCGCATAACAGCTACTCTCCGAATTTCCTCAAATTTGAGTATGCCACATAATCTCAGTCACATGCATCATTTTCATGGAACTTTCTCAATTCAATAACTTTCTAGTTCACATGAGCATATTTCTCAATTTCATTCATATTTCGAAACCTTATGCATCTTAAATACAACATTTCATCATATCACCAAATCAAATCATACACATAAAGTTTCATGCTCAAGGAACTAACATAATCACATCATCATAAGTGTGCTCGAGGTTCATCATCATAATTATACTCTCTCACCACCTATCTCATAGTATTTTATGCTTTGACCCTTACGGGCCTTAAACTTGTATTTGCATCTTTATTACCCTCAAGAGGTTAACACTTAGACTGTTCTCTAAGATTTGAACTCACTAAAATTCCATACAGCACACATGAAAGGGTAGAAAATATCATTTGCTTAAGGGGCTCTAGAATCTCCATTCGTGACCGTTTTTAAGATCCATCTTCGCCTAAGGCTCCATAATCAATTCATAGACCAATTATGAGGGATTCCTAGGCATGTTCTCTAATAAACCATTTTAAGCTCTTATCATCACCTTAAACTTAGAAATCAACACCTAATCATTTATGATGGGATTTGTACATGTCTTACAATTGTGAACCATTTATCCTTGATTCAATCATGCTAGAACAGAATTATGTTTTGCCATGTCTAAGTGCTAGAATTCCCATTTTAAGTTCTTATTCTCTTCTAACTTTTCTAAATCGATTCCTTGCTTCACTCAAACATAATTTTACACATTTTAACACCTTAGAACAGCATTTATAAAGTAGCCAAACATGGATCTGAAATCATGAGCCCATAAAATCACATAATCTCTTGAGTTGAAATGCATATAAGTTGCTAGTTTTCTCTTGGACATTTTCAGGAACAAAAGGTGTTATGGTAATTGATTACATGTTCCTAGTAATCGATTACCAGGGGCTAAATTTTCTGGGTTCAAAACAACGGTAATCGATTACATACAATGGTAATCGATTACTTAGGGTTAATCTGTTTCGGAAAATAAAAAACATAGGGTAATCGATTACACTATAAGGTAATCGATTACAGGGTTTCAGAAAGGTTCTGGGCATGAAGAACATTGGTAATCGATTACATTGCCTTTGGTAATCGATTACCAAAACCAAAAGTCCTTCAAAACCCTTCTGGTAATCGATTACATGGCTGGTAATCGATTACCAGAACCTAGGAATTTGAGAAAACATGATTTTTAACACTTTCCAAGCTATTTGAACACCTTGAGACCTCATAAAATAGTTTTCCAACATTTTCTGAAATCATTCATGCTTTTCACAAAATCAAACCATTATTGAATCATACTAAAACTCATCCATTTCTTTTTGACTAGAATTCCCTTTTTAGGATACTTAGGGCAAGTCTTTGAGCTCTAGAGTATTTAGGTGATAACATAATCTTAAACATGCTATGCACTTTATTTTACTCTTGATTAGAAAGTAAAGTGAGAGCATAAAATAAATATGAGATGCAATTTCATTATTATCTTTAAGGATTAAGTGATGACTTGAAATATAAACATGAAATGCAAGCTTGGGAATTTAAATATGGTAATGCAAGTTCATTCATTTATTCTTGTGAAATTAGTGATGGCATCAAAATAAACATGAGATGCAAGGCATAAATTTAAACATGAATGCAACTTATTTTTATCTTAACTAGAGCTCTTACAAGACTTTAGAGGAACATAAACCCATTATGTATCATAAGGCAAGCTTTAGAGTTCTTAGCACCTAGACTTCAAAAGAAGTCTTAAGGTTTGAACTTCATCATCAAGCTTAAGGAAATGGACACAAAGTTCAACACTTTGTCTAAACAAAACTACAAGGACTAAGTCATATTCTTTATTTTATTGCTCATGGGCTTCAATCTAGAGTAAAACTCTTAGAACGGCCGACCAACTTTAAGGTTGGCAAGGGTAAGCTTAGAGCTCTTTGAAATCATGTGATTAATTTTCTTTAACAAAACTTTTGTGATCTACCTTTACATTTTTAGCAAACTTTGTTCAAACCAAGGCAAAGGAAACTGAAATCTTTTAAGAAAGAAAAGGAAAGGAAAATGAAACTAAAGAAAAGAAAGAAATACAAGCATGTATGTTCCAAGACCAAGTTGTTTCAAGCTTTAGAGGTTTCTCACATGACAACAACAAGTCATTATCTTGAAACCTCATCATCAAGCTCATGTTTCCTTTATGAAAGGGCCTCTTGGCCAAAAATGAAAAGGGGGAGGAAAAGGATTTGAACCAAGAGAAACTAGAACTTTTCTTTAAGGAAGACAAGTAAAAACTTGAACACAAACCCCTACCTAGAGAAGTCTTGAGGAGATATGAAAGAAAGCTTGAGTTCTTGATGAAATGGAGAAGGAAAATCCTCTTGAAACTTGAAGGAAGAAATCAGCCAAAGTGAGGAAGTTTGAGAAGAAATGAGAGAATTTTTGCAAGAAGTGTAAACTTAACAAATGAACCAAAGTGTGACAAGGTTCATCAAGGCTTGGTATTTATAGAAATTTTCAACAATGAGGCTTCCAAAGGGGGGAAGGGAACGGCCACATGAGGGAGGAAAGAGAGAAGAAATATCTCTTGCAAAGGTATGGTTGAAGGTATGGTGAGGTATAGATTTGGGTAATGGCCCTAGGCATGGGCTTGGAGTGCAACAAAAATCAACATGTGGCACCATTTCAGGGGAGAATTTCGGCCAACACATCAGCCAAGGGGGAAGGAATTTTGTTCATGTAATTGTGGTTTAAGGATGTGTTTAAGTGTTTCTTTGATTAGGCTTTTGATTAGGAGTTTATAAGAAGGTGTTTAGGTGAGGTAATTGGGTAATTAGGAAGGTCAAGACTTGATTAGGAGGGTAATCTTACTAGCTTAGTAATTTAAAATAATTCCTTTGGTCAAATGAGGTATGGCACAATTCCTTAATTTAAGGAATTGGAGAGAAAATACTATTCAAGTTTCCATGACTAGGAATCTTGAATTAAAGAATGCAATTAGAGTTTAACTAAGCAATCTTAGGTTCTAATTAACCTTAATAAATTATTTTGACTCTAGATTAATTATTGAAATAAATTAATCTTCGATTAGAGCCTAATATTGCTTAGGTTTGCTTAATTGCGTCATTAGGCTCATTGTACACTGTTCTAGGGGTAAAATGGTAATTTTACACTAAAACTGACCGGGACCTTCCGGGCCTGCCTAAACATCAAATATCACTCATAAACATCATTCCAAACTTCCTAGAAAAATTGGGCTCAAACGGCACCTTTTACCCGTGTAGAATACAGGAGGGGTATTTTGGTCATTTTGAGCCGAAAGTTTAGAAAATGAGATTTTCACCTCAGATATCATTCATAACAATTCTAACCCCCTTCAAACATTGAGTTGACCCATTCGGGGATTGGGGTCAACTGTCCTTTAATTCAAGTAAAAATGACCTCAGGGGCATTTTGGTCATTTATACTCAAACAGAAATTCTGGGCGTTACAATCTCAATAAACTGATGTTTAATATCAATATGCTTGGATCTAGAGTGGATAAGATTCTTAGCAAGATTAATAGCACTAGTATTATCACTGAAGATAAGGATTTTAGAGTACCTTCGGTGATAATCTTCTAATTAGTTCCTTATACATAGCATCTAGGTGTAGTTTGCAACAACTATATATTCAGCTTCAGTAGTAGAGAGTGCAATGATATTCCTTTTGCATGACCAAGTGATCAAGCTTTTTCTAAAGAAACAGCAACAACCACTTGGTGCTTTTTCTCTCTCTCTATCTTAAAATCAGCATCATAGCAACCTACAATCTCAGGATGTACCTTTCTCATATCATAAGCCAAGATTATAGTAGGATAGATATCTGAAAATTATTTTAAAAACTTGTAAGTGTGATTGCTTTAGGTTAGATTGAAATCTAGCACAAATTACCACCCTTAGTTGAATGTCAGTCTACTAGCTACAAGATACAAAGTGAGCTAATCATTCCTCTATAATTACTTTTTTATACCTTTTCGTCATTCTCATCAGCATCAATGATTTGAGATCGATGCATGTGGGTACTCATAGGTTTGGCTTGATCCATATTGAACCTTTTTAGAAGTTCTCTTGTATATTTTTCTTGATGGATCAAGGTTCCTTTTTTTGTTGTTTTATCTGCAAACCTAGGAAAAACTTGAGTTTACCCATTGTGCTCATCTCAAATTCACTCTACATCAATTTAGAAAATTTTTCACAGAGATAATTGTAACATCCTTCCAAGTACAACCTCACTCTTAAGTCATGACATTGTACTCGAGAGTTGTTACTTATTAATTAGCAAGACCTTTCTTAAATATCTATAGAAAGCTCGATTAACGTGTGTAATAACTATATAACAAAGAAATACAACATTTATTGAATACATAGCTAAGTACAAGACGAAGCTCTTCTAAGAGCTTTAATACAATACGTTCTCTATTTCATCTATATACATATGATTCCAACTAAGTACAAGATAATAAAACACTAACTACTAAACTACTAAACCCGATTCCTTGTGGTGTAGGCCTGTAGTTCTTTGGATCAACCTGGAGACAACACGGGAACACAAACACATAGGGGTGAGAATTATAAAATTCTCAGGAGGCATCCCCGAACATATATTAAAAATCCATGTCATCGTCGTCGTCCAAGCCACTTCGGTTTATTAAGAAAATGTGAGCATGCAACATATATCAACGGTTCATTTTAAAGTTCAAAAACCATTCTTCTAAGTGGATTCCTTTTAGCATTCACTCACTTCACTTAATACACATATATCATGAAGCCCAACACATAATAAGTAACTCTAATCAAGAGGTTACATACACTATGATTATGCATATGTCAAATGTAGTGAAATTATTTCAAAGTAACCCTCTTTCACTTATGGCCATAGAATCAAATCAGTGTATTTTTCTTTTTTCATTGACATAGGAAAGACTTAGTTTATACCCAATAGGTATTTGTTGTAGACAATTCTATAATAAATAATTTATACCAAATGGTATTTGTAGTGGATCACACCACACAAGGGAAATAGACTACTTATCAGGACTTAGCTTATTCCTATATTAATCATCAAACTTCATTTTTTTCCATTTTGAATCACACACAGATCTATTCCTAGCCGATACGTCTCCTGACTATAAATTTGGGGAGTTCCTCTTTTCTATTTCCTTCCCCTCATTCAACCTAAGTCTTGTTTCTATTTTATCCATATGTCAGAACATGCACGAGTAAACTTTGTATATTCTCTTTTCTTTTTCAAAATGCATGCATAAAGCACATTAAGGCATTCATTCACAATTAAATTTAAAGTATGCCTCATAAACCACTCTTCAATTCCTCTAGCATGCATTTATGTGTCATAAGTTACATGGCCAAACATTTAATATCAAGTACTTTTCTCTTCCTCAAGGCATGCATAAACCATATATATGAATTCATGTACAATGTAATCATTTTTCTTTTCTCATAAATCAATCATTAGAGTTCATAGTTTGCATTCATTTACATCCTAGTTGAATTACAAGTCATCATAGTACTAAATCAACATTTGTAATTCTATTCCAGCATTTTGCCAGAATTGGGCTTAAGTAGCAAAATTTATTTTCCCTACCAATGGGTCGATTCAAGGGCCACTAAAATTCCCCATGACACTTCAACGTGTCTCAGGAGACCCTGTAAAAATTTCAAGGGAAACGGAGCAATCTAACTCCTTCAGTAAATTGTACAAATTTAGTGGTTAGGACCACCAATTCACAGATCAGACCATGGTTCTCCTAATTCTTTACCTCAGCAAATGATTGAACTAACTCACAAAATTTACAGGGACATTCAATATGTTATTAACTTCGGGTAAAAATTTCAAAGGATCATTCAATCATTTGCTATGGTAATAAAATCGGATAAACTTATTGCTTCGGTTTCAAAATTAAGACAACATCAATCAAATTTTGTACATGATTTTTTTGAGGTAGTAAATCTTAAAATAAACATCCAAGAAAATTCATGTAGTTAGTTTAACTTATTAACTCCAACATATAAATTTTATGGTTCATGAAACTACCCACAACTATACCAGAAAATTCGTTCATAACTACTACTTGTAGGAAAACCGAAAATCCAGCAGCCTAGTCCAAACTTCTTTTTGACAAAAATGATTTTTAATATCATCCAAACACTCCACCAAAATTAACACATCAATACCAGTATATTATCAACCAATTCAGCTAAAAACATCAAATTAAATCAGTAGTTAAAATAGAAAAACAGATTTGAAAGAAAAAGAGGTTTAAAAGTCCTACTCTTGGAAGTTAGTGTATCCTTGGCTCTTTGATGCTCCAATATTGATTCCCTTCACTTCAAGGCCACCAATTCAAGTCCCAAACCTTCCTTAGGTAGTGATTAAGTGAGATATCAAGGTAAGAAATGGTGAGGAAATGAAATTTCAATCAGTTAGTTTGATAGATTATGAGGAGTAGAATAAGTTTTGTTAAAGGATCTTGGTGTTTTAGTGAATTTGAGCTAGGGTTTTGCAAGCTTTGAAGCTTGTTAATGGAGTTTGAGGGGAAGAAAAATGGAGTAAGGGTTTCATGAGTGGACTGGCTGAAAATATGAGTGGCTAATAGAGAAGAATGGTTTTGTACTCATCTTGTAAGGAAGTTTGTAAGAAAAGCTTGATTTATTGTCATATAAAAGGTAAATTCTTAAAGATAGTAAAATGAATGGCTAGGATTTATTTTGTTGGTCAAAGAATGAATCTTGTCCATCCACTTGGCTTAAGATAAGTGGCTCACTTTAACTTGGGGAGCAAGTAGCTTTTTCGGTATTAAAACTCCACATCGAAATTCCATCGAACGGATAAGATATTGGCTCCTGAGTAAAATATAATAAACAAAAGGCCATGATTGAAACTTACTTTTCAAGTTTCAATCCTTGCCATCCACTTGGCATAAAGTGGTTGGTAAAGGTTACTTGGCCACCAAGTAACTTGTAGAGTGTTAAAAACCGCACATCGAAACTCTACCGAACGGGTAAAACACCGTACCCTAATCAAACATCGCCTTAAAATTAATTCCAAGTATAAAATCCTTATTCCCAACTATTTCTAACCACAATCCTTTCTTTTCTCAATCCGGGCATTTCCTGTCCCAGACTAGGGTTTCGCTGTGGGCAGTGGTCCCGCAAGGTTACTATTTATCCCTTGAAAATTTTTTTTCTTAAAACATCCATTGGGCTACCCTCATTGTTGCTAAACTATCAGATTTTTGAAATTATGACCAGCAAAGCTCAAATTAATTTTTAAGTAATTTTTGGGTGTTACAAGAATGATCTGAGGGCAAATATAATGTCGTCAACTTATATTTGAACTATTAAAAAGTGATTATTTTGTTCAAGAGTAAAAAAAGTAGTGTCAACATTACCTCTCTTGAACCCATTCTCTGCAAGAAGGTGCTTAGTCTTTCGTACCAAGCTCGAGGAGAATAGAGAGCCTTTGTCAGCTTGAAGATATGGTTGGGAAGGTCTTCATTCTCAAAATCAAGAAGCTGCTTTACATATATTTCCTTAGAGAGGAATCCATTTAGGAATGCAGACTTAACATACATTTGGTAGAAAATGAATCCCTTGAAGGCAACAAAAGCAAGTAGCATTCTGATGGCTTCCAACCTAGCTACTGGTGCAAAGGTTTCATCATAATCAATTCCCTCTTGTTGATTATAACCTTGTGTAACCAATCTTGCTTTGTTTCAAGTGACTTTGCCAACTTCATCAGGCTTTTTCCTAAACACCTACTTAGTACCTATGATGGTCTTCCCTTTTGGTCTTTCAACAAGTGTCCAGACCTTGTTTTTCTGAACTGGTTTAGTTCTTCTTACATAACATCCACCCAACTTTGATCACTCAAACCTTCTTCAATGTATCTGAGTTTAATGGTGGAGATGAAAGCGTAGTTTGACATGTTTCTGAGGGATGATCTAGTTCTCATGCCCTTGGAAATGTCTCCAAGAAGTTTATTCTAAGAACTTACCTTTAAATCAAAAACTTCTTTGTAGTTTCTATGGCCTTGAGATTTTCAGCTTCTTCTTCATCTTCAGATTACACTTCTTCATGTTCAGAAGTATTACTTTTTGATTTCTTTGGAGTTCTGAGCAAGCTTTATGATGAATCTATGTTCTAGGGTCTACATTTTGAGGGTCTGGCTTTCATCTGCTTGCTTTCAGAAGTTTGCTTGAGACTCATTTCTCAAGACTTTCTTCTATTTCTTTAAGATCATCAACAAAGTCTTTCTTGAGCTCTTTGAATTTTATGTGAATAGTCTTTTCTACGCAAAGCATCCTTTTGTTATAAACTTTGTAAGCTTTAGAGACTGAGGAGTAACCTAAGAAGATGCCATCATCAGACTTGGGATCAAACTTTGTGAGTATGTCCCTGGTGTTAAGGATAAAGCATAATGAGCCAAAGATGTGGAAATATGAAATATTGGGTTTTGTAGCCTTTTATAGCTCATAGGGAGTCTTCTTGAGGATAGGCCTTAGATAGATTCTAGTTTGGATGTAACATAAGGTGTTCACAGCCTTTGCCTAGAAACCTTTTGATAAACTGCTTTCCAAAAGAATAGTTTTGGCCATCTTTTACAAGCTTCTGTTTTTTCCTTTCAACAACCCCATTTTGTTGGGGAGTTCTAAGTGTAGAGAACTTGTGAAGGATGCCATGTTTTTCACAAAACTCTTCAAAAACATGATTTTCAAATTCTCCTCCATGATTAGATTGAATAGAGATGATTTTGGAATCTTTTCTATGCAAACACGTTTTGCAAAAACTTTGAATCTTTCAACCACCTCATCCTTAGAAGCTAGGAAGATAACCTATGTAAATCTGGAGTAGTCATCCACTATGGCAAGACAATATCTCTTCCAAGCAAGACTTGTAGTCTTGGTGGGTCCAAAGAAATGCATATGTAAAAGCTCAAGTGGTCAAGTGGTTGAAACCATATGTTTATTATGGAAAGAAGGTTTCATTTACTTGCCTTTCTCAGAGAAACCACAGGTTGAGTTTTTGTCAAATCTGATCTTTGATAGGCCTTTAACTAGCACTTTCTAAGGAAGCTCAAAAATAAGCTTCATATGAGTATACCCAAGCTTCTTATGCTACAACCACTTTTCATCCGTGAAGGGTGCGAGACATTTACATCTTGATCTCATAGGTCATCCAAGAATAACACATGTGTTATCATGTCTCTTGCCAACAAGATGACTTATCCTAAAGTGGGACTTACTATCTTGTATGCATGTGCATTAAAAATAGAATTAAAGCCTTGATCATAGAGCTAGTTGATGCTTAACAAGTTGTGAGCCAGACCATCAACAAACAACACATCAGAAATTTGGTGAGAGTTATCCTTACTAACATTTCCAATGCTTATGACCTTGACCTTACCTCCATCGGCAAACTTTACTGATCTAGAATTTTTGGGCCAGGTTTCTAAACTAACTTTTGGATTCGAACATGTGTCTTGAGTCACGTCCATGTACCACTTGTTATCAAGTTCTATGTGTAACACCTTGAAAAATTACTTAAAAATTAATTTGAGCTTTGTTAGTCGTAATTTTAAAAATATAACAGTTTAACAACGATGAGGGTGGCCCAACGACGTTAAAAAAAAAAGAAATTTGCCCGTCAACGCTGAAACCCTAGATTCGGGCAGAGGTGCCCAAAATTAGGAAAACATGGGAATAAGGTTAGAAATAGGTGTGAATGATAATTTTATACTTAAAATTAATTTTCGGGTAATATCGGTTTAATAGGGTATGGCGTTTACTCGTTCGGTGAGATTTCGGTGTACGGTTTTTAACACCGAAAGGTATTTCCATCACCACAAATGGATGATGTCCACCTACTAAGGACATGTGGAAGGCCAAGATTTAATCTTGGAATCTAAGATTAAACCTTAGCCATCCATTGTTGCTTTATGACAAATAATGATTTTTTTACTAAATATCTCCATTTCATTTATTAAAGCAAGCCTAGTCACCAACTTCTCCTCCAAGATAAGAGCAATTTCGTGGTCAGCAAGGGGAAGAAGCAGCCACCATTTTTGTCCTCAAGAGCTTGTTCTTGAGTTCCAAGCCCAAAAACTCCAAGCTAGAGTTGTTGGATCATCAAAAGTTCTTCATAAGCTTGTTCTACACCCAATTCCCTACAAATCTAACCGAACAAAATCTCAATCACTCATCAATCCTTACCTTTCTCCCTCACACCTCACTGATATCAGAGGGGTTTGAAGTTAGATTGGGAGCTTTGGAGGAGAAGGAATCAAGTTTGGTTAATCTTGAAGCCAAGGAGCTAATAGGTTACTACAAGTAGGGTTTCTGTTGCCTTTTCTTGTCAAATTTTTCTGATCTGTTTTGGCATGACCTAAGTCCAAAATTTCTGGTTTTTTTGGTTGATATTATGTTGATATTGATGTGTGATTTTTGGTGGTGTGTTTGGATGGTGTTAGAAAATGGTTTTTATCAAAATAAGTTTGGACTAGGTTGCTGGAATTTCTATTGTCCTGAGGCAGCAGTGGTTCACGAATTTTCTGGAATATTTGTGGGTGTTTTCATGAGCTATAAAAATTATATGTTGGAAAACATCTTAAAATAATTACCTGAATTTTCTTGGGTGTTAGTTTTAAGGTTTGATGCCTCAAAAAAATCAGAAATCGAAATGAGGCAGATGCTGTCGTGATTGTTGAGACTTAGGCAGTAAACTTGTCCAAATTTATTACCATAGAAAATGATTGAACTAACTCTTGAAACTTTTACACGAAGTTACTAATATATTGAAGTGTCACTGTGAATTTTATTGTGAATTAATTCAATCATTTGCTGGGGTTAAAAATTTGGGGAACTCGTTCTGGTCTGGGAATTGGTGGCCCCTGACCACTAAATTTGTACATTTTACTGAGGTAGCTATAGAGCTCTTTTTGTCCTGAAATTTTTACAAGTTATTCTAGACACATTGAAGTGTCATACAGAATTTTTGTGACTCTTGAAATGGCTGTTTGATATGATAATGAAATGTTGTGCCTAGGACAGTAACTCTGCCCATTGTGCTGGGAATGGAACAATGCTTTGAATTGAGAATGTAATGTCACTTTGGCTCCTAGTGACATGAGTATTTGATATTAAGTGTTTGGTCATGTGACTTATGACATGTAAATGCATGCTATAGATTTTAAAGATTGAAGTATGAGAAAAGAATGACAATTTCAATGTGAATGATTGCCTATACGTGGCCTATGTATGCATTTGAGAAAAGAGAAAAGTATATGATGCCATTATAAGGATGTATAAATTTAAATTGTGCATGTTCTGGCATATGGACAAAATAGAAACAAGACTTAGATTGAATAAGGGGAAGGTGAAAGTAGTAACTTCCCAAAATTTATTTTGAGTCGGTGACGTATTGGCTAGGAATAGATCTGTGTGGATTTGAAAATGGAGAAAAATGAAGTTGATGACCACGTATAGGAATAAGCTCAGTCCTGACAGGTTTATTTCCCTTGTGTGGTGTGATCCACCATAAATACCCGTTGGTATAAACGGATCTATTGTGGAGTTGTCCACTGAAATACCCGTTGGGTATAAACTAAGTCTTTCCTATGTCAATGAAAAGAGAAAATGCACTAATTGGCTTTCTATGGCCATGATGGAAAGCAAGTCACTTTGAGATAACTTTACTGTATTTAACATATGTATCACCTATATCATATGAAATCCTTTAAGTAGATTTACTTACTATGTGTTTGAGCTTCTGGATATATGTACATGTACTGATTGATTGTTAAAAGCTACCCACTTCGGAAGGATGATTTTGGAATCTTAAAATGAACCTTTAGAATATATTGCATGATCACAGTTTTTTGAATAAACCGAAGTGGCTGGGGCGATGACGATGACATTATGATTGTGATTGGGGAGTTGTCCTACTAAGAATTATAAAATTCTCACCCCTATGTGTTTGTTTCCGTGTTGGTTAAGCCAGAGGATGATGATGCTGCTATGCAAAGGAGTGTAGGATTGTTATAGTGTAGTAGTTCCTGTTTTATTCTCCTATACTTAGTGAAATGAGTATGTATGTAAATGTATTAGAAGATATGTACTAAAGCTCATAAAGGAGCTTCCTTATGTATTTTAGCTATATGTTTAATAAACTTGATGTTTACATGTAATATGTTTTAATAGAATTACGCTTATTTATCTCGTACGTAATCGAGCTTGCTATAGATAATTAAGAGAGGTCCGCTAATTAACAAGTAACAACTCTCGAGTACGATATCATAGCTTAAGAATGGGGTAGTACTTGGGAGGATGTTACACTATGTGTATTCTAGATAGACCTACAACAAACATATTTTTTAATTTAGGTACCCAGAATTTTTTAGGTTTTTTTGGGTTAGCCTTCTGAGAAGAAGGTTTTCCAACCTTTTTGACAAACTTCTTTCTCATGAAGCACTTGTTAGGTGGACGACCTTTCTTAAAATAGAAAGTACAAGAAGCCTTGTTCTTTACTTTCTTAGCTGAGTTAGCTTTTCTTTCTCATCAATTTTCTCTTCACATCCCTACTCGACCTTTTGACAATATGGCCTCTGATCTCTAAGCATTATATCAAGGTTCTTTGATCCATTTACCATCTTCTCAAGGTCAGATTTAAGAAGCTTTGAAGTTCACTTTAGCTCATAAATGACTTTCTGAGTGTTTTCATTTTTACTTGAGACTTCAGATTCTAAGGCATTGGATTTTGCATTTAAAACTTTGTTTTCTCCTTTTAATTCTTCCTTTTCAAGCTTCCTTTTGGCCATTTCATGTTCCAAAACAATTTTATGATGTTTCCTCTTCAGATTGAGATAATGAGAGGAAAGAGTTTGAGAGTCCTCCTGAAGCAACTCTTCATACAGTGATAAAATTTCATCATAGGAGAGATTAGAGTCAGAGTTATTTACCTCAGGTTCATCTTCTAGTGAACAGCCTCATGAAACATAGGTTTGCAACATCCAGCTCCTCCTGATCTCCTGATCTTTCCTTCTCTTCTTCTGATTCGCTCCAAGTGGCTAGCATGCCTCTCTTCTTGGGTACGAACTTCTTTGGTGGACCTTTGAGTTTTGGACATTCTGGTTTAAAGTGTCATTTCTCTCCATAGTTGTAGCAGGTGTTATTTTCCTACTTTGCCTTGCCTTTTTTGTCTTTCCTGAGGTTGATGTCCCTTTTCTCTTTATCTTGCCTCTCCAAGCTTTGGATATCTTCCTCACTAGCATGGAGAACTTATTTACATTTTTTTTTGTCTCATCATCTGATTCCCTCCTCTTCATCAAGGTTTAACTTTCATTGCCTTAGCCTTATTCAGCTTCTAATGAGATGACTTCAAAGCCATGGACTTGCTCTTCTTGATGGATTCACCATGCATTTCATAGAGCACAACCTCATGAGTTTTAAGAAACTCAATGAGTACGTCTAGACTGAGAGTTTGAAGGTCTTTAGAGTAACACCTCAAATTATTTAAAACTTAATTTGAGCTTTATTAGTTGTAATTTCAAAAATCTGTTTAGCAATGATGAGGATGGCCCAACGGACATGTTAAAAAAAAAATTTGGGCCTGGGTGAATAGTAACCTTGCAAGCTCCACTGCCTTAGGACAACCAAAACCCCAGATCTAGGACCAGAAAATGCCTGGGACTAAGAAAAGAGATGGTTGAGGTTAGAAGTAGTTAGAAAAGATAATTTTATTCGTGAATTTAATTTTCAGGCAATGTTTGATTACCTGGGTACAGTGTTTCACCCATTCGGTAAATTTCTGTGCGATTTCTAACACCAAAAGATAGCTTAATCTTTGTAAAAGGATAATGTTTATCCTTTAGAGGCAAGTGTAAGGCTAGGATTTAATCTTGAATTACAAGATCAAATCCTAGACATCCATCTTGTTTTCTTGGTCAAAGAGTATAGATTTTATATTAAATAATTCTTACAACCTAATCTAAACCATTTAAAGCCACAAAATATTCTCTTTGAAGCCAATACAATTTTGACCAGAAAGCTTAAAGGGCAGCCACCATTGTTGTCTTCTTCATAAGCTCAAGTTTCAATTTCAATTCAGCAAAACACTTGCCCAACATTGCTAAAACTATAAACTTCCTTTACTAAACTTGTTCTACACATCAATACCTATAAATCTAACTTATTGGAATCTTAATTCATCACCAATCCTAACCTTGCTACCTTATATCTCACTGATTTCATAAGAGTTTAGGTGTGATTTGGGAGCTTTGAAGTGAAGGAAATAAATCTTGGAGCACCTTGGAGCCAAGGATCCACTAGTTTCCAAGAGTAGGGCATTTTAAACCTCTTTTTCTTCAAATTTGTTTTTCTGATTTGCTTACTGATTTGGCTGAATATTTTTAGTTGTATTGGTTGATGATATATGAATATTAATGTATGAATTTTGGTGGAGTGTTTTGATAATGTTAGAAAACCCATTTTGGCAAAACAAGTTTTGAATCATGTGCTAGAATTCTGGATTTGTATTGGTAGGTTGTGAATCACGAATTTTTTGATGTTTTTATGAGCTAGAAAAATTATATGTTGAAGCTATATCATAGGCTATTCCGAATTTTGTCAAGCTCTGATTTGGACTCCTAATGCTTTAAAAAAATCAAGAACCAAAAGCGTGACTATGCTGCCTGATTATTGAAACGAAGCTACGAATTTGTCTAATTTTTCTACCATAGCAAATGATTAAATTCTCCTTTAAAATTTTTATTGAGTGTTGATAGCATCTTGAAGTGTAACTGAAATTTTTATTTTGAATTGATTCAATCATTTGCTAGGGTTAAAAAGTATGAATTTAGGGTTCTAAGATGAGGTTGAATGGTTTTTGAGCTGAATTTGTCTAATTTTTTGAACATAGTTAGAGAAGGATTTTTGTTCTGAAATTTTTACAGGGCCTTGTGGACACATTGAAGTGTCTTGGGTAATTTTTATAGCCTCTGAATTGATTGTTTAATAGGCAACTTAATTTGTACTACAAAGGTGTGAAATCTGCTATTGTGTTGGAAATGAAATAATGCTTTGAATTGATGAAAAAAAGGCATTTTGGGTTCTTGTATGACATGAATACTTGATGTTAACTATTTGGCCATGTGACTTGTGACATATAAATGCATGCTAGAGTAAGTAAAGAGTGGTTTATGAGGCATGATTAAAATTATATTGTGAATGAATGCCTACATGTGGCTTATGCATGCATTTGGGAAAAGAGGAAAGTACATGATGCAATTATATGAGAAATGAGAATATATAAATTTCAATCATGCATGTTCTGACATATGGACAAAACAGAAACAAGACTTAGGTTCAATGAGGAAGGAAAAAAGGAACTTCCCCAAATTTATTTTGAGTCGGTAGATGTATCGACTAGGAACAGATCTGTGTATGATTCGGAAATGGAAAAAAAATGAAGTATGATCATCACGTATAGGAATGAGCTAGTCTTGATAAGTAGACTATTTCCCTTGTGTGGGGTGATCCACTATAAATATTGTTTGGTATGAACTATCTATTGTGGAGTTGTCCACAGCAAATACCCATTGGGTATAACTTAAGTCTTTCCTATATCGAATGAAAAGAGAAAATGCACTGATTTGATGATTTCTATGGCCATAAGTGAAACCATGTCAGGTTAGATAAGTTCACTGCATGTATTATATGCATACTCATCTTATTCTGAATTGGCTGCCTGGGATGATTTACTATTCGTTATAACATTAGGATATATGTGCACTAAGTGATTGATTATTAAAAGCTACTCACTTAGGAGGGATGACTTTAGAATTTTAAAATGAATCTTTAATATATATTGTATGATCACATTTTCTTCATAAACTGAAGTGGCTGGGACAATAACGATGACGATGACATTATGATTATGTGTTTTTGGGATACCCTACTGGGAATTTTAGAATTCTCACCCTACTTAGGTGTGTTTTCGTGTTATCTCCAGGTTGATTCCAAGAGAATAGTGAGGCAGCTACAAGAAAGACTAAATTGTAATTTCTATAGTTTAGTTATGGCAACTTGTATCTATTGCACACACACACACACACACACACACACACACACACACATATATATATATATATATATATATGTAAATGTAGTAAAGAACAGATGTGAACTAAAGCTCATAAAAGAGCTTCCTTTTGTACTTGTGTTAAATAAATATGTTGTTTCTTGATATATATTTTGATAGAACCACGAGTTAGTTAATACACGATTCGACCGATTCTTGCTATAAATAATTATGAAAGGTCTGCTAATTTATGAGTAACAACTCTTAAGTATAATGTCATGACCTAAGGATAATGTTGTACTTGGGAGGATGTTACATTTTGGTATAAAGTTCATTCTTGTAGGACCTTGACGAATGGACTCACTATGCTTCCAAATTATAGATAAGTCATGCCTTGAATTTTATCTATATGATAGGATATAGGGTTTAGATATGCATGGTAGTCTAGTTGTAACACCCTAATATTTAACCCAATATTCCTAGGACGTATCAAGATTAATTATTAGTTATTACTTCCCTTGAAATTCATTTACAAAATACTTAGCGGAAAATACAGGTAAATTTTTTTTTTTTTTTGGTTGAAATGGAATAGGTAAAATAAAGTGTGAGCCTTTGCGTACAACATAATTGAAAACGTAAAGCGGAAGAATAAATCAATCATACAGAACATAAGCATTTAAATACACCTCAAACATGAGAACAATCATCATAATATTAATCATAATAGTTTAATACATAGCCATGAATTACAAAGGAAAACATAAAGTCTTACCCATATAAGTGGGCAAAGCTTAGGACAATAACATAAATAAGAAACATAACAATGAATACATAAAACAGCCCCAAAAGATACTCCCCACAAAAGCAACCCTCTCTAAAAGCCTACAGACGACGCTAATCCTCGGAGAGATATGTAACCTACGAACCGAAGCTCCTCGGATGTGGCCCATCGAAGAGGGGCGTGGCATGCGATCGGAGAGCAACGTGACCACCTCGGCAAGGGCGTCTCTCGGGCTGACGTCCACGCCTCATAGGCCTCGAGAGACGTGTCCTTGCTACCCCTCAGCCGCTGAAGGCACCGAAGGGCGGAATCCTCCGAATAAGGATCAGCCTGAGTCCTTGGATAGGTTCCTCCCGCGACGCATGAGGGGTACCTCGGATAGTCACGCACGCTGAGGATGATGGTCGGCACGGCGTTCTCATCACAGGGTCGCGTCTCTCAAAAATCATGTCATCGCCAAAGGGAGAAGTCGGGTGAAGGCGAAAACTGGATACCAGAAAGGCAAATGGGCGTCCCATGTATGCAAAAATGCATATAGCAAAACGACCCTCGAAATGGTATGACTAGTGATCCGGATCGTGCAGCTCCTACACGGGTGCATTAACAAAAATCACGAACGACGTCATCGCAGTTTGGAGACGTAACGGAAAGAAAGAGAGAGGGGTGAGAATCTTGCTAAAGAATCTCAGGAGGGAAATCCTCTATCCTAGTGTCATCGTCTAAGCCCCAGGAACCTTGGGTTTATAAAAAAAAGGTTAAACATGCATAGGTTCATTATGAGGTTTTGAAGAGTTAATTATCCAAGGTCCATGTCTTTTATAATGAATTTTAATGCATGTATGCAACATAATAGTTCATGGATGCATGACAGTACTTCTTTGAACATATAAGTGGCATGTAACTTTTCTTTGAACATCATTCCTTCATCTTAATCTTGTGACACCAAACATAATAGTAACCGCACCCCTTAAATTAGGCTATGAGCTCATACCTTAACTAGTCGTCACTAGTTCTTACTTATCCTCTTGATAAGCGAATCATAAACATAATCATTATAATCCCGACTCCCAGAGTACGAGTGGGGGCCTAAGGATCACCCATCATGGGACTTTTTCCTTCTTCGAAATGCATCGACTGGTTAAGACCAACGACTTTGTCCGCTTTGACAGGCTAATGTCTATGCCCTCACAGTTTTACCCTCTCCTCACTAGAGCAGGAGAAGTACGTCTCGGTGTATTACTTTAACATCATATTTCTCAAAAACTTTCTTAAGTCTCTCAAATTTGACGGAAATTCGAGCATAACAACTACAATCCGGATTTCCTCAAATTTGAGTCATGCCACATAACTCAATTACGCATATCATTCTCATGGAACTCTTTTAATCAATAAACTTGCTAGTTCACATGAGCATATTCTTCAATCTCATTCATATTTCAAAGCCTCATGCATCTCAAATACATGGCACAACACTTCATCATATCAACATGTCAATTATACACATAAGGTTTCATGCTTGAAATATCATCATAATCACATCAATAATAATATGCTCACTCATCCTCATGCTCACATCACACCTCCTATGTCATGGTATTTTATGCTTTGGCCCTTACGGTCTTAAATTCCTATTCTAGTGATCTTATCACCCATTCCAAGTCTTTATCATACCTAGAGGATCGTTCCTTATGATTCTTTCTAACATTATGCTCACTAACTCATCCAACAACATTATATGGATTACTCACCATGATCATTTATTCGACTATAGGGATTCTAGAATCTATGCCTTAGACTCTTCTCTAAGTTATATCTTCGCCTAAGATTCTATATTCAACTCCTAGGCATAATCACTAGTTATGAACCATCTTCCTTAAGCTCAATTATGCTGGAACATAAGTTATTATTCTTGTGTCTAAGTGCTTTAAGATTCTAGTTCTAAATCCTCCCTATTTGCTTAGTCTTTCCAATCCTCTAAAACGTTCCTCACTTCGCTCAAGCATAATATTACGCATTCTAACTCCTCAACAGAATTCATAGTGGCCATGGAAAAGAGAAACCAAAAATGTTCATAACACAATCATATAAACTCATGTTATAAGTGCACACGAGTTACTAGTTTTTCTCTTGGGACAATTTCAAGAAAAAAATGGTAATCAATTACATGTGCCTCGGAATCGATTACCAGGAGCTAAATTTATTCTGGGTTGCATGTAATCGATTACCAGGAGCTAAATTTATTCTGGGTTCACAAGGGGTAATTGATTACATAGTATGGTAATCAATTACTTAGGGTTAAATCGTTTCGGAAAAATAAAGAACATTTGAGTAATCAATTACACTAATAGGTAATCGATTACAGGGTTTTAAGGACTGGTCTGGGCTAACACTTTGGTAATCGATTACATTGTCTAGGTAATCGATTACCAGAACCAAAAACCCTTCAAAAATCACTTTGGTAATCGATTACATAAGCTTAATCGATTACCAGGACCTCCCAAATTTGAAAAAATATGATTTTTGACACATTTCAAACTATTTAAACACCTTGAGCCCTCATAAAACATTTTCCAACATTTTTTGAAATCATCCTTACATTTTACAAAATCAAACCATCATTGTATCACACTAAACACATTCACTTGTCATGGTTAAAATTTCCTTTTGAAGATACTTAAGGCAAGTCTTTGAGCTCTAGAGTATTTAGGTGATGACATAATCTTAAACATGCTATGCACTTCATTTTACTCTTCATTACAAAGTAAAGTGAGAGCATAAAATAAATATGAGATGCAACCTCATTATTATCTTTAAGGATTAAGTGATGACTTGGAATATAAACATGAAATGCAAACTTGGGAATTTAAATATGGTAATGCAAGTTCATTCATTTATTCTTGTGAGATTAGTGATGACATCAAAATAAACATGAGACACAAGACATAAACTTAAACATGAATGCAACTTATTTTATTTTAACTAGAACTCTTACAAGACTTTAGAGGAACATCAATAGCCTTAACCCAACATGCATCTTAACAATGGAAGATAACCTTTAGAGTTCTTAACACCAAGTCCTCAAAGAAGACTTTGGTTTTGAACTTCATCATCAAGCTCAAGAAAGTAGATTAAAACAAGAATACTAACATTTTAACAAAACAAACACAAATAGAACTACTCATATTCTTTATTTTATTTCTCATGGGCTTCAATCTAGAGTAAAACTCTTAGACGGCTGACCAACTTTAAGGTTGGCAAGGGTAAGCTTAGAGCTCTTGGAAAACATGTAATTAATTTTTCTTCCGAAGCTTTTGTGATCTACTCAATATTTTAGCAAACCTTGTTCAAACAAATGAAAAGGAAACCGAAAAATAAACCAAGGAAAAGAAAAGAACACAAGCATATATGTAACGAATTTTTCTTAGAGTACAATGACCGAAATGCCCCTAAGGTCATTTTTAAATTTTAGGACAGTTGCCCGGCAACCCTCGAATGGGTCAACTCGATGTTTAAAGGGGATTATGTTGTTATGAATGATATTCGAGGTGAAAATCTCGTTTTCTAAACTTCTCTCAAAATGACCAAAATACCCTCCTGTGTTCTACGCGAGTAAAAGATGCCGTTTGATCCAGAATTTTTCCAGGAAGTTTAGGATGATGTTTTTGAGCAATGTTTGATGTTTAGTCGGGCTCAAAGGTCCCGGTTTCAGCGCAAAATTACCATTTTGCCCCCAGAACAGTATACAGTGAGCCTAATGACGCAATTAAGCGAACCTAAGCAATATTAGGTTCTAATCGAAGATTAATTTATTTCGATAATTAATCTAGAGTCAAAATGATTTATTAAGGTTAATTAGAACCTAAGATTGCTTAGATAAACTCTAATTGCATTCTTTAATTCAAGATTTCTAGTCATGGAATCTTGAATAGTATTTCTCTCTCCAATTCCTTAAATTAAGGAATTATGCCATACCTCATTTGACCAAAAGAATTATTTTAAATTACTAATCTAGTAAGATTACCCTCCTAATCAAGTCTTGAACCACCTTAATTAACCATTTTCTCACCTAAACACTTGCTTACAAACTCCTAATCAAAAGCCTAATCAAAGACATACCTAAACACATCCTTCAACCACAATTACATGAACAAAATTCCCTCCCCTTTGGCTGATGTGTTGGCCAAAAATCCCCCCTAAAAATGGTGCCACATGTTGATTTTTGTTGCACTCCAAGCCCATGCCTTAGGCCATACCCAAACCCATACCTCACCATGCCTTGCCCATGCTCTCCACCATACCAATCAAAGAGATATTTCTTCTCTCCTCCCTCCTCACTTGGCCGACCACTCCTCCCCTCAAAGGCCATCCATGAGCTCTCCATCTTCTATAAATACCAAGCCTTGATGAACCTTTTCACACTTTGGTTCACTTGGTAAGTTCACACTTCTTGCAAAATCCTTTCATTTCCTCTCAAACTCCCTCACTTGGGCCAAGTTCTTCCTCAAGCTTCAAGAGGATTTCCTTCTCCTTTCATCAAGAAAACAAAGCTTCCTTACATCTCCCTTCAAGACTTTTTTAGGTAAGGGTGTTGTTTTAATGTTTTTGCTTGTGTTTTTAAGAAAGTTCTAGTTTTCTCTTGGTTTCAAACTCTTTTCCCCTT
>JAMLFY010000002.1:20967652-21142652 GCA_030441495.1 Dalbergia oliveri | reverse complement strand
TTAACCATTTTCTCACCTAAACGCTTGCTTACAAACTCCTAATCAAAAAGCCTAATCATAGAAACACTTAAACACATCCTTAAACCACAATTACATGAACAAAAATCCCTTCCCCTTGGCTGATGAGGAGGCCAAAATCTGTCCCCAAATGGTGCCACATGTTGAGTTGTGATGCACTCCAAGCCCATGCCTTAGGCCATACCTTGCCCATGCTTCCAACCATGCTTGCCATGCCTAAGCCCATGCTTTTGTAAGAGATATTTTCCTCCTCCCTTGACCTTGAAAAGTCATCAGCCATTCCCTCCCCAAATTAGCCAACATGTCTCATTTTTCTATAAATACCAAGCCTTGATGAACCTTGTCACACTTTGGTTCACTTGGTAAGTTCACACTTCTTGCAAATTCTCTCATTCCTCTCAAATTCCCTCAACTTGGCTGATTTCTTCCTCAAGACTCCAAAAGGATTTCCTTCTCCTTCCATCTAGAAAACAAAGCTTTCTTACATCTCTTCAAGACTTCTTAAGGTAGGGGTTAAGTTTTGATGATTTTTGTTTGTGTTCTTCAAGAAAGTTCTAGTTTTTCTCTTGGTTTCAAACTCCTTTTCCTTCCTCTTTCTTTTTCGGCCAAGAGGCCTTCTTACAAAAAGAATGTGAGCTTGATGATGAGGTTTCAAGATAATGATTTGTTGTTGTCATGTGAGAAACCTCTAAAGCTTGAAACAACTTGGTCTTGGACCATACATGCTTGGATTTCCTTTCTTTTCTTGGCTTAAGTTTCGGTTTTTCCTCTTCCTCTTTCCTTTAAGGATTTTCAGTTTTCTTCTATGGATTTGAACAAAGTTTGTAAAATATGTCTAGTAGATCACGAAAGTTTTGTTAAGAAAGTTAATCTCATGATTTCAAAGAGCTCTAGGCTTACCCTTGCCAACCTTAAAGTTGGTCGGCGTTGCTAGAATCCGCTAGATTGAAGCCTATGAGCAATAAAATAAAGAATATGACTTAGTTCTTGTAGTTTTGTTTAGACAAAGTGATGAACTTTGGGTCCATTTCCTTAAGCTTGATGGTGAGTTCAAACCTTAAGATTTCTCTTGAAGTCTAGGTGCTAAGAACTCTAAAGCTTGCCTTATGATGCATAATGGGTTGAGGTTTATGTTCCTCTAAAAGTCTTGCAAGAGCTCTAGCTAAGACAAAAACAAGATGCATTCATGTTTAAATTTATGTCTTGCATCTCATGTTTATTTTGATGTTATCACTAATTTCACAAGAGTAAATGAATGAACTTGCATTACCATATTTAAATTCCCAAGCTTGCATTTCATGTTTATATTTCAAGTCATCACTTAATCCTTAAAGATAATAATGAAGTTGCATCTCATATTTATTTTATGCTCTCACTTTACTTTCTAATGAAGAGTAAAATAAAGTGCATGGCATGTTTAAGATTTTGTCATCACCTAAACACTCTAGAGCTCAAAGACTTGCCCTAAGTATCCTAAAAGGAAACTCCATTCAAAAAGAAATGGATGAGTTTTGGTATGAACCAACAATGGTTTGATTTTGTAAAATACATGAATAATTTTCAAGGAAATGTTGGAAAACTTTTTATGAGGTCTCAAGAGGTTTAAAATAGTTTGGAATGTGTCAAAATCATGTTTTCTCAATTTCCAGGTTTGGTAATCGATTACCACCCATGTAATCGATTACCAAAGGTTTTGAAGGACTTTTGGTCTTGGTAATCGATTACCAAGGCGTGTAATCGATTACTACGGCTTTTCATGCCCAGACCTCTTCTTGGAAACCCTGGAATCGATTACTTTATAATGTAATCGATTACCAAATGTTCTTTACTCTTCCAAAAAGATTTAACCTAAGTAATCGATTACCGTCGTATGTAATCGATTACCCTATGTTCTTTTTTTCGAAACGATTACCCTACGTAATCGATTACCATTATGTGTAATCGATTACCCTTGTTTTGAAACCCAGAATGAATTGGCTTTGGTAATCGATTACTAGGAACATGTAATCGATTACCAGAACACCTTTTGTTTCAGAAACATTCCAAGAGAAAACTAGTAACTTATATGCATTTCAACCCAAGAGATTATGTGATCTTATGGGTTCATGATTTCGGTTCTATGTTTGGCTACTGTATAAATGCTTTCTAAGGTGTTAAATGTGTAAAATTATGTTGAGTGAAGCAAGGATCGATTTAGAGAAGCTAGTAAAGAATAAGTAACTAAAAAGGGACTTGAGATGAGAATTCTAGAACACCTTAATACAAAGAAGTGCAAATATGTTCTAGCATGATTAATTCAGGGATAAATGATTCATAATTAGTAAGACATGTACAAGATCCCTTCATAAATGATTAGGTGCTAATTTCTAAGTATAAGATGATGATAAGAGATCTAAGTGGTTTATAACTTAGAGAACATGCCTAGGAATCCCTCATAATTGATCTAAGAATTAATTATGGAGCCTTAGGCGAAGATGGATCTTAAAAGGGTCGCGAATGGAGATTCTAGAGCCCCTTAAGCAAATGATATATATTTTCTGCCCTTTTATGTTGAGTGCTAAGTGGAATCTTGGTGAGTTCAAATCTTAGAGAAAAGTTTAAGTGCCAACCCCTTGAGGGTAATAATAATGCAAATACAAGTTTAAAGCCCGAAGGGCAAAGCATAAGATACTGAGATAGGTGGACGAGAGAGTATGATTATGATGATGAACCTCGTGCACACTTATGATGATGTGATTATGTTAGTTCCTTGAGCATGAAACTTTATATGCATAATTTGATGAAATGTTGTGTTTGAGATGCATAATGTTTCAAAGATATGAATGAAATTGAGAAATATGCTCATGTGAACTAGAAAGTTGTGGCAATGAGAAAGTTCCATGAAAATGATGCATGTGACTGAAATTATGTGGCATGACTCAAATTTGAGGAAATTCGGAGAGTAGCTGTCATGCCGCCGAATTTCCGTCAAATTTGAGGGACAAAAAGAAAGTTTTTGAGAAATATGAAGTTTAAAAGTTATATGCCGAGACGCATTTCTCTCCTACTGGAGGAGAAAGTAAACCCGTGGGGGTATGGACGTCGAGCCATACCGAAGCGGACAAAGTCGCTGGCTTAACCAGTCGATGCGTTTCGAAGAAGGAGAAAGTCCCATGATGGGTGATCCTTAGGCCCCCTACCCGTACTCGGGAGTCGGGATTATGATATTTATGATTCGCTTATCAAGAGGATAAGTAAGAACTAGTGACGACTAGTTAAGGTATGAGCTCATAGCCTAGCTTAAGGGGTGCGGTTACTATATTATTGGTGACACAAGTATGAGAAAAGGAAAGATGATCAAAGAAAAGTTTCATGCCACACAAATGTTGTTTGAATTATTGTTTGATTTACCTAAAGTGCTACCATGCATCCATGAAACATTATGTTGCATACATGCATTAAGAATCATTATAAAAGACATGGACCTTGGACAACAACCTTTGCGAAAACCTCATAATGAACCTATGCATGCTCAACCTTTTCATAATAAACCCAAGGTTCCTGGGACGTAAACGATGGCATTAGGATAGAGGACTTCCTCCTGAGATTCTTTAGAAGAATTCTCACCCCTCTCTCTGTTTCTTTCCGTTACGTCTTCAGATATCGATGGCGTCGTTCGTGATTTTCATTGACCCGCCTACATGGGAGGTGCACTATGACCCCGAGCATCAATCCTACCACTTCAAGGGTCATTGCGAGGTGCGCGTTTTGCATACGTGGGACGCCCTTTTGCTTCCCCGTCTCCAGCTATCGCTTCGATTCGACTTCACCCTTTGGCGACGACCTGATCTTTGAGAGGACATGACCCGAGATGAGAGACCGTCGTGCCCAACCTTCCTCATCGGAGGTACGCGGATATCCTGAGTATGTTCCCGTTCTCGACAGAGGCTGATCCTGGAGGGATCTTCCCTTCGTTCCCTATGGGTCACGGAGGAGGTAGTGAGGACACGGTCACCCAGCCGAGGCATGCGAGGCGCGTTCGACAAGCCGAGAGGCGACCACGACGCCGGAGGCCATGCTGTCCCTCGATTCCCATGCCTAGATCTCCGCTTCGTTGGGCTACATCCGAGGAGCTTCGAGCTCGCGGGCTACATCTCCCCAACAGAGGACCGGCGTCACCAGGAGGCTTGGAGTGGGAGGGTAGTGATAGTTGGGTGTTTATCTTTTGGGATTATTACCATGTATTTGTCTTTATGTTTCCCATTGTACTTCAAGCTCTGCCCACTAGTGCGGGTAAGACTTTATGTTCTGTTATATTTCTGTTGTGATGTACTAAACTATATTATCTAATGTAATGAGGAATGATGTTTATGATGGATGTGTTCTTTAATGTTTATATTCTTTATGTTTTATTTATTCTTCCGCTTCACGTTGTTTATGTTACGCGCAAAGGCTCGCACTTTGGTTTATATAAATCATTTCAAAAAAAAAATTTACCCGTATTTTCCGCTAAGTATTTTATAAATGAATTTAAAGAGAAGTAATAACTAATAATTAGTCTTGATACGTCCTAGGCGTATTGAGGTTAAATATTAGTGTTAAAGTTTGCCTTGAAGATTTGGAGGCATCACTTGTATGGAGTAAGGTTTGAAGTTTTCTCCGATCATAAGAGTCTTAAGCATCTCTTTGATCAAAAGGAGCTAAACATGAGGCAAGAAGGTGGATGGAGTTTCTAAAGGACTATGATTTCGGCTTAAGTTACCACCCCGGCAAGGCCAATGTGGTCGCGATGCCTAAGTCGAAAATCATTACGCTTATCCCACATGATGGTCAAGGAAGTTGAGCTTATAGAGAAGTTTAGGGACATGAATTTGGGGATGTCAATAACAGAAAGAGAGTGTAAAGATGTGTCATCTTACGGTAACAAGTGGGTTTAAACAAAGGGTGATGATGGCACAAGTAGGAGGAGTTTTGGGAGACTCTAGAGGCGGTTAAGGCTGGAAAGCTTAAGGGTTTTGAGCAAGGAACAGATGGTTTGTGGAGGTTCGAAGGGCAGACATGTGTACCGCAAGATGGTGACCTCCGAAAATATCTTGGAGGAGGCCCATAAAAGCCACTTCACCATCCATCCTGGTGCCACCAAGATGTATGGGATTTAAGAAGATGTTTTGGTGGCCGGATTGAAAAAGGACGTAGTAGCCTGGGTTAGTAAGTGCTTAGTCTCAAAAGTGAAGATTGAGCAAAGCCCTTCAGGAATGTTGCAACCTTTGCCTATCCCCGAATGGAAGTGGGATGGTATCTCTATGGATTTTGTGACCAGCCTACCCGAACCTGGGCCATGACGCTATTTGGGTAATAGTGGGAGGGTACCAAGTCGGCCCATTTCCTACCCATCAAGTTAACCTTTTCCCTAGATAAGTTGGCCCAGTTGTACATCCAAGAGATAGTGAGGCTACACGGAGTTCCATCGACGATAATCTCGGACCGAGATCCGCGATACGTCGCGTTTTTGGGAAGCCTTTCAAAAGGCGTTTGGTTCTAAGTTGTGCTTAAGCACGACTTACCACCATGAACGGATGGACAATCGGAAGAACTATCCAAACATTGGAGGATATGCTAAGGGGAGTTGGGATAAGTACCTGTCGCTTGAGTCGCGTATAACAATAGTTATCATGAAGTATCAATATGGCACGTACGAGGCCTTGTATGGAAGGAAGTGCCAATCGCCTTTGTGTTGGCATGATCTCGGAGAACAAAGCGTTTTGGACCGGATGCATGAGGGAAACCAGAGCAAATAAGAATGATCAAGGATAGAATCTTGACTGCTCAAAGCCGACAAAAGAGCTATGCGGACAAGCGGCGAAGGTTAGAGTTGCAAGAAGGCGAGCATGTTTTCTTGAGGATAACCCCCACTATAGGAATAGGTAGAGCCATGAAAGTCAAGAAATTGAGTCCCCGATTTCTCGGACCTTTGAAATCCTTAGAAAGTTGGGACGGTGACTACAAATAGCCCTACCTCCAAATCTATCAAATCTCCATGATGTCTTCACGTCTCTAGTTAAGAAAGTATCAATCCGATCCTAGCCATGTGTTAGAGCAGGAGCATGTAGTTAAGGGAGGACCTAACTTCAATCTCCACCAACAAGGATCGTGGACCGTGGTGTAAGCATTTGAGGAGTAAGTCGTTCCTTTGGTGAAAGTCACGTGGGGACGAGACAAGACGGAGGAGTACACATGGGATTGGAATAGAATGCAAACGAAGTATCCGAGCTTTTCTAAGGTAATGAATTTCGAGGAAAATTCTTTTTAAAGAGGGGAGTAATGTAACACCTCAATTTCTACTCTTAGAGTACAAATGACAGAAATGCCCTGAGGTCATTTTCCAGAAATTAAAGGGCAGTTGCCCGGCAACCCTTGAATGGGTCAACTCGATGTTTGAAGGGGATTATGTTAAGAATGATTTTCGAGGTGAAAATCGTTCTAAACTTTCGGCTCAAAATGACCAAAATACCCTGTGTCTACACGGGTAAAAGGTGCCGTTTGAGCCCGAACTTCTAGGAAGTTTAGAATGATGTTTATGAGCAATGTTTGATGTTTAGTCGGGCAGGAGGTCCCGAGGTTAGCAAAATTACCATTTTGCCCCTAGAACGTGTCCAGTAGGCCTAATGACGCAGTTAAGCAAACCTAAGCAATATTAGGCTCTAATCGAAGATTAATTTATTTCGATAATTAATCTAGAGTCAAAATAATTTATTAAGGTTAATTAGAACCTAAGATTGCTTAGATAAACTCTAATTGTATTCTTTAAATTCAAGATTCCTAGTCATGGAATCTTGAATAGTATTTCTCTCTCCAATTCCTTAAATTAAGGAATTGAGCCATACCTCATTTGACCAAAAGAATTATTTTAAATTACTAATCTAATAAGATTACCCTCCTAATCAAGTCTTGAACCACCTCAATTAACCATTTTCTCACCTAAACACTTGCTTATAAACTCCTAATCAAAAGCCTAATCATAGAAACACTTAAACACATCCTTAAACCACAATTACATGAACAAAAATCCCTTCCCCTTGGCTGATGTGTTGGCCGAAAATCTCCCCAAAAATGGTGCCACATGTTGATTTTTGATGCACTCCAAGCCCATGCCTTAGGCCATGCTTTGCCCATACCTTGCCCATGCTTCCAACCATGCTTGCCATGCCTAAGCCCATGCTTTTGTAGAGATATTTCCTCTTCCATTGACCTTGAAAAGCTATCAGCCATTCCCCCCAAATCAGCCAACATGTCTCATTTTTCTATAAATACCAAGCCTTGATGAACCTTGTCACACTTTGGTTCACTTGGTAAGTTCACACTTCTTGCAAATCCTCTCATTTCCTCTCAAATTCCTCACTTTAGCTGATTTCTCCCTCAAGATTCAAGAGGATTTCCTTCCATTTCATCAAAAACAAAGCTTCCTTCCTCTCTTCAAGACTTCTTAAGGTAGGGTTTAGTTTGATGATTTTGTTTGTTTTCTTCAAGAAAGTTCTAGTTTTTCTCTTGGTTTCAAACTCCTTTTCCTTCCCCTTCTTTTTCGGCCAAGAGGCCTTTTTACAAAAGAATGTGAGCTTGATGATGAGGTTTCAAGATAATGACTTGTTGTTGTCATGTGAGAAACCTCTAAAGCTTGAAACAACTTGGTCTTGGACCATACATGCTTGGATTTCCTTTCTTTTCTTGGCTTAAGTTTTCGGTTTCCTCTTCCTCTTTCCCTTAAGGATTTCAGTTTTTCTTCTTTGGATTTGAACAAAGTTTGTAAAATATGTCTAGTAGATCACAAAAGTTTTGTTAAGAAAGTTAATCTCATGATTTCAAAGAGCTCTAAGCTTACCCTTGCCAACCTTAAAGTTGGTCGGCCGTTCTAGAATTTACTCTAGATTGAAGCCTATGAGCAATAAAATAAAGAATATGACTTAGTTCTTGTAGTTTTGTTTAGACAAAGTGATGAACTTTGGGTCCATTTCCTTAAGCTTGATGATGAGTTCAAACCTTAAGATTTCTCTTGAAGTCTAGGTGCTAAGAACTCTAAAGCTTGCCTTATGATACATAATGGGTTGAGGTTTATGTTCCTCTAAAAGTCTTGCAAGAGCTCTAGCTAAGATAAAAACAAGATGCATTCATGTTTAAATTTATGTCTTGCATCTCATGTTTATTTTGATGCTATCACTAATTTCACAAGAGTAAATGAATGAACTTGCATTACCATATTTAAATTCCCAAGCTTGCATTTCATGTTTATATTTCAAGTCATCACTTAATCCCTAAAGATAATAATGAAGTTGCATCTCATATTTATTTTATGCTCTCACTTTACTTTCTAATGAAGAGTAAAATAAAGTGCATGGCATGTTTAAGATTATGTCATCACCTAAATACTCTAGAGCTCAAAGACTTGCCCTAAGTATCCTAAAAAGGAAACTCCATTCAAAAAGAAATGGATGAGTTTTGGTATGAGTCAATAATGGTTTGATTTTGTAAAATACATGAATAATTTCGAGGAAATGTTGGAAAACTGTTTTATGAGGTCTCAAGATGTTTAAAATAGTTTGGAATGTGTCAAAATCATGTTTCTCAATTTAGGAGGTTCTGGTAATCGATTACCACCCATGTAATCGATTACCAAAGGTTTTTGAAGAACTTTTGGTTATGGTAATCGATTACCAGAGGCGTGTAATCGATTACCACGGCTTTTTCATGCCCAGAACCTGTTCTGGACCATGTAATTGATTACCTTATAGTGTAATCGATTACCCTATGTTCTTTATTTTCCGAAAACATATTTAACCCTAAGTAATCGATTACCATTATATGTAATCAATTACCCTTGTTGAAACCCAGAATGAATTGAGCTCCTGGTAATCGATTACTAGGGACATGTAATCGATTACCAAAACACTTTTTGTTTCAGAAACATTCCAAGAGAAAACTAGTAACTTATATGCATTTCAACCCAAGAGATTATGTGATTTTATGGGTTCATGATTTCAGTTCTATGTTTGGCTACTGTGCAAATGATGTTCTAAGGTGTTAAATGTGTAAAATTATGTTGAGTGAAGCAAGGATCGATTTAGAAAAGTTAGAAAAGAATAAGTAACTTAAAAGGGATTAGAGATGAGAATTCTAGAACACCTTAATGCAAGAGATGCAAATCTGTTCTAGCATGATTAATTCAAGGATATATGGCTCATAATTAGTAAGATATATGCAAGATCCCTTCATAAATAATTAGGTGTTAACTTCTAAGTTTAAGATGATGATAAGAGATTTAAGTGGTTCATAACTTAGAGAACATGCCTAGGAATCCCTCATAATTGATTTAAGAATTAATTATGGAGCCTTAGGCGAAGATTGATCTTAAAAAGGGTCACAAATGGAGATTTTAGAGCCCTTAAGCATGCGATATTTTCTGCCCTTTCATGATAAGTGCTGATTGAAATTTTGATGAGTTCAAATCTTAGAGAAAAATTTAAGTGCCAACCCCTTGAGGGTAATAAAGATACAAATACAAGTTTAAAGCCCATAAGGGTCAAAGCATAAGATACTATGAGATAGGTGGAGAAGTATGATTATGATGATGAACCTCGTGCACACTTATGATGATGTGATTATGTTAGTTCCTTGAGCATGAAACTTTATGTGCGAATTTGATATGGTGATATGATGAAATGTTGTGTTTGAGATGCATAATATTTCAAAGATATGAATGAAATTGAGAAATATGCTCATGTGAACTAGAAAGTTTTGCAATGAGAAAGTTCCATGAAAATGATGCATGTGATTGAAATTATGTGGCATGACTCAAATTTGAGGAAATTCGGAGAGTAGCTGTTATGCCGCGAATTTCGTCAAATTTGAGGACAAAAGAAAGTTTTTGAGGAATATGAAGTTTAAAGTTATATGCCAGACGCATTTCTCCTACTAGGAATCAGAGAAAGTAAACCCGTGGGGGGTATGGATGTCGAGCCATCCGAAGCGACAAAGTCGCCGGTCTTAACAAGTCGATGCGTTTCGAGGATTGAAAGTATATGATGTTTAAGGTGACACATCGAGACGTACTTCTCCTCTCAGATGAGAGAAGGTAAAGGTGAGGGCATAGACATTACCTGCCAAAGCGGACAAAGTTAAGTCTTAACCAAGTTGATGCGTTTCGAAGAAGGAAAAAGTCCCATGATGGGTGATCCTTAGGCTCCCTACCCGTACTCTGGGAGTCGGGATTATGATGATTATGATTATGTTTATGATTCGCTTATCAAGAGGATAAGTAAGAACTAGTGACGACTAGTTAAGGTATGAGCTCATAGCCTAGTTTAAGGGGTGCGGTTACTATTATGATTGGTGTCACAAGTATGAGAAAAGGAAAGATGTTCAAAGAAAAGTTTCATGCCACTCAAATGTTGTTTGAATTATTGTTTGATTTACCTAAAGTGCTGCCATGCATCCATGAAATATTATGTTGCATACATGCATTAAGAATCATTATAAAAGACATGGACCTTGGATAAATACCTTTGTGAAAACCTCATAATGAACTTATGCATGCTTAACCTTTTCATAATAAACCCAAGGTTCCTGGGACGTAAACGATGACACTAGGATAGAGGTTTCCCTTTGAGATTCTTTAGCAAGAATTCTCACCCCTCTCTGTTTCTTTCCGTTAGTCTTCAGTATCGATGGCGTCGTTCGTGATTTTCATTGACCCGCCTACATGGGAGGTGCACTATGACCCCGAGCATCAGTCCTACCACTTCAAGGGTCATTGCGAGGTGCGCGTTTTTGCATACGTGGGACGCCCTTTGCTTTCCCCATCTCCAGCTCTCGTTTCGATCCGACTTCACCCTTTGGCGACGACCGATCTTTGAGAGGACACGACCCGAGATGAGCGCCCGTCGTGCCCTTCCTTCCTCGTCGGAGGGCTCTTCCCCTTCGTTTCCTATAGGTCTCGGGTAGCGAGGACACGGTCACCAAGCTGAGGCATGCGAGGCGCGTTCGACAAGCCGAGAGGCAACCACGACGCGGAGGCCACACTCCCTCGATTGCTATGCCTAGATCCCTCTTCGTTGGGCTACATCAGGAGCTTCGTCAGTCGCGGGCTACATCCCCAACCGAAGATCGGCATCCAGTAGGCTTGGAGAGAGGTAGCGATAGTTAGGTGTTTATCCTTTGGGGTTGTCTCATGTATTTGTTATCATGTTTCTTATTTTATGTTATTGTCCTGCAAGCTCCCCCTAGTATGGGTAAGACTTTATGTTTCTGTTATATTTCTTTATGATGTACTAAACTATATTATCTAATGTGATGAGGAATGATGTTTATGATGGATGTGTTCTTTAATGTTTATGTTCTGTATGTTTTATTTATTCTTCCGCTTCACGTTGTTTATGTTACGCGCAAAGGCTCGCACTTTGTTTTATATAAATCATTTCAAAAAAAAAATTTACCGTATTTTTCGCTAAGTATTTTATAAATGAATTTAAAAAGAAGTAATAACTAATAATTAGTCTTGATACGTCCTAGGCGTATTAGGGTTAAATATTAGGATGTTACATACATCATATCTAAACTTGGAGTACTAATTCTTGGAAGGTATGAAATCTTCACGTGATTGCCTTATTCTACAACTTCTTGTTGCTTCAAGTGGACTTATTTATCTATAGTAAAGGCAACGTAAAAAAACATAAGAGTGAGAAATACAAGATTTCCTAGTAGGAGTTCCTACTTGCACTAAACGTGTCATTGTTCCTATCCAAGTCACCTCGGGTTTATTATAAAAAGGTGGACATACAAATGGTTCAATTACTAAATTTTCGCAAGCATAATTAGCTGAAGTGCGATTGCTTTTAACTATTCTCATAACATCAACAGAAATATACGTTAAGTCATTCATCAATCATGCATCCAAATATATCATATAAAGTCACTAATAGGAAATAATAATTTAGGAGATGCATACATTTCATGATTACTTATCCTCAACATTTATATTATTTTGGGTACCACACCTTCAGGGTCCCTTTTAGCATATTTAATTTGGGTACCACACCTTCGGGGTCCCATTAGTCTATTTTTGAATTACTCACAGGATGAATGCATCAATGCCTTAGACCACCCTAAAAGGGTAATGAGCTGATGCAATCATCGTTGCCACAACCTTATGGTTTTCTTTCCATTGTGATCTCAACGGTTTATGTGGTTAAGCCTTGACCTCAGGGCATTAGTCATTTGTACTCAAACAAGAAATCGAGGCGTTACATTAAGTACAAAAGGAAGCTCTTCTATGAGCTTGAATACATATATGTTCTCTATTATATTTACAAACTTATATATACCACTAAGTACAACATAATAAAAACACTAACTACTAAACTACTATGATCCGATTCATTTTGTGTAGCAACCCCGTAGTTCTGGATCCTGAAGGCGACACAGGAACACAAAAACACATAGGGGTGAGAATTCTATAATTTTCAGTAGGGCAACTCCCCAATTACACAATATTAATGTCATCGTCATCACCGAGCCACTTCAATTTATCAAGAAAATGTGATCATGCAATAGACATTAAAGATTCATTTTAAAGTTCTAAAATCATCCCTCCAAAGTGGGTAGCTTTTAACAATCAATCACTTAGTGCACATATATCATAATGCTCCAATGACTAGTAAATCATAATGGTAACTGGCAAGTCCTAGAAAACTCCTTACCTTCATCACAATGGTGGGGTTTCCCATTGTTGCATTGCTTCAATCTTACTTGGGTCTACCACTATCCTTCCATGTGATACCACATGACCTAGGAACTTAACTTCCTTCATCCAAAACTCGTACTTGGATAGCTTCGTGTAAAGCTTTTCACTTCTTAACACTTCCAACACTATTCGTAAATGTTCTCCATGCTCTTCTTATCCTAGAGTAGATGAGAATGTCGTCAATGAACACTACCACGAACTTATCCATGTATGGTCTAAATATCCTATTCATATAATCCATAAACATTGGTGCATTGGTTAAGACAAACGACATCACATTGAACTCATAGTGTCCGTATCTAGTCTTAAAGATCTTTGGTATATCTTCCCCTTTAACGTGAATTTGATGGTATCCAAGGTAGGTCTATCTCAGAGAAACTTGGGCTCCTCTTAATTGGTGCATTAGGTCATCTATTCTAGGTAAAGGGTATCTATTTTTTATGGTCACATTGTTTAGTTGTACTGTAGTCCACACATAACCGCATGCTCCTATCCTTCTTTTTGACGACAAGCATGGAGCTCCACGGTGAAGCACTAGACCAAATGAATTTCTTATCTAATAGTTCTTCTAATTGCTTCTTTAATTCCATCAACTTGGCGGATGGCATTCTATAAGGAGCTATATGTAACATCCTAATATTTAACTCAATACGCCTAGGACGTATCAAGATTAATTATTAACCATTACTTCCCTTTAAATTCGTTTACAAAATACTTAGCGGAAAATCAGGTAAATTTTTTTTTTGTTGAAATGGAATATGTAAAACAAAGTGCGAGCCTTTGCGTATAACATAAATGAAACGTGAAGCGGAAGAATAAATCAATCATATATAACATAAGCATTTAAGGACACCTCAATCATGAGAACAATCATCATAATATTAATCATAATAGTTTAATACATAACCACTGAATGACAAAGGAAAGCATAAAGTCTTACCCATATAAGAGGGCAGAGCTTAGTACATAGAAACTGGAAATACATCAACGGAAAGGAAAATAAAGGCAAGTACATGGTAAATCCCCAAAAGATAAGACGCTCAACTATCACTACCCTCACCCTCCACGCCTCCTGATGACGCTGTCCTCGGATGGGGAGATGTAGCTCGCGAACTGACGAAGTTCCTCGATGTAGCCTAACGAAGCGGAGATCTAGGCATGGGAATCGAGGGGACGGTGTGGCCTCCACGATGTGGTTGCCTCTTGGGCTGTCGAACATGCCTCGCATGCCTCGGCTGGTGGCAGTGTCCTCACTACCTCCACCGAGATCCATAGGAAACGAAGGGAAAGCCCTCAGAAGGATCGACCTCCGACCAAGAACGGGGAACATACTCGGGGTATCCGCGTCCTGATGAGGAAGGACGGGCACGATGGGTTCTCTCGTCTCGGGGTCGCGTCCTCTCAAAGATCAGGTCATCGCCAAAAGGTGAAGTCGGATCGAAATGATAGCTGGAGACGGGGAAAGCAAACGGGCATCCCACGTACACAAAAATGCGCACCTCACAATGACCCTTGAAGTGGTAGGACTTGCTCAGGGTCATAGTGCACTTCCCAAGTGGGCGGGTCAATGAAGATCACGAATGACGCCATCGATGTCTAAGGATGTAACGAAAAGAAACGAGAGAGAGGGGTGAGAATCTTGCTAAAGAATACAATAGGACAACCTCTATCCTAGTGTCATCGTTTACGTCCCCAGGAACCTTGGGTTTATTATGAAAAGGTTAAACATGCAAAGGTTTATTATGAGATTTTCATAGAAGTTACTTATCCAAGGTCCATGTCTTTTATAATGAATCTTAATGCATGTATGCAGTAATGCGTAACATGAATGCATGGCAACATCTTTGGCAAACAAAGCAATAATCAAGTCAACATATAAGTGGCATGTAACTTCTCTTTGAACATCATTCCTTCATCTTAATCTTGTGACACCAAACATAATAGTAACCACACCCCTTAAACTAGGCTATGAGCTCATACCTTAACTAGTCGTCACTAGTTCTTACTTATCCTCTTGATAAGCAAATCATAAACATAATCATAATCATAATCATCATAATCCTGACTCCAGAGTACGAGTAGGGGGCCTAAGGATCACACATCATGAGACTTTTTCCTTCTTCGAAACGCATCGACTGGTTAAGACCAACGACTTTGTCCGCTTTGGCAGCCTAATGTCTATGCCCTCACGGTTTTACCTTCTCCTCACGGAGCGGGAGAAGTACGTCTTGGTGTGTCACATTAAACATCATATTTCTCAAAAACTTTCTTGAGTCTCTCAAATTTGACGGAAATTCGGAGCATGACAGCTACTTTCCAAATTTCCTCAAATTTGAGTCATGCCACATAACCTCGATCACATGCATCATTCTGATGGAACTTCCTCAATCAATAAACTTTCTAGTTCACATGAGCATATTCTTCAATCTCATTCATATTTCGAGACCTCATACATCTCAAATACATGGCACAACACTTCATCATATCAACATGTCAATTATACACATAAAGTTTCATACTTGAAATGTTAACATATTCACATCATTAAGAATATACTCTCTCGTTCTCATGCTCACATCACACCTCCTATCTCATGGTGTCTTATCTTTGGCCCTTACGGGTCTTAAATTCTTATTCTAGTAATCTTATCACCCATTGCAAGTCTTTATCATATCTAGGGGATTGTTCTTTATAATTCTTTCTAACATTATGCTTACTAATTCATCCAACGACATCATATAGATTACTCATCATGATCATTTATTCAACTACGGATTCTAGAATCTATGCCTTAAACTCTTTTCTAAGTTCTATCTTCGCCTAAGATTCTATATTCAACTCCTAGGCATAATCACTAGTTATGAACCATCTTCCTTAAGCTCAATTATGCTGAACAGAAGTTATTATTCTTGTGTCTAAGCACTTTAAGATTCTAGTTCTAATTCCTCCCTATTTGATTAGTCTTTCCAATCTTCCGAAAACGTTCCTCACTTTGCTCAAGCATAATATTACCCATTCTAACTCCTCAACAGAATTAATCCAGTGGCCACAAAGATAAGACAAAAACCAAAAATGTTCATCACACATATTCACATAAACTCATGTTATAAGTATACACAAGTTACTAGTTTTTCTCTTGGAATAATTTCATGAGCAAAAAGACGTTCTGGTAATCGATTACATGTACCTGGTAATCGATTACCAGGGACTAATTTTATTCTGGGTTTAAAAACAACGGATAATCGATTACTTATGATAGTAATCGATTACTTAGGTTAACTTTCGAAAAATGAAAAACATCGAGTAATCGATTACACAAATAGGTAATCGATTACAAGGCTTTAAGGACTGATTTTGGGCATGAAGAATAGCATTGGTAATTGATTACATTGTCTCTGGTAATCGATTACCAGAATCAAAAACCCTTCGAGAAAACCTCTGGTAATCAATTACATAAGCTGGTAATCGATTACCAGAATCTCAAAATTTGAAAACATGATTTTTGACACATTCCAAACTATTTAAACACCTTGAGACCTCATAAAAAGTTTTCCAACATTTTCCTGAAATCATCATTACAATTTACCAAATCAAATCATGATTGTATCATACTTTAACACATCCATTCCTTTTTATTAAAATTTCCCTTTGAAGATACTTAGGGCAAGTCTTTGAGCTCTAGAGTTTTAGGTGATAACATAATCTTAAACATGCTATACACTTCATTTTACTCTTCATTACAAAGTAAAGTGAGGGCATAAAATAAATATGAGATGCAACCTCATTATTATCTTTAAGGATTAAGTGATGACTTGAAATATAAACATGAAATGCAAGCTTGGGAATTTAAATATGTTAATGCAAGTTCATTCATTTATTCTTATGAGATTAGTGATGACATCAAGATAAACATGAGATGCAAGACATAAACTTAAACATGAATGCAACTTGTTTTATCTTAACTAGAGCTCCTACAAGACTTTAGAGGAACATCAATGACCTTAACCCAACATGTATCTTAACAATGGAAGATGAGCTTTAGAGTTCTTAACACCAAGTCTTCAAAGGAGACTTTGGTTTTGAACCTCATCATCAAGCTCAAGAAAATAGATTAAAACCAAAAGCACCAACACTTTAACAAAACAAACATAAATAGAACTACTCAAATTCTTTATTTTTATTGCTCATGGGCTTTAATCTAGAGTAAACTCTTAAACGGCCGACCAACTTTAAGGTTGGCAAGGGTAAGCTTAGAGCTTTTTGAAATCTTAGGATTAATTTTTCTTAACAAAACTTTTGTGCTCTACTTTACAATTTTTAGCAACTTTGTCCCAACCAAGGCAAAAGAAATCGAAATCCTTCAAAGGAAAAGGAAAAGGAAACTGAAAATTTTAAGCAAGGAAAAGAAAGAAACACAAGCATTTATGGTCCAAGACCAAGTTATTTCAAGCTTTAGAGGTTTCTCACAGACAACAACAAGTCATAATCTTGAAACCTCATCATCAAGCTCATGTTCTCTTTATAAAAGGGCCTCTTGGCTTAAAGAAAAAAAAGAAAAGGAAAAGAGTTTGAAACCAAGAGAAAGCTAGAACTTTTCTTAAGAACACAAGCAAAACATTAAGACAAAACCCCTACCTAAAGAAGTCTTGAAGAGAGATGTAAGGAAGCTTTGTTTTCTTGATGAAATGAGAAGGAAATCCTCTTGAAGTCTTGAGGAAGAACTTGGAGAAAGTGGAGTTTGAGAGGAAATAAGAGAATTTTGCAAGAAGTGTAAACTTAACAAATGAACCAAAGTGTGACAAGGTTCATCAAGGCTTGGTATTTATAGAAATTCTCAACAATGAGGCTTCCAAGGGGGGAGGAAGAACCAGCCACTTTGAGGGAAGAAGGAGAGAAGAAATATCTCTTACAAAGGTATGGTTGTAAGTATGGTTGAAGGCATGGTGAGGTATGGGCAAAGCATGGCTTGAAGTATGGCTCTTGAGTGTAATTGAAACAACACATGATGGGCTATGGAGGGGGTGGAGTGGCCGGCCACTTAAGGCCAAGAAGAGAGAAAATTAGTTCATCTAATTGTGGGTTAGTTATGTGTTTAGGTGTTTCTTTGATTAAGGTTTTGATTAGGGGTTTGTAAGAAGGTGTTTAGGTGAGGTAATTGGGTAATTGGGAGTGTCAAGACTTGATTAGGGAGTGGTCATACTAGATTAACAAATTAAATTCATTTTCTTAGTCAAATGAGGTATGGCACAATTCCTTAATGTAAGGAATTGGAAGAAAATACTATTCAAGATTTTATGACTAGAAATCTTGAATTAGAATGTAATTAGAGTTTAACCAAGCAATATTAGGTTCTAATTAACCTTAATAAATCATTTTGACTCTAGATTAATTATCGAAATAAATTAATCTTCGATTAAGCCTAATATTGCTTAGGTTTGCTTAATTGCGTTATTAGGCTCACTGTACACTGTTCTAGGGCAAAATGGTAATTTTGCACTAAAACTACCTGGGACCTTCTGAGCAGACTAAACATCAAACCTCACTTAAAAACATCATTCTAAACTTCCTGGAAAAATTTCTAGCTCAAACGACACTTTTTACCCGCGTAGAACACAGCAGGTATTTTGGTCATTTTGACCGAAAGTTAGAAATCGAGATTTTCACCTCGAATAACAACCATATCAATTATAACCCCTTCAAATATTGAGTTGACCCATTCGAGGATTAGGTCAACTCCTTCGAATTGGGTAAAAATGACCTCAAGGGCATTTTGGTCATTTGTACTCAACGGAGAAATGGGCGGTACACTATAGATATGGGTCTCGTTCCCAACCCAAATCTATAGAAAACTCAATCTCCCTTTATAGGGGCAATTATGGTATGTTATGGGAAACATCTGGAAATTCCTTTACCATAGGAATCTAATTTAGGGCTTGTTTTACTTCTTCCTCGCTCATCATTAAGAAAGCATACTCTCACTTTTCATTCCTACTATCCCCCTTGATTATGGAGTTAAGGTATAGCCGTATCTTTCTATTGGGTGTATAAAGGTTGGGTTTAGGAAGAAATACTATTGTCTTATTTGGACAATTCAGTAGCATATGGTTACAGAAAGCCAATCCATACCCAAAATTACATCAAAGTTGGATAAGGGAAAACAAACTAAATCATGATGAAAAGTCCTATTAGCTACTTCAAATTCACAAGTTTAGACATGCTTGGTCAATCCTAACAGCATTTATAGTGGGTATAGAAACAACTAAGACAATGTTCAAGTTGGATATATAGGTCTCAAGCTTATTCAGTTATCTAAAATAAACAAATGCGTTGCGCCAGAGTCAAACAATACAATTAAGGGTTTTCCATTAATTATACATTTACCTTGAATAGATCGTCGGATTTTGAGGCCATCTTAGCAATGATATCAAATACGCATCCCTTTGCCCTTAGCTTAGGTGTAGAAGACTGGTTGATCTTTAGGTACTCCCTAGAATAGTGCCCTGGCTGTCCGCACTGATAGCATACATTCTTTCCACATCTGCATTCCCCTTCGTGTTCTTTCCAAAAATGGCACAAGGTAGTCTAACTATAGGTTCGGGGATGGCGAATGTCTTAGGTTGATGACAGCTTGTGTCCTAGGTTAGTTAATCATAGGATGTTGAGGCCATTTCTCCTTGAAGCCACCTCTTTGGTAGGGTTTCTTGAAGGGGTGGAATGTTGGTAGCCTTGTGGCAGAGTATTTGAATTCTCTCAACCCGATGGGCGATCAACGATGATTACAATTTTTGGCCACTTGGCTTTTGCTAACTAAAGACGCATAGTCAATAACTTCTAGCGGGGCTATAGACATCAAAATGTCTGGCCTTAAACCACTCTCATACTTCGTACACTTTCAAACCTCATTGGGATCCCTTTGGTAGCTAGTTGAATGTTTTATTAGTTCTTCGAACTTCCGGTATTCAACCACACTTTGGTTTCCTTGTTAGTAGCAGAAATTCTAATTCTTTCACCTTTTTTGCCGGGTCTGGAAAATACTTCTTATGGAACGTAGCACAAAAAACCTCCCACGTAATCTACGTTTCGGCATTTTCGGCAAGCCTTTGGCACCTTTCCACCAAGCGGTAGCCTTTCCCTTCAGCATGTAATAGAGAATGCCACCTTTTGTTCATAGAGCATTCAACCAGAGAAAACCTTCTACTTTCATGAATCCATCTATTAGCTATTTTGAGGGTTAGATGTCCCTTTGAATTCTTGGGGGTCCAACCCTTTGCATTCTGAGAATTTTCCGTGTTCTTGGTTCCCAACCGACCCCTAACCTCCTATTCATTATCTTTCCATCATCACTGTTGCTTGTGCTTGCATAGCCCTAGCCATCTCCTAGAGTGCATTTGCTAGTTCATCATGATTTCCCCTCCTGTGTGTCAGATGCGTACGTTTATTTCTCCATTAGTTCCTAGACACACCAAACAAGAGTTGATTCAGCTCAATACTATATAGCTAAGCATGGTAGCAACTATGGTAGAATCACAAGACGATCATGCATTTCTAAATCCTATATCCTATCATATAGATAAGGTTAATAGCATGATATCATAGAAGCATATTCTATTCCCAGGTTTAAATAATAGACCTATACTATAATATAACACCCTAAAAGGACCCAACTACACTTAAGTTTGCATTTGGATTCTATTAGATGTCACTTATGCCTTGCATTCATTTTCTTTTGAAATTAACTTAGAAAAATAATGGATGATTTTTTTCTTTTAAATTACTTTTCAAATGCTTAAGCTGGTAACGAGAATTGAAATATAGCGCTTACATAGATGGTACTCAAAATTACTTTGCGTGCTTACTTAATTCAATTCAATGAAATAAAGGACTAAATGTAAAATTACCATTACATAAGCTCAAATCTAGCTACTTAATACACAAGTCATACTAGGACATACACCACGTGATAAGTTCTAATAAATAATAATATAAATTCTCCTTGTAACGCCCCGATTTTTCCCGTGTACAAATGACCAAAATGTCTCTAAACTTATTTTACCAGGAAAATGAGGATCACTAGCCCCGACCATCCTCCAAGGGATGTTTTGATGTTGAAAGGGGATTACGTGTGTAATAGAGTAGAAGAATCTCATTTTTGAGTTCCAATGCACAAAATGACCAAAATGCCCTGTGGCTAAAGACAGGATTAAGTGCCAATTGGGAACTTCACCCAAAGGTTTGAAATGATGTTTTTAAGTAATGCTTAACATCGGGTTAGCACGAGTAGCCCTCAGGAGGTTTTTGTAAAAAATTACCGTTTTGCCCCGCTAAGTGCATTTTGGGCCTAATGATATATTAATGAAACCTAAGCAATATTAGGATAGATTAATGAAACCTAAGCAATATTAGGCTCCAATTAAAGATTAGTAAATTCTAATTACTAATCTAGAGTCAAAATAATTAATTGAGGTTAATTAGAACCTAAGATTGCTTAGAGAAACTCAAAATCCTTTTCTTGATTTAAGACTTTATGTCATATTTTCATTAATAGTAAGATTCCAATCAATTTCCTTAAATCATGGAAGTTGTCACATGATGAGATTCCTCCCTAATAAAGGTGGATTTGCATTAATCAAGCAAGACCACTCTTTAATCTTGTCTTGAACCACCTTAATTACCCATTATCTCACCTAAAACAAAAATTACAACTCCTAATCCATAGCCTAACCAAATTAACTCCTAAACACACTTATAAACCAACATTAAAATGAGATTTTCTCCCCCATTAACCCTTAATAGACCAGCCACACACCTCCCCATTATCATCCATCAAATGTTGAAATTCAATTAAAATAAGCTTAAAGAATCATGCATGCCCATACCTTGATCCATCCTTACCCATGCTTTGAACCATACCCAAGCCCATACCTTGCCAAGAGATATTTTCTCTTCCTTTCCTCTCCAAGGCCGCCAACCACTCCTCCATCATCTCACCTCCATTGTGTTTTATTTTCTATAAATAGGCATCAAGGAAAGCTTGTGACATTTTGCTCACTTGTGCAAAGCTTTGAAGTTTCCTTTCTTTTGAGTCTAAGAATTCTTCTTCTACTCCTTCTTCATCCTTCCAAAGAATCACCATCCTCCACTATTTCCCAAACACAAAGAACCACACAAACACCATAATCCTTCCTTTAAACACATAACCTTTCCATTTCTAAGCTCAAGAACCTAAGACAAACCTTTCTTTCTCTTTTTCTTCCCTTGGCCGAATCCATTCTCCACTTCAAGGAAGATTTGTTCTTTTCATCTCATCTCAAGACTAAGCTTCCTTCTTTTAAAAAGGAAAATATCTTTGGTAAGGAGTTGTTCTTTAAAATTTCTATTCTTTTCCTTGGATTTATTTTGTTTCAAGTTGAAATTTGTTCTTTTCTTTCTTCACTATTTCGGTTTTCCTTTTCCTTTTCTTCCTTTGATCATTTCGGCCTAAAGGCCTAGATGATGATGGAACCATGGCTTAATGATGAGGATCTTGGGTGTTGGTTGCAAAACCATCACTTATTTGACTTCTAAAGCTTGAAGGTTTCAGCTTTTAAGAGTTTTAGCAAATGATAATGTTATGTTGTTAAAGTGGTAATCTTGAGCTTAGGACTTAAAGAAATGTATTCATATTTATATTTCAAGTCCTTGCATTACATATATATGTTTGAGCTTGCATCTTCATGTTTACTTTATCACTTAAATAATTAATCTCAAAGCCTACCTATTTCAACCTTAAAGTTGAAATGTGATTTAGAGTAAATACTCTAAGGGGCCTAGAGTACTAAAATAAAGAATTGGGCTTGCATTCATATTTATATTTCCTTGCCTAGCATATTTACTTTCCAAGTTATCACTTAAACTTAAAGATTAAAACAAGAGCTTGCATTTTCATATCACTTAAATTATTAATCTCAAAGCCTACCTATTTCAGCCTTAAAGTTGATATGTGATTTAGAGTGAATACTCTAAGGGGCCTAGAGCACTAAAATAAAGAATTGAACTTGCATTCATGTTTATATTTCTTGCCTAGCATATTTATTTTTCAAGTCATCACTTAAACTTAAAGATTAAAACGAGAACTTGCATTTTCATATCACCTAAATAATTAATCTTGAAGCTTACCTATTTCAATCTTAAAGTTGAAATGTGATTTAGAGTGAATACTCTAAGGAGCCTAGAGCACTAAAATAAAGAATTGAACTTGCATTCATGTTTACATTTCTTGTCTAGCATATTTATTTTTCAAGTCATCACCTAAACGTAAAGATTTAAAACTAGAGCTTGCATTCTCATATTTAAATTCAAAGCTTTGTATAGCTTATGCTTTTCTTGCCATCACCCTATAATGCCAAGATTAAAAATGAAGCTTGCATTACATGTTTAAAATTATGCCATCACTTGATTAACTTAGTGCTCAAGACTCACCATTTCAACTCACATGAGAACTTTGACTCATGAAATATACATCTTATTAAAAGTAGACATCCTTTTATTGAGCTCTCTAATTTTTCCTACTAATCTAAAAATTACTTATTGTGTTGCCATAAAGATACAAATTTATTTATAAGAATAATCTAGAATTAAATTTAAAAAAGATTAGTTAATGTTGTGATTTTCCATATGCTTGAGGAATTATGTGAAATTGAGGTCTTATATGTTTAGTTACTTGATTTTGAATGGATATGGCATGATATAATTTCACTTGGAATATTGTAAAATTGCATATGTTCAAAAGAGCATGAGAAAAGCATATGATATGGTTATGGCTTTGTATCTTAACATAATATGCAAGAATTAAATGTGACATTATACAAATGGAAGTGATCCTCTAGACTCCAAAATTAAAGGTTATGAGAGGTGATCCAAGAAAGTTGCATACTCATGATAAGAAAGTGATGTGTTTGCCCCTCTATTACCCATATTAAATCTAGCGAAGACTAGTTAGAATTGGGCTCATCCTAGGCGATCGGTGAGGTGGAGTTTTGGTGATGACTTAAAATTGCCGAGGAAGGCGAGATGGTTGGTATTTATGTACATTCGCGGCTCACATTTTGGTTTTAAAGTTCAAAAAAAAAAAAATTTAGTCGTATTTTCTTAATATTCGTATTTTAAAGAAGAATAAGTTAAGTTATGAGACAAAGGCGTAACAACTAATAATTAACCGGAATGCAACTCGAGCATATTAAGTTAAAAGTTAGGATGTTACACTCCTACTATAGGTATATTTTTCGCATCTACAACATATCTAAACTTGGAGTGTCAATTCTTGGAAGGTATGAAATCTTCATGTGATTGCCTCCTTCTACAACTCTGTTGCTTCAAGTGGACTTGTTCATCTCTAGTAATGACAATGGAAATAAACATAGGAGTGAGAAATACAATATTTTCCAGTAGGAGTTCCTACTTGCACTAAACGTGTCATCATTGCCATCCTAGTCACTTTGGGTTCATTATAAAAATGTGGATATATAAATGGTTCAATTACTAAATTTTCGCAAACCTAATTAGCCGAAGTGCGGTTGCTTTTAACTATTCTTGTAACATTAACAGAAATATACATTCAGTCATTCATCAATCATGCATCCAAATATATCATATAAAGTCACTAACAGGAAATAATAATTTACGAGATGCATGCATTTCATGATTACTCATCCTCAACATTTATATTATTTTGGGTACTGCACCTTTGAGGTCCCTTTTAGCATATTTAATTTGGGTACCACACCTTTGAGGTCCCATTAGTCTATTTCTAAATTACTTATGGGATGAATGCATCAATGCCTTAGACCACCCTAAAAGGGTAATGAGCTCATACCTGTCCGTTGCCACAACCTTATGTTTTTCTTTCCGTTGCAGATGATCTCAACGGTTTAGGGGGTTAAGCCTGAGCTTAGCTCAAGTCCACTTTTCCAGACTATCATTGCTACTTTTACAGGCTTTACTTTTATTCTTATTGAGTGAATCACCAATACCTTAATCCCCTTTGAGGATTAAAGTGAGTTTGATCATTTATTATTTCATTTGAAACATGAATGTATACACATCATCATGTAATCATTAATAAATCATGGCACAGTCAATCATTTCATCTTCATCATTTCATATCTCATTACTATATATTCACATTACTGTATATCACTTCATGTCAAAACAGGAGACATGTCATGTAAATCTCATAGTAATCAGATAATCTCATATAAAATCTCATATAGATTTCTCATAAACGATTCGTATTAAGCAACCCAGCTATCAAGTCGAGTCCCTAGTATTCCGAAGGGGTCATGGATGTCTTGATTAGTATGTATACATTATGAATGTCTTTCTTTGTACTCTTTAGCATTTCCTTATTTCATTAATGAATTTCAAAATATTATTAGAGATTCTTTATATATTTTTAGGCTCCCCCATGTTTAAAGATTATTACAACTTAGATCCTTAAAAATCTCTTTACAAGACTTGAATCTTCTATTTATAGTTCTAATGGCTTTTATAAGAAAATTTGTAACTTTTTGTATACTTATTATCTTAACCTTTTAAATATAGTCCCAGACATCATTAAAAACACATTTATGGTTATGTCATAGTACCATTGTAAAGTTACCCCTTTTTAGACTCTCACCACACTATCCTGAAATTTATTTCTCATTCTGCATTTAGGTGGTGCAAAGCTTTATGTATAGCATACATGGGTGTGTTCCTATATGTGTTAGCTTTCAAACAAGTTGAAATCAACCCTTTTTCAATTTTCTAGAATGAGTTACACCTATTTTACTCCTCCAGATAGATTTAGAGTTTCAGTCTTCAGCTTAACTTTGAAAATTTATATCTTGAGCTAGAGAACTCTGTTTTGGGTGATTCTTTTGGAAAGTGTTCTATAGTGTATCTATTTGTAGTAAAAATAGTTTTATTCCTAAAAGATTCATATTCTGTGAGTTTCATATTTCGAAGTAGCTCCTGTCAAAAATAGCTAAAAATTCAACACCTATCATTCTTATGTTTGATGTTACTCCCTCAACACAAGTAAAATCCACGATGTTTTTAAGCCATATATAAGCATGAAAACATTATCAAAATATTTATAATAGAGAAGTGCATGTAGTGATTTATAAAAATATATTTCACAAATAACCATTCAAAACTCTTGTCAATAACACAAGCTTGAGGCATTCTAACCATGGACAAGGTTAGATACCAACAATGCTTCAACAAATAAAGAAGAAACTCCTACCTCTTATGTAGGGTCTAAAAGAGTCATTCTCTTTTTCTTGAGCTTGAGCAAGAGTTCTTGGAATGGATGGCCCTCCTTGAATCTTGGTTCTAAAACTTGAGTGCTTAAGAAAATATTTTTCACTTGAGTTAAAAATTGTAACTCTTGTGAGGGCTAGTGAAGGTTTGGGCTTAGGATTTAAGTGTTTGGATGAAGTTTAGAGGGTGAAGAGAAGTCTTTGAAAATGGGAATATATGAAGAAATGGTAGAGAGTTTGAAGAGTATTTATAGTGAAAGGATCAAGAAAGGAAACACTTAGAGAAATAATACTTGGAGCATGATTTATCCAAGCATGTTGGCCAAATTTTGGGATGAAAATGCTCCATGTTTTATGCAAACACATTGGCCAAATTTTGGGATGAAAATGCTCCATGTTTTATGCAAAAATGTTGTTGTTGGGCATGCATGGTTAGTGGAAATTTTCTAACCTTTAATGCATGTATGCATCACATTTACATCATGTGACCTTATGCTTTAATAGGTGTTTTTAATTTTTAGTATGGAATTGTTTATGTGCATGTATGTGGTTAAGAATGTGCATGATGTATGTGATTGAATTATTCTATTATCATCTTAATCCAATGGCTTAGATTCATTTTTATTTAAAGACAAGTCTAGGGATTTGTGCAAATGGCATTGTTGTAATTGGCATTGTAGTAATTATTAAAGTATGTAGTGATGATCAAAGTAGTGGTATTGTAGTAATTTCTTTAAGCAAGACAAGGATATTTTTGTAATTAGACAATGACAATGGTATTCTTGTAATTCCATTTATAGAAGGTTGTCTTTGTCATTTATTAATAAGGCAAGGGTAGTTTGGTAATTTCATTACATAGTAAGGGTATTTTCATAATTTCCACTAAGTGATGTCATTTTTGTAATTCTTTGCATCTTTCTCTATACACACTTGAATATTATAATAATATTTGTTATGTATCATAACACTTGTCCATATTCTATTGGTTTTTTTCTTTCATCTAAATCAGTAATTAGGATTAATCGAAATTTATCGTAGTTATGAATTTGGAGATGTTACATGGAGTGATAAGGTTGGTTGTGTTGTGTTTATCCTGAGTTTGGTGATAGTATTTATCTCGTTTCAAACTTTTCTTTCTTTCTTTTTGAAAAAGAAATTAAATGAATGGCTAGGATTGTTTTCTTAGTCAAAGAATGAATCTTGTAACGCCCAACTTTTACTGTCATTTAGAAATTACCGAATTACCCTAGGTAATTCTTATATAAAATTTGAGACCGAACAATCCTCAATAAGAGGAATATAACATTAGAAAAGAAGTTATGAGCGATTCCTGCAAGTCGCAAGCCCAGAATTTCTGTACGTGTAAAATGACCAAAATGCCCTGAGGTTATTTTACTAGAAAATGAGGATCGTGGCCCCCCATCCTCAAGGGGATGTTTGATGATAATAAGGGATTGTTTGTGTTATGTGTGTTAATAGAGGAGAAGAATCTCAATTTTGAGTTTCGCGAAATGACCAAAACGCCCTGCCGTTTAACTCCAATTTGCGTGCCGCTGAGCCCGAACCTCACTAAAATGTTTTAAAAGGTGTTTTTAAGCTATGATTAACCATTGGTTAAGCTCGGATGGCCTGGCAATTTTTGAGTGAAATTATGATTTTGCCCCTCTCTTTGCAGTTTTGCAAATTTTGAGATTTTTGATTCGTCTAGCAAAACCTAAGCAATATTAGGCTCAAATTAAAGCTTATTAAATTCTAATTATTAATCTAGAGTCAAAATTATTTATTTAAATTGATTAGAACCTAAAATTGCTTAAAAACACCCAAATTGCTTACTAATTCACCTAAGCCCTTAATTGCAAATTCTCTAATTTGCAAAGATACCTACCTACACCTAAATAATACATGGAACACACAAATTTCTCTTCCTTGGGCTATAATGCACGAAATTATATGGCCTAATATGCATCAGAAAAATTTATCAAACTTGGCACAAAACTCAAGGTATGAAAACAAGGAATCATGTTTCATGATTCCATGTTTTAAGCCACCAAACAAGATGATTTTTCCTTCCTTGTTTCCTCCTCAAATTAAGTCAGATTTTCCTCCTCCTCTTGTCCATACATGAGCTTGAATTCTTCTATAAATAGGCATGCTTAAGGAGTCTTAGATGCTTGCTCAAAATTGTACACATTTCTAGTTTTTCCAAAGCACCAAAAGCTCTCATTTCCTCCTCCTCTTGGCTGAATTCTTTCTTGAAGTTTTCAATATTTTCTTCCATTTCACTCAAAGAAACCAAGTTCTCTTCCTTTCCTTCAAATAAGATTAGGTAGGGAGTTGTTTCTAAGTCATTTTATGCTATGACAAGTTATGTTTCTAGCTCAAAAATGATGATTTCATGGACTTTCTTCTAGCTCTCAATTTTGGTTTTGTTTTCTTTTCTTTTAAAAACATTTCAGCCTTATGGCCTAGATTATGATGAGACCATGGTTTGATGATGAGGTTCTTGAGTGTTGGTTGCAAAGCCTTCACAAGTTAGACCTCTAAAACTTGAAGGTTTCACTAGTTTTTAAAGCTTTACAATTTCAACTTTTCTTCCTTATTTTTCTTTAATGATTTCGGCCAAATGGCCTAGGAAGGAATATGATGATAGCTTGATGATGAGGACCTTGAGTGTTGGTTGTAAATCCATCACAAGTTAGGCCTTTAAAGCTTGAAAATTCCACTTGATGCAAAACTTTAAAGAATGATGTTTTTATGATGTAAAAATAAAGATCTTGAGTTTAGAACTTGAAAGATGTATTTTTCACTTTGTCTTGCTAAGATATATTGGGTTGAATTTATATTTCTCTAAAGTCTTGGAAGAGCTCTAGTAAAGAAATAAAATGAACTTGCATCCATGTTTAAGTTTATGCCTTGCATAACCATGTTTACTTTTAATGTCATCACTAAATTTTCAAGAATGAATAAATGAACTTGCATATCTCATGTTTAAATTTCCAAGCTTGCATTTCATGTTTATATTTCAAGTTGTCACTTAATCTTCAAAGATAATAAAGAGGATGCATCTCATATTTATTTTATGCTCTCACTTTATTTTATAATGGCTAAAAGAATCAACGCATGACATGTTTATTTTATGTCATCACCTAAAGATCCTAGAGCTCAAAGACTTGCCCAAGTATCACAAGCAAAGTTGGAAATGGTAGTATCACTTTCAATTTCCTTAAGATTATTGGAGTTAAAGAATTCATTCTTTAAGAAGTCTTGAGATTGGAGCTTAATAAGATGTAATAAATTATTTCTCCCTTCACGGTCCATGCGGACTAACCGCCTGGTTTCTTAAGATTCTCTTCTCCCTCCACTGGTCCATGCGACTACGCTCCAGTTTCTTGCATCATGTTTATATTTCAAGTTCTTGCATCATGTTTAATTTTCAAGTCATCACCTTAAATCTTAAAGATAAAGAAATGGATTTGCATATCATGTTTATAATTCCAAGTTATCACCTTATAATGACAAGATTAAAATGAGGTTGCATAGCATGTTTATGATTCTAAGATATCACATAAATCTCTTAAGCTCAAGACTTGCTCCTTTTATCTTAAGTGAGAATTTTAATCATGAACATTCTTTCAATGTATAAATTGACCTCATGATTAAGGTAAGCCTAAAATGATTTTTAAATAGCTACTGAGTTGGTTCTATAATTTCTTTCAAGATTACCAAAAAGAATTAGTTTCTAAAAGAGTTTTAAGGCTTGAAATGATATTACGGGAAACTAATATCTTGCATTTACTTAAAATGAGATATTAAGCAATTATGTGAGGTTCATGATTCAGCCACTGATCTGAGTTAGTATTACTATGATTTGATATGTTTGAAGTTGTGATAATTAGTTTATTGATAAGGAATAATTCTATGCATGTTAGAAGTGAAATTAGCTACATAAAGCAACCGTAAAGCTTTAAATATGATTTACTGCCTATGCTGCCTCATATGGTTTAATAATGTTCTCAAGGCTTATGATTAATGGTAATGATGGTAATTAATCCCTTAGATGCATAATTAATTAGTTTGATAATTGAGGTTACCCGATTCTAGAGTTTCGGTTATTTAAGGAGCTTTCGGTAAGGATTTATGATGATGCTTATTAAGTATTTGATTTCATTGAATGATTTCATGGCTTGCATGTTATAGTTGCAAACAATGAGAATGCTTAAGCATGAAATAATGAAATATTCTTTGTTATTTAAAAATTTACCCTTGTTGTTGGAAGAAAGTATATTCCTGTAAAAGTGTAATTTGGAAAGGTTCTGGCTAGGAAAGACTTGGTATTTAAGCGTGTCCATTTGTGACCCACCTCTCTCTTCCTGGAATCTCCAGGATGCATGATTCCAGTTGGTATATATTATTTCGGCATAAGACTATAAATGAGAAAATGTTATGATGATTATGAATGAAGAATTGTATTATGATATAACATGCAAAGACTTAAAGGTGACTCAAAATATATGAGGAAATGACCTTTGGACCCATCAGACTATAGGTGGTGAAAAGGTGATCCTGAGAAAATGATCCTTTGGACCCATCAGACTATAGGTGGTGAAAAGGTGATTCTTGCCCCCTAGCCGTTCTCTCAAAAGGGTAGAGTTGGGATTTTAACTTATCAAAAGGGATAAGTATATGCTAGTGACGACTAGTAAGGTATGAGCTCATAACCTAGATTACTCCCAAAAGGGTGGAGTATAGGGTGGCCCAGGAAAATGATGATGAAAGTAACTTTAAGTCACCTAAGGAACTAAGTAAATGCATTATGTGAATATGATGTTCTACTATGCATAGTATTTATGAGATGATGATGAGAAATATGATGTTCTGCTATGCATAGTATTATGAAATGATGATGAGGAATATGATGTGATTTTATGCATAACTATGTTATTATATATGAAAGGAAAAGTTCATTATAAACATGACATGCTAAGTTTATGATGCATTATAAGACGCATGATTAAAACGACGAACCTCGGTAAAGTATATTTTCAAACTTAATAAATCAATCTTAGCATGCTCACTATTTCATAATAACCCAAGGTTCCTGAGGACGATGATGATGACACGATGCATATGAGGTGAGTACCCTCCTGAGATTCTTATAAAAGTTTCTTACTCCCTCTTCTTTTCTTTCCATCTCGTCTTCAGAAAGTGATGGTGATGTTCGTGATTCCTGTTGATGCTTTCACCTGGTAGATGTACTTGATCTGGTGTGAGCTTATTATCCTTGAGGAACGTCTCGCTAAACTTTGCGCGTGAGCTTGGATATCTATCCCTATCCTTGGAGTGTTATTACTAGGTGCCATTAATGGATGTCCTTCCATCCATATATTATTTATATTTTGTTAGATTGCCTACACCTAGTCTTATTCTCTGGTAGGCAAACTATCTATGTGTTATGTAATTATGGATGTTATATGATGGAGCCAATATGATATGTTTTTCATGCTATATCTGCACGTTATTCGCTTTATTTCAATTATTGTTCACGTTATGTGCGGCTCACGTTTTCAATTATGTTTTAAAAAAAAATGGCTCGTAATTTCACTAAGTATTTTCAAAGTATGACGAAAGAATTGAAGCAAAGAGTAAAGTCTAGTAATTAATCAGATACAACCTAGGTGTATTCGGTTAATTATTAGGGTGTTACAAATCTTCTCCATCCACTTGGCTCAAGATAAGTGGCCCACTTTAGCTTGGTGAACAAGTAGCTTTTTTCGTGTTAAAATCGGACACGAAATTCCACCGAACGGATGAGATATTAACTCCTAAGTAAAAATGTAGTAAATGGAAGGTCAAGATTACAACTTGCTTTTCAAGTTTTAATCCTTGCCATTCACTTGGCACAAAGTGGTTGGTAAAGGTTACTTGGCCATCAAGTAACTTGAACAGTGTTAAAAATCGCATATCAAAACTCTACCGAACGGGTAAACATCGTACAGGGTAATCAAACATTACCCGAAAATTAATTCTAGGTATAAAATTCTCATTCCTTATCATTTCTAATCTTAACCCTCTATTTTCTCAAGTCTGGGCATTTCCTGGTTTTGGATCTAGGGTTTAGCCAACGGGCCATAGGGCCCACAAGGTCACTATTCACCCCGCCTGGAAATTTTTTTTTTTAACACGTTTATTTGCCCATCCTCATCGTTGCTAAAACTAGATTTTTTAAATTATGATTAGTAAAGCTCAAATTAATTTTTAAATATTTTTAGGGTGTTACAGAGGCGCAGTCCACGGTCGCTATTGCGCGTTCGGGGCGTTCGTGCCTGGTTCACCGCGTGGAGGTGAGGCACAGAGAAGGCGGTAGTGTAGCTAGGCACCGCAATTCTGAATGGCGGGGATGGCTGGCTTCACATGGTTCACGACTTGAGTGGGCTTTGCGGATCTCACGGTGGCGTTGGTGGTTTCAGGGATGGATGGCTTGACGAGGCTGAGACTTTAGGCTTTTTTATGGGTTTGGACTGCGATCGGTGCTAGACTTCTCATGGCATTGGTTTGGTAGAGGGCTGTGAGTGGGTGGTTGAAAAGCTTGTGGTCTGGACTGAATGAGTATGTGATTAGATCATGGCTTGGGTTTTCTCTTCTATTTGATTTCAATTGCAAGTCATGTGTGTGATGATGATGGTGGTGATTGTGTGAAACATGGCTAGGTGATGGAACGATAGTGGTAGGTTATAGGCTAGGTGAAGGCAATGATAGGGGTTATTGTGTATGCAGTGATAATGGAGTCAGTGTGGTGGTGATGTGGGTTTGCTGCTATTAGTTGTGGTTGGCAAATAATGGTGAAGGTGAGCCAAGTTAGGCGCTGCCGCCCTGTTTGTATAACTGATGGTGATTCTAATTAGCTTCCGTTTTTCCACTTGATGATTTACTCGTATATATACACACGCTCCTGCAACAGAGGACGAGGCAGAAGTGATCGCGGTGCAAGAAGGCACGGACAAGGAACGGCTCCTCTAAGCAGAGGGGTACATGAATGCCGATTACACACCCGAATGAGAGGGATGCTGGTCTCTATAGGTATGAGACTATACAGAAGAAGGGCTTATATGAATTGATTGGTACTACCTATGCCAAAAAGATGCATCTTTCTTCGGTAGCTTATCACGAAAGAACTCCACAGTTAGCGTGCTTGACTTGAGGTAATTTTGGGATGGGTAATCTCCTGGGAAGTTTTCCCAGGAAACGTGTGGTGAGGACAAAGCACATTGAAAAAACCCGTGTTGGTTTATAGGGACGGTCGACAATCCATAAAGCAGGGGATGTTACAAATGGTATCAAGCCTACACCTCTCCAGTACGATGTGGTTTTGGGACGAACCAAGCGGAAGTGGTGGGCATGTAACGCTCGGACGAGGCGGGGAGTAATCGCCGGATGCAGACGGCATGGACAGGAGCGGTTCCTGCCTCCAGCGGAGGTACATGAATGAACCGATTACACACCCGAATGAGAGGATCTTAGTCTGTATAGGTATGGGACTATACAGTTGAGGAGGGCTTATATGAATTGATTGTACCTACCTATGCCAAAAAGATGCACCTTTCTTTTCGGTAGCTTATCACGAAAGAACTCCCAAGTAAGCGTGCTTGACTTGAGGTAATTTTGGGATGGGTAATCTCCTGGGAAGTTTTCCAGGAAACGTGTGGTGAGGACAAAGCACATTGAAAAAACCCGTGTTGGTTTATAGGGCGAGTCGATAAAAGCGCGGGATGTTACAAATGGTCTCAAGCCTGCACCTCCCAGTACGATGTGGTTTGGGGACGAACCAGCGGAAGCTGGTGGGCATGTAACGCTCGGGACGAGGGGGTAATCGCGATGCAAGACGGCATGGACAAGGAGCGGTTCCTGCCTCCAAGCGGAGGGGTACATGAATGAACCGATTACACACCCGAATGAGAGGGATCCTAAGCTCTATAGGTATGGGACTATACGGTTAAGGAGGGCTTATATGAATTGATTGGTACTACCTATGCCAAAAAGATGCACCTTTCTTTCGGTAGCTTATCACGAAGAACTCCATAGTTAAGCGTGCTTGACTTGGGGTAATTTTGGATGGGTGACCTCCTGGGAAGTTTTCCAAAACGTGTGAGTGAGGACAAAGTACGTTGAAAAGGCCCGTGTTGGTTTATAGGGACGGTCGTAATCCGTAAAGTCGGGGATTACACCTCCAATTAATTTCTCTGTCCTGATTTATTTTCTGATATAACTGGAAACACATTTGTTCTGATTGAGGGATTGTCATGATTTGTTGTGATCTTGCTATATCCTGATTGTCCTCTATGATCTTTCTGATTTTTTCTTTTCTATCCAAGGTCGTGTTCACACCTTCCTTTTCTTTCCTTTTTTCTCTCTCTTTTTTTTTTGGAATTAACAGACCAATAAAACTTGGGCTACGAAAATGAACTAAAAAATTGGTTTCAAACATAGAATAAAAGACTATGACACTTTTTTTTAAGTCTTTTTTATGCAAGAATAATAAAAAAACTTGAACAAAATATGGTGTTCACAGTGGAGTAGTTTGGTGTGTTGGAAAAATCATTTTTGTCAAAAAGGAGTGTTGGATGCCCTTGCTAGAATTTCAATTTTCTTATAAGCAAGGAATGGTCACGAATTTTCTGATGGATTTGTGGGTATTTTTATGAACTAGAAAAATTATATGTTGAAGCTAACATCCTAAGCTAGTCCCACGAATTTTCTTGAGCTTTATTTTGCACTATTACTGCTAAAAATCAAGAACCAAAACCATACCTGTGTTGCCTAAATTGTTAGAACTGAAGCTACAACTTTTGCTAATTTTGTTACCATAGCAAATGAGTGATTATTTCTTTGAAATTTTTATAGGGTGTTAAGGATATCTTAAAGTCCAACCCTGAATTTTTGTAGGAATTGATATAATCATTTGATGGGATAATAAAATTGGAACTGGGGCATGATGGCTGTGATTAGGAGTTTTAATTTCGAATTTGTCTAATTTTATTAACATAGTTAGAGAATGATTCTTGTTCTGAAATTTTTACAGACCTTGTGGATACATTGAGGTGTCATGGAGAATTTTTATAGCCTTTGAATTGGTTATTTGATATGCAAAATAAATCTTGCTACTTAAGTGTAAAATTTGCCAAATTGCTGGAAATGAACTAAATTCTTGATGTGGTAATGTAATAACTTTTGATTCAAGTATGATGAGAAGAATGCATGCTATATCATTTAAAGATTTACTTATAAGAAATGAATGAGAACTTCATTGTCATTGAATACTTATATGTGATTGGAGGATGCATTAGTAAAAAGAAAGGTGACAAATGAATATATGTGACAAATGAGCATATAGGAACTTAAATTGTGCATGTTTCAACATATGGGTAAAATAGAAACAAGACTTATGTTGGTAAAAAAGGAGGCACAAAGAGGGCCTTCCCTAGATATATTAGGAGTCAGGAGATGTATTGGCTAGGAATAGAACTACGTGAGATTCGGAAAAGGAAAAAATGAAGTCCGAGGATCATATAGGAATGAGCTCATGTCTGACGAGTTTATTACCCATTGTGGAGTTGTCCATTGAGATACCATTAGGTATAAATTACTCATTGTGGAGTCATCCACTCCAATACCACTTGGTATAGAATTAAGTCTTTCCTATGTTGATGAAAAGAGAAAAATGCAAATGAATTAAGTTCCTTGGTTATAAGAGAAAATGCATGATTATTATTGCTTCTACATATGACTTGACATGATTTATGCACATTAGTATTTATGCTTATGATTTTGCATGAAAACTCTTGTATGAATGAACTCATTGATTTCGTTTCTACTCATATTTTGAGGGAGTGCCCTCCTTGAATTTTATAATATTCTCATCTCTATGTTTGTATGTATTTTGTAATATTCAGATCTAGCCGATGCCGTCCATTGTATTTTTCCTTGATTCGCAAGTGGGTGTGGCATTATGACCCAGTACTTGATTCCCTATACGTAGTAGGCTATTCAGGTTCGCATATATATGTTCTTTGGTTGCTCTTCAATTACATCCGTGTTTACTATTGACTTTGATCCCACCTTTCCTTATGATGGTGTACCCCTCCACAACATTCATTGTTATGATGTCCTCCTGCACCATTAGCACCCCCTTCAGGAGATGCCCATCCTCGTCTTCATCCTTAGATTCGGATCCACCTACTAGTCCTGGCAAAACGGTTTCCTCTATGTGGACATGAGATATTCAGGGACTTTTGACATGTACATAGTTGTAGCTTAGTGTTTGAACTTCACCAATTCAGGACTAACCTTGTTACAAGTTTTTGAGGTCCATTTCTATGTATATGTGATTTTGTTGGGCCTTAGTATTTAAACAAGTTAGTCTAGGTACTAGATGTGTTTTTGGGATTAGTCCCTATGTAGCATTATTAGTGGAATGACTTATTTTCTAGTACGATGTATATAAAGGATAACTAGTGTATGATGTGTGTGTGTGTGTGTGTGTGTGTATGAGTCTTTGCAACATATGAGTTTAATTTATTTTATTTTCATTTCTCCCGACTAGTATAGATTATAAAAGGAAGTGATACTCTTCTAGTTACTGTGTTAACACTTGAGTAATACATGATAGTTAGGAAGGTGTAGGATAAGCTACTTAAGAATGTAGAAAGAAGATTTTTATAAATAAAACTGATTACAAGATGTAATGAACTTTGCAAGGGGTGAGGAGAAATTTTCAGAGTTTTAGTATGTCAGCATCAATCTCATATCTTTTGAAAGCACATCATATCTATTTGCATGATGTAATTTTAAGAAGTCCTTTTCTTAAGGCATGATATGAATAGGATAAAAAATGTTGTATAGCCTTAAGTGACTTAACTTAGAGCTGTTTTGATTGTCAATGAAGTTTTCGAAATTACTTAGAATACTTCTAGAGGTATCAAAGCATCATTAAAAAGAAATATCATTGTTTAAGCCCTTTTGACAAAACCAGTTTGATTTTTTGTCAAAAAAAACTTTTTGAGAATAACACGTGCTTAAATAAAGAAACAAGTAATACTTGTGATATTTTATCTTGATTAATTTTCTTATTCAACATATCTTTATCCACACTTGTTTCGAAACGAATGCTTATGTTAAAACGATGTATCAGAGCATGTATGAAAAACTGTCCAGGAGTAGTTTCTAACATACATAGAAACCTTAAATTGATATCATCAGCATATTTCAACAAAAGGTTTCTAAAGTTCAATAGGGACCAATCCTAAATAAAACATAGCAAAAGCAAATTTGAGCTTATATTATGAGCCAAGAAACTTTTCACATAGGTATCAGAGTATGTGATTTTGTAACACAAGGCTTAACAAAAATTTTAACATAGGCTCATAGAAAGATATATATATCACCGGGCAAGCAAAAGCTAAGAGAATGTATGTAACGCCCGGAATTTTCCGTGTGCAAAAATGACCAAAATGCCCCTGGGTCATTTCTACAGAAACCGAGACGGGTACAGGCAATCCTCAAGAGGTTAGTCTAATGTTTGAAGGGGATTAAATGTGTTATGGATATGTTAGATATGAAAAACTCAATTTCCTGGTCTTTCAGCACATAAAATTCTAGAAGTTTCCTGATGTAATTTAACGCGGATTAAGCGACGACTAAACCGACCATCACCTAGGAGTTCGAAATGTTAACTATAAGTGTTGCGTGATATTTGGAAAGTCCAGGTGGTTCAGAATTCTTGTGTGAATTTATGGTTTTGCCTCTAGTTGGTACTAAATGAGCTTAATTAAACGATTAAGAAAATATAAACAATATTAGGCTCTAATTAAAGATAAATTAATTTTATCTAGTAATTTTGAGTCAAATTATTTATGTGAGGTTAATTAAAGCCTAAGTTTGTTTAAGGAAGTTCAAATTCCTTTCTTAATCAAAGACATTATGTTATGTCATGACCAAATAGTGATTTCTTTCTCCATTCCCTAAATTTAGGAAATGTGTTGGAGTTTGAATTTCAAATTAATTGAGTTTAGCTCAACTAAGTGTGCAAGACCACTTCTTAATCATGTCTTGAAGGCCTTAAACACTAGGTTACTAACCCAAACACCCAATTACCAATTTCTAATTCCCTAATCAAATTTATCTCTAATTCAAGTCCTAACCTACATGAAAATGAAAATATCCCCCAAAAGGCCAAGGATGGCCGAAGGTCCCTCCCAAAAAAAAAAAAAATTCACCCTCATATTTTAATTTTTACACATTAAAACACTCACAAACACTCTCATTTTTCACCATTCATTTTTTTGGCCAAGACTTCCTGTGTCTAAAAAAGAACTTTAGTTCCTCTCAACTCAAGCTTTCTTTTCTACGTCCTCCACCTTCAAGAAACCTCTATCCTCAACCTCCTATCAACCTCAAATCACCACACCTCCACCATAGATCACCTCTAAGACATATAACCTTTCCATCCCTAAGCTCAAAAACATAAGAAAAATCTTTCCTCCCATTTCTTTTCCTTTAGCCGAACCTATCCTAGCACAAAGGAGAGATTTATTCTTCTCATTTCCTTCACAAAGACCAAGTTTCCTCTTGCAAGAAAAGCATACTTGGTAGGGATTTTTATTTTGAGTTCTTTCTCTTTTCCTTGAGCCTTTTTGGTTTTGATATTGGTTTGATGGTCAAATTCCTCTTCTTTTACTTCACTTTCATTTTCGATTTCATTGTTGGTTTGTTGGTCAAGGCCATAGCTTGATGATGAGGGTTTTGCTGTTGGTTGTGAAACCATCATGTATTTGACCTCTAAAGCTCAAGGCTTGATTTTTGTTTTCAAAAGAGTGTGAAAAATGGATTGTTGATTTTTGTTTTCAAAAGAGTGTGAACAATGGATTGTTGTTAGTTTTCTTTGGTTATTTCTTTTCAGCTTGATAGTGAGTCCAAGAAAATGTTCTTGGAACCATGGTCTTGATGGACTATAAAGCTCACCTTCATTTTTTTTAAAGATTGATTAGAGTTTAAAGAGTTCATTCTTTAAGAAGTCTTGAGTTTGGAGCCAAATAAAAGTGGATTTGCATTCATGTTTATGTTTCAAGCTCTTGTATTTCATGTTTATATTTCCAAGCCTTATCATGTTTAGATTTCAAGTCATCACCTTAATCTTAAAGATAAAAATGGACTTGCATTATCATGTTTAAATTCCAAGTCTTGCATATCATGTTTAAATTTCAAGTCATCACCTTAATCTTAAAGATAAGAAAATGGACTTGCATTATCATGTTTATATTTCAAGTCTTGCACATCATATTTTATATTTCCAAGTCATCACCTTATAATGATAAAGATTAAGAAGGAAACTTGCATAGCATGTTTATGTTTCTACCCATCACCTAAAACTCTAAGGCTCAAGTTACCTCTTTCAACTTAAATGGAAAAATTGATCATGGACACACCTTGATCTATATATGTTTTTGACCCTAAGAAGGTATTTGGGTTGAAGGTGTGTTATTTTCTTCTTGAGGCTTGAATCTTACTTCTATGGTGTACAAAGAAATCTTATAGGATTTGAGACTCAGGAGGAGTGGAAATGTATTCCCTAAGGATTAGAATCCTAATAATAAAACCTTTGGTTTTAGTGAAAAACTTGTTTTGTTTTGTGAAAATGTGAGTATGACTTCAAAAGGAATGTTAGAATGATGTTTTAAAATGGGCTTGGAATGAAAGAACAGCTTGAATTGTGTTAAAACTTTGGTTTTTCAAATTTGGGATTTGGTAATCGATTACTAGCCTATGTAATCGATTATCAGGATGATTCTTTGTAAACGAAACAAATCTTTGGTTCTGGTAATCGATAACCAACCTATGTAATTGATTACTAGGATGTTCTTTGTGCAAAACAAGTTTTTGATTTTGGTAATCAATTACTAGCACATGTAATCAATTACCAGAACCCTAAATGTACAAATAAGTATGTTCTAAGCGAATAATGTGGATTGATGACCATACATGCTTAAGTTTGAATTATGTGAATGGTATCTATGATGATCTTTAGTATATTGTGTATATATACATATATCTTATTGAGCATAGAATATGCATTAGTTAGTCTCCTGATTTCAACATCCTAGGAGGAACATGTTTACCTTTCAATAAGATGTTAATGATGGCATGCTTATGTGAATTATTTTATGATGAATTGCAATTATGATTGAGATATTTGAGATGCATAGTTAATGTGTTTTATGGCATGAAACGAATTTGGAAAATTCCACAGGGTTATGCCCAGAATTTTACCAAATTTGTGAACTAGAAAAATTATGACGTTTATGAGCACGAAATGTTACATGATAATTTATGACAATGAAATTAAATGCTCATGTTCGTATCTCTAATTAACATGCTAAGATTTGAGGTGATATAAGACATATGTAAATGATCCTCTAGATTCAGGAATTAATGGTTAGGAGAAGTGATCCAATAAGGACCCTTTAGACTCTAGGAAATAAAAGGTGATCCTATGCCCCCTATCCCGCACTCGGAGTTAGGAATTACCTTATCAAGAGGATAAGTGTAGACTAGTGACGACTAGTTTAGGTATGAGCTCATAACCTAGAACTCTCAAAAGGGGAGAGTATTAGGGTGGCCCCCATGGAAAAAGAATAAGAAGTTTAAGTCACCTAAAAGAATATTGAGGAAAGATCATGTTAGAAGAATCTACATTCCCCATGCTATGCCCACTTAATATGATTCTGTGATATCTTGCTTATGGTATTGACATGCATTCATGACTTAGTATGTTGCATTCATGCATTAAGATTCATACTAAAATGTACGGGCCTTGGCTAATGGTATTTGAAACTAATAAATGAACCCTACACATATGTTCATTATTTTCATAATAAAACTCAAGGTTCCTGAGGACGTAGATGATGATACATGCTAGAAGGTGAAAACCCTCCTGAGATTCTTATATAAGTTTCTCATCCTTTTTTCTTTCTTTTCATCTCGTCTTCAGAGGTAGATGACAACCTTCATGATATACGTTGACGCTCCCACCTGGGAGATGCACTTCAATGTCGCTCACCAGACTTATCACTTCGTGGGTCGATGTGCTATCTACCTTTTTGTCTTCATGGAGTGCCCCTTTGCACACCTGGTGACCAGCTATACGTTCTCGCTGCTGCCCGTTTGCCGATGACCTCTTTTTGAGTGTACCCATTCGTGTGGAGGCATTCCCATCCTACCTCCTGCTTTAGCCTCCCATGACATCCTCTATGTGCCACAATCACCACCTCGCCCCACCGAGCCATGGTCGACCTATCGAGGATTCACCTACCCAACTTTCTTTCATGGTTCTCCCTCACCATTCCTATGATGCTAGGGTAGGGTAATGACGGAGAAGCTATTGTGATGCAGCCAAGGAGAAAAGCCGAGTTTGCTCATGGAAGAGCCACCGACCTCGCTAAGGTGCCCATGTTTCGACCTACCCAGCCTTGACACCTCGACGAGCTAGCCCGTTGGATTGGTTACCTTCTTCCCTCCCAGAGCGACAGTAAGAGTCGGCAATGAACCTCATGGAGTGCCTGAGCATATTTATAGATATGATATCCTTCTTTTGCCTTTTTGATTTAGGGGTATCTACCGAGGGCACCCAGGAGGAGGAGCGGGATGAGAGGTTTTGGCTAGCTGGCATTTGCTTTTCTTTTCATGATTTCTATGGATGACTATGCTTTACTCAACCTTTGTTGGTGGGTAGGATGCTATATATATATATATATATATATATATATATATATATATATATATATATATATATATGTATGTATATTATGGTGTGCAAAGGAGAACATTTGATGTTAGTGATATATGAATCTATGATAATATGGTTATGCTCATGTTTTTGTGGTATTGGTATTACAGGATATTTTGTTCCTTTCCACATGTATGTAAGACGGTGATGTATTCTTATTTAAAGCGCGGCTCACATTTTGTTTTAAGCTCAAAAAATTTTTTTTCCCATATTTTGCTAAGTATTTTATAAATCTTAAAGTTAAGAACTGAAACTAAAGAGTAATAATTAATAATTAACTTGAATGCGTCCTAGGCATGTTAGGTGAAATATTAGGGTGTTATGATGTATTAGAGTAGAAAAAGAAATATCAGAAAAGATAAAATAAAACAAAAATCATACTTGAGTAATATAAGAAACACCTGATCATAAAAAACAAAAGAAAAAATGCAATAAAAAAATAAAAACCTGAGTGGCTCCCCTTTAGTGTACTCCCCTAATTTTCTCGCATAAGATTTTCTTTTCTTTTATTCTCCCCTATTGACATCGCAAAAAAGAGGTGTGCTGGAAGTCAACACCATCATTTAGCCTCGGCGCCTTAACTCTTGAAGAATCCCCTAGAATTCTGAAGAATTTGAAGTAGTAATTCTTCATGCCTGGAGTTGGGCACCTTGCTCTATTTTAGTGGCTTAAACTTAATCCAGCTGGAGGTAATTTCTCTCAGTTGACACATGATAATTTGGATCGTTTGAGAACTTGCTGAAACTTAGTTGAAGACTATAGGGCAAGTGCACAAGTGCAGATGTTGATAGAGCAACTTTTGGAGGGGCTCAGGTATATCTAGGGGTATGGTTTCTCCTAATTTTTGCAATTCAACCTCAACTTCAGTATGTGCAGGTAGGAGGTGGAGAAGATGGAATATTTTCAGGAGATGGTAGAGCGAAGCAGGCTTAGTAGGAGTAGAGGCAATGTTATGTACCTTAGCTGAAGTAGAAGCACTGCTTTTCAGCAAAGGAGCACCAGCTTTGAAGTGTTGTCCTCTTCCTCTTCCATAGGAGATATGAGGGTAGAGGGAGGAGGTTGAGGCACCATAAGGATGAGAGTAGATCCTGGTTCATGGGCTTCCTTAGCTTGTTCCTCGATAATAGGCTCCACAGATAGCTCTTTGTAGATAGGCTCTAGAATGGAAAAGAGTTAGTTTACAAAGAAATTTAGGTCATCCACTCCATCTTCCTCTTGTTGTGACTCTGACGCAATGGACTTCGACATGGATTTTAACACTTGATTTAAAGTCATCATTGTCATTTGGAAAAGATATTTCAGCCTCATTGGTTATTATCTTGATAAGAGCGAGTGGCTGATTCGTGGTTGAGCTTGTTTTAGAAGTCGTTGTCCTTCGAGGAAATGCAATAGAGATAGGAAAGTAGGTAAACTCGAATTGCTAAGACATGGGCCTCATTGAATGTTCTTCAATTACAAGAAAGGGTTCAAGTATAGTAGGTCATCTTCTTCATTTGCTAGATCCTTGAATCCTTTTAGCCCTTTGTAGTTCCCTGACTTTTTCTAGCCTCCTCTTTCTTGAAGAATTCTTTGTTCCTTTAGAATTAGTTTGTCCTCCTTTTCATCTTAAGAGGATTCATCATCCCCTGCGGAGTAGCATTATACATGTATTTCAGAATGAGTGCTGCTTTATTTACTCTCTTACAGATGTTTGAGTTTTAGCTCAATGGCTTTTTCCGAATAGGAAGTTTGTTAGGTTTGCCCCTGAAGCTCACTTTCTAAGGACTCAGCCTTAGTTTCTGATGGTTTAGAAGACCTTGAGATCTTTGCTTGCTTTTGTTTCTTGTTTTGCCTTTTTTTGCCCTTTTGTTTTGTCTTAGAAGAGCTTCTTCTAATATTATTTTCTTAGATATTTCCTCTCGCTCTTAGAACTCTCAGGGTTGTTCTCAAGAATGACAACCTTCCTCTTTGTTCATCCCTTTTCCTAACCTTCTTTTTCTTAACCTCAGGAGTGGTCTTCTCGCTTTGGTATTCCTTATTTGGGAGCTTTTCTTTGGAGCTTGTTTTCATAGGTATAGACTGAGTTTTCTTCATTGTTCTGATGGAGTTTATGGAGTAGTCTATGCTAATGACATGTTCAAACCACTCTTTAGCGAAAGGGTATCTAACATGCTAGAAGATCTTTGTCAGTAACATACCATAAGGAACTTTAGTTGTTCTTCTTTTATCCTTAGAAATGGCACTAAGTACGTAGTCCATTATCATTTTTGGTAGATTTACTTTTCTTTTAGACAGCAAGCAAAAAAGTAACTGAATCCATACCCAAGAATATCTATACTTCCTCACCTAGGAAGCATGGTGACTGGACAAAGAGAAAACCTTCTCACCCTTGAATTGAGCATAGAAGTTGTAATGTCGCCAAGTTGATGCTTTGTGGAATCTATGAGACACTTTGATACTTCCTTAGCACTTGCCTTGAGTGACTTGAACCATTCTTCCTATGACAAGCAATTTACTCTGAGGAGAGCCCTGACCACTATAGTAAGGTCAGATAACCTAATATCCTAACAGGTGTCCCGAATGGTGGCTTTGAGAGTGGTTTGATTCTTTACCCCAGAGCATAGAAAGCAATCACTATTCCAGGAAATACCCTATCAAAAATGTCTAGAAAGTCTCATCCCTGAAAGCTAAAAGCTTCTCAAGTATCTTGAACCTGGTTTAGCAAGGAGTTGTTTAGCCTTTTCCAAAGGCTATCATTCTTTGTGTAACACCCTAATATTTAACCCCAATACGCCTAGGACGTATCAAGATTAATTATTAGTTATTACTTCTCTTTAAATTCATTTACAAAATACTTAGCGGAAATAGGTAAATTTTTTTTGAAATGATTCATATAAAACAAAGTGCGAGCCTTTGCGCGTATCATAAATATAACGTGAAGCGGAAGAATACATAAAACATACAGAACATAAACATTAAAGAACACATCATCATAAGCATCATTCTTCATCACATTAGTTAGCATAGTTTAGTACAATACCATGGAATATAAAAGAAACATAAAGTCTTACCCATACTAGTGGGAGAGCTTGCAGTACAACAACATATAATAAGAAACATAATAACAATTACATGAAAACAACCCCAAAAGATACTCCCAAGCTATGACACTCCCTCCCTCATACTATGGATGATGCTCCTCCTCGTCCCTCGGTGGCACATACCCAATGAACTGGGCAAGCTTCTCGGATGCATGAAGGCGGAAGGACGGGCGCATGCCCGCCACGCGTGGACGCATCTCCGACGTCGTGTTAACCCCGCTGCGTCACCGTCTCCTCGCTACCCATCTCAATATCCATGGGTACAGCAGGGCGGAACCCTTCGAGAAAGGATGAGAAGGAGGATCCTCTGATGGTCGGTCTCTGAACGTCTCGGGCGAGGCACGTACACGGGGTAACCTCGCACCGCTGAAGATGCCGAACGGGCGCAATGGTTCTCGTCTCGGGGTCGCGTCCTCTCAAAAATCATGTCGTCGCCAAAGGGGGAGGTCGGAGTGAAATCGAAGCTGGAGCTGGAAAGGAAAATGGGCATCCCATGTATCAAAAATGCGTATAGCACAACGACCCTCGAAGTGGTAGGGTAATGATCGGATCGTAGTGCAGCTCCCACGAGTGCGTCAACAAAAATCACGAATGACGCCATCGATGTCTGAAGACGTAACGGAAAGAAACAGAGAGAAGGGTGAGAATCTTGCTAAAGAATCTCGTAGGAAAATCCTCTATCCTAGTGTCATCGTTTACGTCCCCAGGAACCTTGGGTTTATTATGAAAAGGTTAAGCATGCATAGGTTCATTATGAGGTTTTCACAAAGATATTTATCCAAGGTCCATGTCTTTTATAATGATTCTTAATGCATGTATGCAACATAATAGTTCATGGATGCATGGCAGTACTTTAGGTAAATCAAACAAATATCAAACAACATATAAGTGGCATGTAACTTTCTCTTGAACATCTTTCCTTTTCTCATACTTGTGACACCAATCATAATAGTAACCGCACCCCTTTAACTAGGCTATGAGCTCATACCTTAACTAGTCGTCACTAGTTCTTACTTATCCTCTTGATAAGCGAATCATAAACATAATCATATTCATCATAATCCCAACTCCCAGTATGGGTAGGGGGCCTAAGGATCACCCATCATGGGACTTTTTCCTTCTTCGAAACGCATCGACTGGTTAAGACCAAGTGACTTTGTCCGCTTTGGAGGCTAATGTCTATGCCCTCACGGTTTTACCTTCTCCTCAGAAGGAGAAGTATGTCTGGTGTGTCACCTTAAACATCATATATTTTTCCTTCTTCGAAACGCATTCAACTGGTTAAGACCAGCGACTTTGTCTGCTTTGGAGGCTAATGGCTATGCCCTCACGGTTTTCTTTCTCACCGGAGAAGTACGTCTCGGCATGTCACCTTAAACATCATATTTCTCAAAAACTTTCTTATGTCCTTCAAATTTGACGGAAATTCGGCGGCATAATAGCTACTCTTCGAATTTCCTCAAATTTGAGTCATGCCACATAATCTCAGTCACATGCATCATTTTCATGGAACTTTCTCAATTCAATAACTTTCTAGTTCACATGAGCATATTCCTCAATTTCATTCATATTTCGAAACCTTATGCATCTTAAATACAACATTTCATCATATCACCATATCAATCATACACATAAAGTTTCATGCTCAAGGAACTAACATAATCACATCATCATAAGTGTGCTCGAGGTTCATCATCATAATTATACTCTCTCGGCCACCTATCTCATAGTATCTTATGCTTTGACCCTTACGGGCCTTAAACTTGTATTTGCATCTTTATTACCCTTAAGAGGTTAACACTTAACTTTTCTCTAAGATTTGAACTCACTAAAATTCCATAAGCACTGCACATGAAAGGAGAAAATATCATTTGCTTAAGAGGCTCTAGACCGTTTTTAAGATCCGTCTTCGCCTAAGGCTCCATAATCAATTCCTAGACCAATTATGAGGGATTCCTAGGCATGTTCTCTAATAAACCATTTTAAGCTCTTATCATCACCTTAAACTTAGAAATCAACACCTAATCATTTATGATGGGATTTGTACATGTCTTACAATTGTGAACCATTTATCCTTGATTCAATCATGCTAGAACAGAATTATGTTTTGCCATGTCTAAGAGTGCTAGAATTCCCATTTTAAGTTCTTATTCTTTTCTAACTTTTCTAAATCGATTCCTTGCTTCACTCAAACATAATTTTACACATTTTAACACCTTAGAACAGCATTTATAAAGTAGCCAAACATGGATCCGAAATCATGAGCCCATAAAATCACATAATCTCTTGAGTTGAAATGCATATAAGTTGCTAGTTTTCTCTTGGGACATTTTCAGGAACAAAAAGGTGTTATGGTAATTGATTACATGTTCCTAGTAATCGATTAAAGGGGCTAAATTCATTCTAGGTTCAAAACAAGGTAATAGATTACATACAATGGTAATCGATTACTTAGGGTTAATCTTTTGGAAAATAAAAACATAGGGTAATCGATTACACTATAAGGTAATCGATTACAGGTTTCGAATAGGTTTTGGGCATGAAGAACAGCCATGGTAATCGATTACATTGCCTCTGGTAATCGATTACCAAACCAAAAGTCCTTCAAAAACCTTTGGTAATCGATTACATGGTGGTAATCGATTACATGGTAATCGATTACCAGAACCTCTGAATTTGAGAAAACATGATTTTTAACACATTCCAAGCTATTTAAACACCTTGAGACCTCATAAAATAGTTTTCCAACATTTTCCTGAAATCATTCATGCTTTTCACAAAATCAAACCATTATTGAATCATACTAAAACTCATCCATTTCTTTTTTACTAGAATTCCCTTTTTAGGATACTTAGGGCAAGTCTTTGAGCTCTAGAGTATTTAGGTGATAACATAATCTTAAACATGCTATGCACTTTATTTTACTCTTCATTAGAAAGTAAAGTGAGAGCATAAAATAAATATGAGATGCAATTTCATTATTATCTTTAAGGATTAAGTGGTGACTTGAAATATAAACATGAAATGCAAGCTTGGGAATTTAAATATGGTAATGCAAGTTCATTCATTTATTCTTGTGAAATTAGTGATGGCATCAAAATAAACATGAGATGCAAGGCATAAATTTAAACATGAATGCAACTTAATTTTTATCTTAACTAGAGCTCTTACAAGACTTTTAGAGGAACATAAACCTCAACCCATTATGTATCATAAGGCAAGCTTTAGAGTTCTTAGCACCTAGACTTCAAAAAAGTCTTAAGGTTTGAACTTCATCATCAAGCTTAAGGAAATGGACACAAAGTTCAACACTTTGTCTAAACAAAACTACAAGGACTAAGTCATATTCTTTATTTTATTGCTCATGGGCTTCAATCTAGAGTAAAACTCTTAGAACGGCCGACCAACTTTAAGGTTGGCAAGGGTAAGCTTAGAGCTCTTTGAAATCATGTGATTAATTTTCTTTAACAAAACTTTTGTGATCTACTTTACATTTTTAGCAAACTTTGTTCAAACCAAGGCAAAGGAAACCGAAATCTTTAAGAAAGAAAAGGAAAGGAACCGAAAATGAAACTAAAGAAAAGAAAGAAATACAAGCATGTATGGTCCAAGACCAAGTTGTTTCAAGCTTTAGAGGTTTCTCACATGACAACAACAAGTCATTATCTTGAAACCTCATCATCAAGCTCATGTTTCCTTTATGAAAGGGCCTCTTGGCCAAAATGAAAAGGGGGAGGAAAAAGAGTTTGAAACCAAGAGAAACTAGAACTTTTCTTTAAGGAAGACAAGTAAAAACTTGAACACAAACCCCTACCTAGAGAAGTCTTGAGGAGATATGAAGAAAGCTTGAGTTCTTGATGAAATGGAGAAGGAAAATCCTCTTGAAACTTGAAGGAAGAAATCAGCCAAAGTGAGGAAGTTTGAGAAGAAATGAGAGAATTTTTGCAAGAAGTGTAAACTTAACAAATGAACCAAAGTGTGACAAGGTTCATCAAGGCTTGGTATTTATAGAAATTTTCAACAATGAGGCTTCCAAAGGGGGGAAGGGAACCGGCCACATGAGGGAGGAAAGAGAGAAGAAATATCTCTTGCAAAGGTATGGTTGAAGGCATGGTGAGGTATAGATTTGGGTATGGCCTAGGCATGGGCTTGGAGTGCAACAAAAATCAACATGTGGCACCATTTCAGGGGGAGATTTTCGGCCAACACATCAGCCAAGGGGGAAGGAATTTTGTTCATGTAATTGTGGTTTAAGGATGTGTTTAAGTGTTTCTTTGATTAGGCTTTTGATTAGGAGTTTGTAAGAAGGTGTTTAGGTGAGGTAATTGGGTAATTAGGAAGGTCAAGACTTGATTAGGAGGGTAATCTTACTAGATTAGTAATTTAAAATAATTCCTTTGGTCAAATGAGGTATGGCACAATTCCTTAATTTAAGGAATTGGAGAAAAATACTATTCAAGTTTCCATGACTAGGAATCTTGAATTAAAGAATGCAATTAGAGTTTAACTAAGCAATCTTAGGTTCTAATTAACCTTAATAAATTATTTTGACTCTAGATTAATTATTGAAATAAATTAATCTTCGATTAGAGCCTAATATTGCTTAGGTTTGCTTAATTGCGTCATTAGGCTCATTGTACACGTTCTAGGGGTAAAATGGTAATTTTGCACTAAAACTGCCGGGACCTTTTGGCCAACTAAACATCAAATATCACTCATAAACATCATTCCAAACTTCCTGAAAAATTCGGGCTCAAACGGCACCTTTTACCCGTGTAGAATACAGGAGGGGTATTTTGGTCATTTTGAGCCGAAAGTTTAGAAAATGAGATTTTCACCTCGGATATCATTCATAACAATTCTAATCCCCTTCAAACATTGAGTTGACCCATTCGGGACTGGGTCAACTGTCCTTTAAGTAAAAATGACCTCAGGGCATTTTGGTCATTTATCTCAAACGGCGAAATCGGGCGTTACAATCTGGAATAACTGATGTTTAATATCAATATGCTTGGATCTAGAGTGCTGGATAGGATTCTTAGCAAGATTAATAGCACTAGTATTATCACTGAAGATAAGGATTTTAGAGTACCTTCGGTGATAATCTTCTAACTGGTTCCTTATACATAGCATCTAGGTGTCAGCAGTTTGCAACAACTATATATTCAGCTTCAGTAGTAGAGAGTGCAATGATATTCTGCTTTTTGCATGACCAAGTGATCAAGCTTTTTCCAAAGAAACGCAACAACCACTGGTGCTTTTTCTCTCTACTCTATCTAGGATGAAATCAGCATCATAGCAACCTACAATCTCACAGGATGTACCTTTCTCATATCATAAGCCAAGATTATAGTCCGGATAGATATCTGAAAATTATTTTAAAAACTTTTAAGTGTGATTGCTTTAGGTTAAATTGAAATCTAGCACAAATTACCACACTTAGTTGAATGTCAGTCTTCTAGCTACAAGATCAAAAGTGAGCTAATCATTCCTCTATAATTACTTTTGATACCTTTCGTCATTCTTCATCAGCATCAATGATTTGAGATCGATGCATGTGGGTACTCATAGGTTTGGCTTGATCCATATTGAACCTTTTTAGAAGTTCTCTTGTATATTTTTCTTGATGGATCAAGGTTCCTTTTTTGTTGTTTTATTTGCAAACCTAGGAAAAACTTGAGTTTACCCATTGTGCTCATCTCAAATTCACTCTACATCAATTTAGAAAATTTTTCACAGAGATAATTGTAACATCCTTCCAAGTACAACCTCACCCTTAAGTCATGACATTGTACGAGAGTTGTTACTTATTAATTCGCAGACCTTTCTTAAATATCTATAGAAAGCTCGATTAACGTATGTAATAACTATATAACAAAGAAATACAACATTTATTGAATACATAGCTAAGTACAAGACGAAGCTCTTCTAAGAGCTTTAATACAATACGTTCTCTATTTCATCTATATACATATGATTCCAACTAAGTACAAGATAATAAAACACTAACTACTAAACTACTACAACCCGATTCCTTGTGGTGTAGCGCCTAATAACTCTTTGGATCAACTTGGAGACAACACGGGAACACAAACACATAGGGATGAGAATTATAAAATTCTCATAAGGCATCCAAACATATATTAAAAATCCATGTCATCGTCGTCGTCCAAGCCACTTCGGTTTATTAAGAAAATGTGAGCATGCAACATATATCAACGGTTCATTTTAAAGTTCAAAAACCATTCTTTGAAGTGGATTCCTTTTAGCATTCACTCACTTCACTTAATGCACATATATCATGAAGCCCAAACACATAATAAGTAACTCTAATCAAGAGGTTACATACACTATGATTATGCATATGTTAAATGTGGTGAAATTATTTCAAAGTAACCCTCTTTCACTTATGGCCATAGAATCAAATCAGTGTATTTTTCTTTTTCATTGACATAGGAAAGACTTAGTTTATACCCAATAGGTATTTGTTGTAGACAATTCTATAATAAATAATTTATACCAAATGGTATTTGTAGTGGATCACACCACACAAGGGAAATAGACTACTTATCAGGACTTAGCTTATTCCTATATGTAATCATCAAACTTCATTTTTTTCCATTTTCGAATCACACACAGATCTATTCCTAGCCGATACGTCTCCTGACTATAAATTTGGGGAGTTCCTCTTTTCTATTTCCTTCCCCTCATTCAACCTAAGTCTTGTTTCTATTTTGTCCATATGTCAGAACATGCACGAGTAAACTTTGTATATTCTCTTTTTTTTTCAAAATGCATGCATAAAGCACATTAAGGCATTCATTCACAATTAAATTTAAAGTATGCCTCATAAACCACTCTTCAATTCCTCTAGCATGCATTTATGTGTCATAAGTTACATGGCCAAACATTTAATATCAAGTACTTTTCTCTTTCCTCAAGGCATGCATAAACCATATATATGAATTCATGTACAATGTAATCATTTTTATTTCTCATAAATCAATCATTAGAGTTCATAGTTTGATTCATTTACATCCTAGTTGAATTACAAGTCATCATAGTACTAAATCAACATTTGTAATTCTATTCCAGCATTTTGCAGAAATTTGGGCTTAAGTAGCAAAATTTATTTTCCCTACCAATGGGTTGATTCAAGGGCCACCAAAATTCCCCATGACACTTCAACATGTCTAGGAGACTGTAAAAATTTCAAGGGAAACGGAGCAATCTAACTCCTTCAGTAAATTGTACAAATGTAGTGGTCAGGGACCACCAATTCACAAATCAGACCATGGTTCTCCTAATTCTTTACCTCAGCAAATGATTGAACTAACTCACAATAAAATTTATAGGGACATTCAATATGTTATTAACTTCGTAAAAATTTCAAAGGATCATTCAATCATTTGCTATGGTAATAAAATTAAATAAACTTATTGCTCGGTTTCAAAATTAAGACAACATCAATCAAATTTTGTACATGATTTTTTTGAGGTAGTAAATCTTAAAATAAACATCCAAGAAAATTCATGTAGTTAATTTAAGATATTAACTCCAACATATAATTTTTATGGTTCATGAAACTACCCACAACTATACCAGAAAATTCGTTCATAACTACTACTTGTAGGAAAACCAAAAATCCAGCAGCCTAGTCCAAACTTCTTTTTGACAAAAATGATTTTTAATATCATCCAAACACTCCACCAAAATTAACACATCAATACCAGTATATTATCAACCAATTCAACTAAAAATATCAAATTAAATCAGTAGTTAAAATAGAAAAATGGATTTGAAAGAAAAAGAGGTTTAAAAGTTAGTGTATCCTTGGCTCTTTGATGCTCCAAGATTGATTCCCTTCACTTCAAGGCCACCAATTCAAGTCCCAAACCTTCCTTAGGTAGTGATTAAGTGAGATATCAAGGTAAGAAATGGTGAGGAAATGAAATTTCAAATCGGTTAGTTTGATAGATTATGAGGAGTAGAATAAGTTTTGTTAAAGGATCTTGGTGTTTTAGTGAATTTGAGCTAGGGTTTTGCAAGCTTTGAAGCTTGTTAATGGAGTTTGAGGGGAAGAAAAATGGAGTAAGGGTTTCATGAGTGGACTGGCCAAAAATATGAGTGGCTAATAGAGAAGAATGGTTTTGTACTCATCTTGTAAGGAAGTTTGCAAGAAAAGCTTGATTTATTGTCATATAAAAGGTAAATTCTTAAAGATAGTAAAATGAATGGCTAGGATTTATTTTGTTGGTCAAAGAATGAATCTTGTCCATCCACTTGGCTTAAGATAAGTCACTTTTAACTTGGGGAGCAAGTAGCTTTTCAGATATTAAAACTTACATGAAATTCCATCGAACGGATAAGATATTGGCTCCCGAGTAAAATATAATAAACAAAAGGCCATGATTGAAACTTACTTTTCAAGTTTCAATCCTTGCCATCCACTTGGCATAAAGTGGTTGGTAAAGGTTACTTGGCCACCAAGTAACTTGTAGAGTATCAAAAACCGCACATTCGAAACTTACAGAACGGGTAAAACCGTACCCGAATAATCAAACATCGCCTGAAAATTAATTCCAAGTATAAAATCCTTATTCCCAACTATTTCTAACCTCAATCCTTTCTTTTCTCAATCCAGGGCATTTCCTGTTCCAATTCTAGGGTTTTTTGTCAGGATGGGCAGTGGTCCCGTAAGGTTACTATTTATCTCGAACTGAAAAATTTTTTCTTAAAATATCCGTTGGGCTACCCTCATTGTTGCTAAACTATCAGATTTTTGAAATTATGACCAACAAAGCTCAAATTAATTTTTAAGTAATTTTTGGGGTGTTACAAGAATGATCTGAGGGCAAATATAATGTTGTCAACATATATTTGAACTATTAAAAAGTGATTATTTTGTTCAAAAGTAAAAAAATAGTGTCGACATTACCTCTCTTGAACCCATTCTTCTACAAGAAGGTGCTTAGTCTTTTGTACCAAGCTTAGAGCATAGAGAGCCTTTGTCGCTGAAGATATGGTTGGGAAGGTCTTCATTTCAAAATCAGAGGCTGCTTTACATATATTTCCTTGAGAGGAATCCATTTAGGAATGCAGACTTAACATCCATTTGGTAGAAAATGAATCCTTGAAGGCAAAAAGCAAGTAGCATTCTTGATGGCTTCCAACCTAGCTCCTGGTGCAAAGGTTTCATCATAATCAATTCCCTCTTGTTGATTATAACCTTGTGTAACCAATCTTGCTTTGTTTCAAGTGACTTTGCCAACTTCATCAGGCTTTTCCTAAACACCTACTTAGTACCTATGATGGTCTTCCCTTTGGTCTTTCAACAAGTGTCCAGACCTTGTTTTTCTAATTGGTTTAGTTCTTCTTACATAACATGCACCCAACTTTGATCACTCAAACCTTCTTCAATGTATCTGAGTTTAATGGTGGAGATGAAAGCGTAGTTTGACATGTTTCTGAGGGATGATCTAGTTCTCATGCCCTTGGAAATGTCTCCAAGAAGTTTATTGATGAACTACCTTTAAATCAAAAACTTCTTTGTAGTTTCTATGGCCTTGAGATTTTTCAGCTTCTTCTTCATCTTAGATTACACTTCTTCATGTTCAGAAGTATTACTTTTGATTTCTTTGGAGTTCTGAGCAAGCTTTCTGATGAATCTATGTTCTAGGGTCTACATTTTGAGTTTCTGGCTTTCATCTGCTTGCTTTCAGAAGTTTGCTTGAGACTCATTTTCTCAAGACTTTCTTCTAGTTCTTTAAGATCATCAACAAAGTCTTCTTGAGCTCTTTGAATTTTATGTGAATAGTCTTTTCTACGCAAAGCATCCTTTTGTTATAAACTCTATAAGCTTTAGAGACTGGGAGTAACCTAAGAAGATGCCATCATCAGACTTGGGATCAAACTTTGTGAGTATGTCCCTGGTGTTAAGGATAAAGCATAATGAGCCAAAGATGTTGAAATATGAAATATTGGGTTTTGTAGCCTTTTATAGCTCATAGGGAGTCTTCTTGAGGATAGGCCTTAGATAGATTCTAGTTTGGATGTAACATAAAGTGTTCACAACCTTTGCCTAGAAACCTTTTGATAAAGCTTTCCAAAAGAATATTTTGGCCATCTTTTACAAGCTTCTGTTTTTCTTCAACAACCCCATTTTGTTGGGGAGTTCTAAGTGCAGAGAACTTGTGAAGGATGCTATGTTTTTCACAAAACTCTTCAAAAACATGATTTTCAAATTCTCCTCCATGATCAGATTGGATAGAGATGATTTTGGAATTTTTCTATGCAAACACGTTTTGCAAAAACTTTGAATCTTTCAACCACCTCATCCTTAGAAGCTAGGAAGATAACCTATGTAAATCTGGAGTAGTCATCCACTTTGGCAAGACAATATCTTTTTAACAAGACTTGTAGTCTTGGTGGGTCCAAAAGAAATGCATATGTAAAAGCTTAGAGTGGTCAAGTGGTTGAAACCATATGTTTATTATGGAAAGAAGGTTTCATTTACTTGTCTTTCTTAAGAAACCAGGTTGAGTTCTTGTCAAATCAGATCTTTGATAGGCCTTTAACTAGCACTTTCTAAGGAAGCTCAAAAATAAGCTTCATATGAGTATACCCAAGCTTCTTATGCTACAACCACTTTTCATCCGTAAAGGGTGCAAGAACATTTACATCTTGATCTCATAGGTCATCCAAGAATAACACATATGTGTTATCATGTCTCTTGCCAAACAAAATGACTTATCTTAAAGTAGGACTTACTATCTTGTATGCATGTGCATTAAAAATAACATTAAAGCCTTGATCATAGAGCTGGTTGATACTTAACAAGTTGTGAGCCAGACCATCAACAAACAACACATCAGAAATTTGGTGAGAGTTATCCTTACTAACATTTCCAATGCTTATGACCTTGACCTTACCTCCATCGGCAAACTTTACTGATCCAGAATTTTTGGGTCATAGGTTTCTGAACTAACTTTTGGATCCGAACATGTGTCTTAAGACACTGTCCATGTACCACTTGTTATCAAGTTCTATGTGCATTCTATAGACCTACAACAAACATATTTTTTAATTTAGGTACCCAGAATGTTTTGGGTTTTTTTGGGTTAGTCTTCTAAAGAAGGTTTTCCAACCTTTTTGACAAACTTCTTTCTCATGAAGCACTTGTTAGGTGGATGACCTTTCTTAAAATAGAAAGTACAAGAATCCTTGTTCTTTACTTTCTTAGTAAGTTAGCTTTCCTTTCTCATCAATTTTCTCTTCACATCCCTACTCGGCCTTTTGAAAATATGGCCTCTGACCTCTAAGCATTATATCAAGGTTCTTTGATCCATTTACCATCTTCTCAAGGTCAAATTTAAGAAGCTTTGAAGTTCACTTTAGCTCATAAATGACTTTCTAGAGTGTTTTCATTTTTACTTGAGACTTCAGATTCTAAGGCATTGGATTTTGCATTTAAAACTTTGTTTTCTCCTTTTAATTATTCCTTTTCAAGCCTTAGACTCTAGCTTCTGTTTTGGCCATTTCATGTTCCAAAACAATTTTATGATGTTTCCTCTTCAATTGAGATAATGAAGGAAAGAGTTTAGAGTCCTCCTGAAGCAACTCTTCATCCAAGAGATAAAATTTCATCATAGGAGAGATTAGTTCAAGTTATTTACCTTAGTTCATCTTCTGATGGATAGCCTCCATGAAACATAGGTTTGCAACATCAACTCCTCCTAATCTCCTGATCTTTCCTTTCTCTTCTTCTGATTCGCTCCAAGTAGCTAGCATGCCTCTCTTCTTGGGCACGAACTTCTTTTGTGGACCTTTGAGTTTTGGACATTCCTGGTTTAAAGTGTCATTTCTCTCTATAGTTGTAAGGTGTTATTTTCCTACTTTGCCTTGCCTTTTTGTCTTTCTTGAGGTTGATGTCCCTTTTTCTCTTATCTGCCTCTCCAAGCTTTGGACATCTTCCTCACCAGCATGGAGAACTTGTTTACATTTTTTTTGTCTCATCATCTGATTTCCTCCTCTTCATAAGAGGTCTCAAGCAACTTTCATTGCCTTAGCCTTATTCAGCTTCTAATGAGATGACTTCAAAGCCATGGACTTGCTCTTCTTGATGGATTCACCATGCATTTCATAGAGCACAACCTCATGAGTTTTAGAAACTCAATGAGTACGTCTCACTGAGAGTTTGAAGGTCTTTAATGTAACACCTCAAATTATTTAAAACTTAATTTGAGCTTTATTAGTTGTAATTTCAAAAATCTAGTTTAGCAATGATGAGGATGGCCCAACGGACATGTTAAAAAAAAAAATTTCAGGCCTGGGTGAATAGTAACCTCAGGCCACAAGCCGTGGGGACAACCAAAACCCCAGATCTCAGACAAGAAAATGCCTGGGACTAAGAAGGATGGTTAAGGTTAGAAATAGTTAGAAAAGATAATTTTATTCGTGAATTTAATTTTAAGGCAATGTTTGATTACCTGGGTAAATTGTTTCACCCATTCGGTAAAATTTCTGTATAAATTCTAACACCAAAAGATAGCTTAATCTTTGTAAAAGGATAATGTTTATCCTTTAGAGCCAAGTGTAAGGCTAGGATTTAATCTTGAATTACAAGATCAAATCCTAGCCATCCATCTTGTTTTCTTGGTTAAAGAGTATAGATTTTATATTAAATAATTCTTACAACCTAATCTAAACCATTTAAAGCTACAAAATATTCTCTTTGAAGCCAATACAATTTTGGCCAGCAAGCTTAAAGGGCAGCCACCATTGTTGTCTTCTTCATAAGCTCAAGTTTCAATTTCAATTCAGCAAAACACTTGCCCAACATTGCTAAAACCATAAACTTCCTTTACTAAACTTGTTCTACACATCAATACCTATAAATCTAACTGATTGGAATCTTAATTCATCACCAATCCTAACCTTGCTACCTTATATCTCACTGATTTCATAAGGGTTTGGGTGTGATTTGGGAGTTTTGAAGTGAAGGAAATCAATCTTGGAGCACCTTGGAGTCAAGGATCCACTAGTTTCCAAGTAGGGCATTTTAAACCTCTTTTTCTTCAAATTTGTTTTTCTGATTTGCTTACTGATTTGGCTGAATATTTTTAGTTGTATTGGTTGATGATATATGGATATTAATGTATGAATTTTGGTGGAGTGTTTGGATAATGTTAGAAAACCCATTTTGGCAAAACAAGTTTTGAATCATGTGGAATTCTCGGATTTGTATTGGTAGGTTGTGAATCACGAATTTTCTGATGTTTTTATGAGCTAGAAAAATTATATGTTGAAGCTATATCATAGGCTAAGCCTACGAATTTTCTCAAGCTCTGATTTGGACTCCTAATGCTTTAAAAAAAATCAAGAACAAAAAGCGTGACTATGCTGCCTGGATTATTGAAACGAAGCTGTGAAGTTGTCTAATTTTTCTACCATAGTAAATGATTAAATTATCCTTTAAAATTTTTATTGAGTATTGATAGCATCTTGAAGTGTAACTGAAATTTTTATTTTGAATTGATTCAATCATTTGCTAGGGTCAAAAAGTATGAATTTAGGGTTCTAAGATGAGGTTGAATGGTTTCTAAGCATCGAATTTGTCTAATTTTTTTAACATAGTTAGAGAAGGATTTTTGTTCTGAAATTTTTACAGGGCCTTGTGGACACATTGAAATGTCTTGGGTAATTTTTATAGCCTCTGAATTGATTGTTTAATAGGCAACTTAATTTGTACTACAAAGGTGTGAAATTTGCTATTGTGTTGGAAATGAAATAATGCTTTGAATTGATGAAAAAAAGGCATTTTGGGTTCTTGTATGACATGAATACTTGATGTTAACTATTTGGCCATGTGACTTGTGACATATAAATGCATGCTAGAGTAAGTAAAGAGTGGTTTATGAGGCATGATTAAAATTATATTGTGAATGAATGCCTACATGTGGCTTATGCATGCATTTGGGAAAAGAGGAAAGTACATGATGCAATTATATGAGAAATGAGAATATATAAATTTCAATCATGCATGTTCTGACATATGGACAAAACAGAAACAAGACTTAGGTTCAATGAGGGGAAGGAAAAAGAGGAAGTTCCCCAAATTTATTTTGAGTCGGTAGATGTATCGACTAGGAAGAGATCTGTGTATGATTCGGAAATAGAAAAAAAATGAAGTATGATCATCACGTATAGGATAAGCTTCAAGTCTTGATAAGTAGACTATTTCCCTATGAACTATCTATTGTGGAGTTGTCTATAGCAAATACCCATTGGGTATAACTTAAGTCTTTCCTATATCGATAAAAGAGAAAATGCACTGATTTGATGATTTCTATGGCCATAAGTGAAACCATGTCAGGTTAGATAAGTTCACTGCATGTATTATATGCATACTCATCTTTCTGAATTGGCTTGGGATGATTTACTATTTGTTATAACATTAGGATATATGTGCACTAAGTGATTGATTATTAAAAGCTACTCACTTAGGAGGGATGACTTTAGAACTTTAAAATGAATCTTTAATATATATTGTATGATCACATTTTCTTCATAAACTGAAGTGGCTGGACAATAACGATGACGATGACATTATGATTATGTGTTTTTGGGTCCCACCTGGGAATTTTAGAATTCTCACCCTGCTTAGGTGTGTTTTCGTGTTGTCTAGGTTATTCCAAGAATAGTGAGGCAGCTACAAGAAAGACTAAATTGTAATTTCTATAGTTTAGTTATGGGAACTTGTATCTATTGCACACACACACACACACACACACACACACACATATATATATATATATATATATATATATATATATATATATATATATGTCTGTAAATGTAGTAAAGAACAGATGTGAACTAAAGCTCATAAAAGAGCTTCCTTTTGTACTTGTGTTAAATAAATATGTTGTTTCTTGATATATATTTTGATAGAACCACGAGTTAGTTAATATCACGATTCGACCGATTCTTGCTATAAATAATTATGAAAGGTCTACTAATTTATGAGTAACAACTCTTAAGTATAATGTCATGACCTAAGGATAATGTTGTACCTGGGAAGATGTTACATTTTGGTATCAAAGCATTTCATCCTTGTAGGACCTTGAGGAATGGACTGACTATGCTTCCAAATTATAGATAAGTTATGCCTTGAATCTTATCTATATGATAGGATATAGGGTTTAGATATGCATGGTAGTCTAGTTGTAACACCCTAATATTTAACCCAATATGCCTAGGACGTATCAAGATTAATTATTAGTTATTACTTCCCTTGAAATTCATTTACAAAATACTTAGCGGAAAAAAGGTAAATTTTTTTTTTTTTAGTGAAATGGAATAGGTAAAACAAAGTGCAAGCCTTTGCGTACAACATAATTGAAAACGTAAAGCGGAAGAATAAATCAATCATACTGAACATAATCATTTAAGTACACCTCAAACATGAGAACAATCATCATAATATTAATCATAATAGTTTAATACATAGCCACGAATTACAAAGGAAAACATAAAGTCTTACCCATATAAGTGGGCAAGCTTTAGTACAATAACATAAATAAGAAACATAACAACGAATACATGAAACAGCCCCAAAAGATACTCCCACAAAAGCAACCCTCTTCTAAAAGCCTACAGACGACGCTAATCCTCGGAAGAGATATGTAACCTACGACTGTCGAAGCTCCTCGGATGTGGCCCATCGAAGAGGGGGCGTGGACATGCGAATCGACGGAGCAACATGACCACCTCGGCAAGGGCGTCTCTCGGGCTTACGTACACGCCTCATAGGCCTCGGCTCGACCGTGTCCTCGCTACCCCTATCAGCCGCCAAAGGCACCGAAGGGGCGGAATCCTCTGAATAAGGATTAAGGTGTCCTGGACAAGTTCCTCCAACGACGTGTGAGGGGTACGTACTCTGGATAGTCACGCATAGCTAAGGATGATGGTCGGGCACGGCGTTCTGCCATCAAGGATCGCGTTCTCTCAAAAATCATGTCATCGCCAAAGGGAGAAGTCGGGTGAAGGCAGAAACGGAGACCGGAAAGGCAAATGGGCGTCCCATGTATGCAAAAATGTATATAGCACAACAACCCTCAAAATGGTATGACAGTGATTCGGATCGTATGCAGCTCTTACACGGGTGCATCAACAAAAATCACGAACGACGTCATCAGCGGAGACGTAACGGAAAGAAAGCAAGAGAGGGTGAGAATCTTGCTAAAGAATCTCATAGGGAAATCCTCTATCCTAGTGTCATCGTCTATGCCCCAGGAACCTCGGGTTTATAAAAAAAGGTTAAACATGCATAGGTTCATTATGAGGTTTTAGAAGTTAATTATCCAAGGTCCATGTCTTTTATAATGAATCTTAATGCATGTATGCAACATAATAGTTCATGGATGCATGGTGTAACATCCTCCCAAGTACAACCCCATCCTTAAGTCATGGTATCATACTCAAGAGTTGTTACTTATATTCTCCGGACCTTTCTTAATTATCTATAATAAGGGTCGATCAAATTGCGTGTTAACTAACTCGTGGTTCTATCGAGATATATAGCCAGAACAACTTATTTCTTTAATACAAATCAAGTACAAAAGGAAGCTCTTCTAAGAGCTTTACAGTACATCCGTTATCTCTTATGTTTTCCAGACATATACATACACTTAAGTACAAAAAAACACAAGTCTCTCTGAACTCCTCAAATCCACTTGATCTTCTCCTGCAGTCTCACCGTCTTCTAGATCAACCTGGACGACACGAAAAACAAATACATAGGGGTGAGAATTCTAACATTCTCAGGTGGGCGTCCCCAAAACATATACTGAAGTTCATGTCATCGTTCAGCCCTACCACTCGATTTATTTAACAAAAGGTGATCATGCATTACATAATGACTATTCATTTTTAAAGTTCAAAATTTATCTTTTCGAAGTGGGTTACTTTTAGAAAAACCAATCACTTAATACACCTCTACCGTTAGCTCATACTCATAGTAAGTTATGGCAACCAAGAAGAACCAATATACACAAATATGTACATGCCCAATGTAATGAAATTCATCTTTGATTTCCTTGATGAATCAAAAGTATCACATCCTCTCTATTTGCCTTCGACAAGCCAAAGGATCAATCACTCCATTTGCCTTTGACAAGTCAAAAGGATCTCAACTCACTCTATTTGCCTTTGACAAGTCAAAAGGATCTCGTGTGTCGTTATTTGCCCTTGACAAGTCAAAAGAATCTCATGTTTCGTTATTTGCCCTTAACAAGTCAAGAATCTCAAGTTTCTTGTGATCATAGAATTAATTCAGTACATCATTCACTGCATGCATAAAACACATACAGGCATCCATTCACAATGAAATTCTCATTTGTATCTTATAAATCAATCTTTTAAACTATCTAATATGCATTCATATGTCACAAGATGTACACTAAAAAAAAAAAAATTACTTAAAAATTAATTTGACTTTATTAGTCGTAATTTCAAAAATCTAACAGTTGGGCACTATGGGGCGGCCAACAACCTCCAAAAAAAAAAATTCTGGGCGATCAATAGTAACATTGTGGGCCCCAAGCCGGCCCGGAACAGCTTAAACCAGATTGAGCCAGAAAAGTCCCGAAATTAAAACATGGGAATGAGGTTAGGAATATCTGGGAATGATAATTTTATACTTAAATTAATTTTCGGGTAATATTCAGTTAATCCTACGGTTTAGTTCGGCAAAATTTCGGTATACAGTTTTTAAGGAATGAACTGCAGAGAAGTTGCCACCTAAGGAGGACAAGTGTGTGGCTTGAGATGTGCCACACAATTACACCTTTATGACTAACCAATAGGAATTGCACAAAATTACAATGATTATCTTCAAAGAAAACATTTTTGGACTTGAAAATTCTATGTATTTTGCCCTAAACTCAAAATATCAACATCTTATCATTTCCCTTCATCATAATTTCTGCCAGACCTCTCTAAGAACCATTCCTCCATTGTTCTTCCTCTCAAACTCCATTAACAAGCTTCAAGCTTGCAAAACCCTAGCTCAAAGTCACTAAAACCACAAACTCTCTTCACTAAACTTATTCTATTCATCATAACCTACAATTTTAACCGATTATAATTTGAATCCATCACTTTTTCCAACTTTGAGGGAACACAATCAGAGGTTAAAGGAAGGGTTTGATGTTGGTGGGGAAGCTTTGAAGTGAAGCAAAAGCATTCTAGAGCATCCTTTGGAGCATAGAGCTCAAGAGCTCTCAAAGTGGTTTTCTGCTGCCTTTCTTGTGAAATTTTTCAATTCTGTTTTGGCTTGCCTAATTCCGAAAATTTTGATGATACTGATGGTTAACATATTGATATTGATGTATGAATTTTTGTGTTGTGTTTGGATGGTTTTAAAATGGGTTTTTCTCAAGTGAAATTGGAACTAGGTTGCTGGATTGATTCCTGTCTGTAATCAGAATTTCTCACGAATTTTCTGGAAATTTTGTGGGTGGTTTCATGAGCCATGAAAATTATATGTTGTAGTTAAGCCCTTAAACTAAATACAAGAATTTTCTTGGTGGTTAATTTTAAGGTTTGATGCCTTAAAAAAATTAGGAACCGAATTGTAACTGTTGCTGTCTAAATTGTTGAGACTGAAGTAACAAACTTGCCCAATTTTTAATCATAGTAATTAATTGAGATAGCTCCTGAAATTTTTACACAAGACTAATAACATGTTGAAATACCTCTGTGAATTTTCTTGTACCCTGATTTCATCGAATTCTAGGGTTAAATATTCTGAGAACACAAGTCTGGACTATGAATTTGTGACTTCTGACCACCAGATTTGCCTATTTTATTGAAGTGGCTATATAACTCTGATTGCAATGAAATTTTTACAGGTTGTTTTAGACACATTGAAGTGTCATGTGAAATTTTCCTTAAGGGTGGAATGGTTGTTTGGTATGGTAACAAATTGTTGTGCCTAGAACTTCAATTATTCCAGGATAATGAAATGTGGAAATGGCTGAAATTCTATGATAGTATGTGCATATCTTACTGTGTATGTTTGAGACATATGGGGAAACAGAAAAAAGGCTTAAAGAATTGGGAGGGAAGACAAAAAGAAGGACTTCCCTAGAAAAGTTGTGAGTCGATAGACGTGTCGGCTAGGCATAGACCTCTGAGTGATCCGGAAATGGAAAAAAATGAAGTTCGGTGATCTTGAATAGGAATGAGCTCATGTCCTAGCAGTCTATAGTCCTCTGTGAAGTTGTGAATTGTGAATGTATATCTCTGTGAGAATAAGCCTTCCCTATGTTGAGAAAATTGAGAAAACATGAGAAATCGAGTTTGATTGTACATATTATTACTCGATCGATTATGGTTATATTATCCTTAGTTCTCCTGGCCTAAGGTTTTCAAGATTTCTGTGTATGATTTTGTATAAATATTGTATATGCATGAATTGCTTATGCCTACTGTGTGTAGTATATGGGTGAAACTACCTCCTGAGAATTTTATAATATTCTCACCTCTATGTATTTGTTTCCGTGTCGCCTATGTTAAGCCAGGGGATGGGTGTAACATCCTAGTTTTCTTCAATATAATTGAGGAAAACTTAATAGGAATATTAGAATTCTGACAGGAACAATTGTGATGAGAATGACTCCATGAGGGAGCAAAAAAAAAAAAAAAACATGAATAGTACTTGGCGGGCCGGCCTTGGACGCGGAACTGGGATTAAGGACAGAGAGTGCCCGAAGTTAAGAAAATATGAAAATAAGATTAGGAATGTGTGGGAACGATAATTTTATACCTAGAATTAAATTTCGGGTAATATCGGTTAGATCGGGTACGGCGTTACCCGTTCGGTAGGATTTCGGTGTGTGGTTTTTAACACGAAAGACATTTCCATCACTATAACTAAACAATATCCCCAAATTAAGACAAGTGGAAGGCTAGGATTCAATCTTGGAATCCAAGATCAAATCCTAGCCATCCATCATAGCCTAGTCACCAAGTCATCATGATTTTTAACAAATATCTTACCTTGCATTTATTACAAGCCTAATCACTTGATCTTTTTAACCAAGCTAAGCATGAACTCGGCCTTGCAAGGAGAGAAACCAGAGGAAGAAGTGCCTCCATAGCCAAGAGCTTCATCTTGTGTTCATCTCACAAAAACCCTAGCTTAGAATCATCAAAACCCAAATCTTCCTTCACAAAAATTGATCTACACTTCCACCTCTACAATTATAACCGATTGAAAATTTCAAGAACCCCATCCTTCTTGCACATCCATCAGTGATCAGAGGAGGGTTTGAGGTTGTGTGGGGAGTTTTGGTTGTGAAGAAATCACAACTTAAAACAAGCTAGAGATAAGACTTGTTGCACCTTCAAGAGTAGGGTTTTCTGCTGCCTTTTTGTGGAATTTTTCAATTCTGTTTTGGCTTGCTCTAATTCCGAAAATTTTGATGATTCTGATGGTTAACATATTGATATTGATGTATGAATTTTTGTGTTGTGTTTGGATGGTTTTAAAATGGGTTTTCTCTCAAGTGAAATTGGAACTAGGTTGCTGGACTGAATTCTGCTCTGTAATCAGAATTTCTCACGAATTTTCTGGAAAATTTGTGGGTGGTTTCATGAGCCATGAAAATTATATGTTGTAGTTAAGCCCTTAAACTAAATACACGAATTTTCCTGGGGTTTAATTTTTAGGTTTGATGCCTCAAAAAAATTAGGAACCGAATTGTAACTGTTGCTGTCTAAATTGTTGAGACTGAAGTAACAAACTTGCCCGAATTTTTAATCATAGCAATTGATTGAGAAAGCTCCTGAAATTTTTACACAAGACTAATAACATGTTGAAATACCTCTGTGAATTTTCTTGTACCTTGATTCCATCGAATTCTAGGGTTAAATATTCTGAAAACACAAGTCTGGACCATGAATTTGTGACTTCTGACCACCAGATTTGCCTATTTTATGGAAGTGGCTATATAACTCTGATTGCCCTGAAATTTTTACAGGTTGTTTTAGACACATTGAAGTGTCATGTGAAATTTTCCTTAAGGGTGGAATGGTTGTTTGGTATGGTAACCAATTGTTGTACCTAGAACTTCAATTCTGCCAGAATAATGAGATGTGAAAATGGCTGAAATTCTATGTTAGTATGTGCATATCTTCGTGTATATTTGAGACATATGGGGAAAAAGAAACAAGGCTTAGAAAGAGTTGAGAGGGAAGGCAAAAAGAAGGACTTCCCTAGAAAAGTTGTGAGTCGATAGACGTGTCGGCTAGGCATAGACCCTGAGTGATCCTAAATGGAAAAAAATGAAGTTCGGTGATCTCGAATAGAATGAGCTCATGTCCTAGAGTCTATGGTCCTCTGTGAAATTGTGAATGGTAAATGTATATCCCTGTGATGATAAGCCTTCCCTATGTTGAAGAAATTGAGAAAGACATGAGAAATGGAGTTTCTGATTATGCATATTATTACTCGATTGATTATTGCGATACTATCCTTAGTTCCCAAGCCTACGGGTTTTCAAGATTTCTGTGTAGGTGTTTATATGAATACTATATATGCATGAGTTGTTTATCACTATTGTATATTGTATATGGGGGAAACTACCCTACTGAATTTTATATTATTCACCCTGAGTTGTATGTATTTTATTGTTCGATTCGATAGATGCCGTCCTAGTGTTTTTTCTGTGATTCGCCACAAGTGGGTGTGGCAATATGATCCGCATTGGACTGTATGTACGCCGTTGGTTATTCCCAGTTTCGGATCTATATGTTCTTTGATCGCTCCTTCAGTACCTCGGTCTTCGCCGCGGACTTCGACCCCGCTTTTCCTTATGACGGTGTGCCCCTTCACATGGCCCATCCTGGAGTGTTTGAGATCCCCCTCGGTCCACCCGTGTATCAGCCGCAGACGCACCGTTTCGTCATCCTCCTCATCTGCTCAGATCCCTCTGAACCCCGTGCCCAGGATGGAGGAGAGGTCATCGCTCCGATGGCCAATGGTTTCCTGCACGAGGAGTAGAGACCTCAGAGACGGATGCATTGTACATAGACATAGGATAGTGTTAGAACCTTACCTACCTAAGAGCTGATGTACTTTTGGTTTTCTTTTGCTTGTTGTATATGTACATATGCGGTTTTGTCATCAGGGTGTTTGAGTAGGTTAGGTACCAGGTAGGGGGATTAGCCTCGTCTGCATCGAGTCCTGTACCTTCGGGGTCATTTTGTTAGTCTTGCCCTTATGATGTATATATATATAGTGACTGCGATATTATACCCTTATATGTAAATCTCGTTATGATAGTATATGTATTGCGACAGTCGTGTCATTGAATTATTTCAACTAGTATAGATCACGAGCTTACCAATAATACTCTACTAATTACTATATCCATACTCGAGTAAATGTGGTAATTTGGAGGGTGTTACAATGGGGGACCTGCTATGCAAAGGAGTGTAGATTGCTAGTATAGCGAGTTCCTGTTTTATTTACTTAGTGAAATGAGTATGTATGTAAATGTATTAGAAGACAGATATGTACTAAAGCTCATAGAGGAGCTTCCTTATGTATTTTTAGCTGTATGTTAAATAAACTTGATGGTTACTTGTAAGATGTTTTAATAGAATTACGCTTAGTTATCTCATACGTAAATCGAGCTTGTTATAGATAATTAAGAGGTCGCTAATTAACAAGTAACATTTCTGGAGTATGATATAATAGTTTAAGAATGGGGATATACTTGGGAGGATGTTACATTATGGTATCAGAAGTTCATCCTTGTAGGACCTTGAGGAATGGAATAGCTATGCTTCCTTAGTAGATGTCATGCATTATAATGTTATATATGTGTATGACATGGTTTGGAATGTTGTGGATTGCTGCCACACTTAGCTTGGTATTGAGCCTGATCAACTCAATAATTCTTGTTTGGTGTGACAGGGATCGATGACTTCAAATCGGCAAACTAGGAGGGAGCGGGAATAACGCTGAAATGATGGACACCTTCGTGAAATGGCGGCTATGAGAGAACAGCTCCGGTCGCCAACAGGATGATGGAAAGGTTGGATCGCAGAGGAATCCAGTTGGGAATCCTGGAGGAGTAGAAGTGGACATGGAATACCAAATTTAAAGAGTTCAGGGAGGCAAACCCCCCGCCTTTTGAGGAGCCTTCAATCCCAATAAAGCAGAAGAATGGATTAAGGCCATGGAGAAAATTTTCTCAGTCCTTCCTTGCACGAGATCCAAAAGGTGGCTTTTGCTACTTACATGTTAAGGCAGATGCAATTCTTGTGGGTTGGCACCAAGGGGTTATTTGAAGCTTCTCGAGCTGAGGTTACCTGGGAAGTTTTTAAGGAGGCTTTTTATCACAAGTATTTCCTACTTTTCAGTGAGAAATGCAAAGGAGTTGGAGTTTATGGCACTCAAACAAGGGTCCATGAGTGTAGCTGAGTACACCAAGTTTGAAGAGCTTTGCAAGTTTTCTACCATTTATCAACATGACCCAGATGAAGCTTGGAAATGCATGAAGTATGAAGGAGGGTTACGTGAAGACATTGAAGTTGCTGGGTCTCTTAGAGATTCGGGATTATGCAACCCTAGTGAACAAGTGCCGACGTGCAGAGGACTCCAACAAGAAGTTAGCAATGGCAGAGATCTTCTAAGGACACTTCTAACAAAAGGTTGGCACCGAGGACCAAAGCTTTGAGGAGGCTCGCCCAAATGAAGCAATTCCAAGCCATCCCATATGAAGACAAATAGCCAAAGTCATTGTGTGGCAAGATTGCCCAAAATGTGGAAAGAATCATGGGAAAGACCTTGCTTGGCTGGACAATACGTATGCTACCGTTGTGGGAAACCGGGGCATAAGATCTGGAATGTCTCGAAAGATATCCAAAGCCTAGAAGCCAACTACAAAGCCACAACGAGGGAGTAGGGTCTTTACCATAAGTGAAGGACGTCACCCAAGAATTCGACCTAAGGTAAAGCGTTTAGGATCTGATTGAATTGTTTGAACTGTGTGTGAATTCCTTTTGTGATTTATTTAAGTTTGTCTTTTGAAAGTTTTTCAAAGGAATTTTGAGGGCAAAATTCTTTAAGGTGGGTGGTAATGTAACACCCAAAAAAAAAAAAATTACTTAAAAATTAATTTGAGCTTTATTAGTCGTAATTTCAAAAATCTAACAGTTGGACACTATGAGGCGGCCCAACGGACCTGTAAAAAAAAAAAAATTTCGGGCTGATGAATAGTAACCTTGTGGGCCCCAACTGCAGGAACAACTGAAACCATAAATTTGGGCCCAGAGGTCCGAATTTAGGAAAACATGGGAATGAGGTTAGGAATATCTGGGAATGATAGTTTTATACTTAAAATTAATTTTCGGGTAATATCGATTTAAATGGGTTGTGTTTACCCGCTCGGAAATTTGTTTACAGTTCTTACATTTAATGAAACTTGCAGAGCAAGTTGCCACCTAAGGAGGACAAGTGTGTGGCTTGAGATGTGCCACACAATTACACCTTTATGACTAACCAATAGGAATTGCACAAAATTACAATGATTATCTTCAAAGAAAACATTTTTGGACTTGAAAATTCTATGTATTTTGCCCTAAACTCAAAATATCAACATCTTATCATTTCCCTTCATCATAATTTTGGCCAGACCTCTCTAAGAACCATTCCTCCATTGTTCTTCCTCTCAAACTCCATTAACAAGCTTCAAGCTTGCAAAACCCTAGCTCAAAGTTACTAAAACCACAAACTCTCTTCACTAAACTTATTCTATTCATCATAACCTACAAATTTAACCAATTATAATTTGAATCCATCACTTTTTCCAACTTTGAGGGAACACAATCAGAGGTTAAAGGAAGGGTTTGATGTTGGTGGGGAAGCTTTGAAGTGAAGCAAAAGCATTCTAGAGCATCCTTTGGAGCATAGAGCTCAAGAGCTCTCAAAGTAGGTTTTCTGCTGCCTTTCTTGTGGAATTTTTCAATTCTGTTTTGGCTTGCCCTAATTCCGAAAATTTTGATGATACTGATGGTTAACATATTGATATTGATGTATGAATTTTTGTGTTGTGTTTGGATGGTTTTAAAATGGGTTTTCTCTCAAGTGAAATTGGAACCAGGTTGCTGGACTGATTCCTGTTCTGTAATCAGAATTTCTCACGGATTTTCTGGAAATTTTGTGGGTGGTTTCATAAGCCATGAAAATTATATGTTGTAGTTAAGCCCTTAAACTAAATACAAGAATTTTCTTGGTGGTTAATTTTAAGGTTTGATGCCTTAAAAAAATTAGGAACCGAATTGTAACTGTTGCTGTCTAAATTGTTGAGACTGAAGTAACAAACTTGAATTTTTAATCATAGTAATTAATTGAGATAGCTCCTGAAATTTTTACACAAGACTAATAACATGTTGAAATACCTCTGTGAATTTTCTTGTACCCTGATTTCATCGAATTCTAGGGTTAAATATTCTAAGAACACAAGTCTGGACTATGAATTTGTGACTTCTGACCACCAGATTTGCCTATTTTATTGAAGTGGCTATATAACTCTGATTGCAATGAAATTTTTACAGGTTGTTTTAGACACATTGAAGTGTCATGTGAAATTTTCCTTAAGGGTGGAATGGTTGTTTGGTATGGTAACAAATTGTTGTGCCTAGAACTTCAATTCTGCCAGGATAATGAAATGTGGAAATGGCTGAAATTCTATGATAGTATGTGCATATCTTCCTGTATGTTTGAGACATATGGGGAAAATAGAAACAAGGCTTAGAAGAATTGAGAAGGAAGGCAAAAAGAAGGACTTCCTAGAAAAGTTGTGAGTCGACTGTTGGCTAGGCATAGACCTTGAGTGATCGGAAATGGAAAAAAATGAAGTTTGGTGATCTCGAATAGGAATGAGCTCATGTCCTGAATCTATGGTCCTCTGTGAAGTTGTGAATTGTGAATGTATATCTCTGTGAGAATAAGCCTTCCCTATGTTGAGAAAATTGAGAAAGACATGAGAAATGAGTTTCTGATTGTACATATTATTACTCGATCGATTATGGTTATATTATCCTTAGTTCCCCCTCGGGTTTTCAAGATTTCTGTGTATGATTTTGTATAAATATTGTATATGCATGAATTGCTTATGCCTACTGTGTGTAGTATATGGGGGAAACTACCCTATTGAGAATTTTATAATATTCTCACCCCTATGTATTTGTTTCCGTGTCGCCTAGGTTAAGCCAGGGGATGGATGCCTATGCAAAGGAGTGTAGGATTGCTGAGTATGAGGTTCCGTTTTATTCTCCTGTACTTAGTGAAATGAGTATGTATGTAAATGTATTAGAAGACAGATATGTACTAAAGCTCATAGAGGAGCTTCCTTATGTATTTTTAGCTGTATGTTAAATAAACTTGATGTTTACTTATAAGATGTTTTAATAGAATTACGCTTAGTTATCTCGTACGTAAATCGAGCTTGTTATAGATAATTAAGAGAGGTCCGCTAATTAACAAGTAACATCTCTCGAGTATGATATCATAGTTTAAGAATGGGGATATACTTGGGAGGATGTTACACAAGACATACAGCCAAAAAGGTAACATCAAGTACTCATGTCATTCTAGAACCAAAAATTCCATTACTTCATCAATTCAAATCATTGTTGCATTTCCAGCATAATGGCAGATTTTATACCATTGTAACACGAATTATGTTGCCCCTCAAACAATCAATTCAGAGGCTATAAAAATTTCACATGACACTTCAATGTGTCTAAAACAACCTGTAAAAATTTCAGGGCAATCAGAATTATATAACCACTTCAATAAAATAGGCAAGTCTAGTGGTCAGAAGCCACAAATTCATAGTCCAGACTTGTGTTCTCAAAATATTTAGCCCTAGAATTCGATGGAATCATGGTACAAGAAAATTCACAGAGGTATTTCAACACGTTATTAGTCTTGTGTATAAATTTCAGGAGCTATCTCAATCAATTGCTATGATGAAAAATTTGGGCAAGTTTGTCACTTCAGTCTCAACAATTAGAGGGCAGTTACAATTTGGTTTCTAATTTTTTGAGGCATTAAACCTTAGAATTAACCCTAAAAAAATTCGTGTGTTTAGTCTAAGAGGTTAACTACAACATATAATTTTCATGGCTCATGAAACCACCCACAAAATTTCCAGAAAATTCGTGAAAAGTTATTATTCAGAAAAGAAATCAGTCCAGCAACCTAGTCCCAATTTCACTTGAGAGAAAACCCATTTTAAAGCCATCCAAACACAACACAAAAATTCATACATCAATATCAATATGTTAATCATCAATATCATCAGAATTTTTGGAATTAAGGCAAGCTAAAACAGAATTGAAAAATTTCACAAGAAAGGCGCGGAAAACCCTACTTTGAGAGCTCTTGAGCTCTATGCTCCAAAGGATGCTCTAGAATGCTTTTGCTTCACTTCAAAGCTTCCCCACCAACATCAAACCTTTAACCTCTGATTGTGTGCCCTCAAAGTTGGAAAAAGTGATGGATTCAAATTATAATCGGTTAGATTTGTAGGTTATGATGAATAGAATAAGTTTAGTGAAGAGAGTTTGTGGTTTTAGTGACTTTGAGCTAGGGTTTTGCAAGCTTGAAGCTTGTTAATGGAGTTTGAGAGGAAGAACAATGGAGGAAGAGTGCTTAGAGAGGTCTGGCCGAAATTGTGATGAAGGGAATGATAAGATGTTGATATTTTGAGTTTAGGGCAAAATACATAGAATTTTCAAGTCCAAAATGTTTTCTTTGAAGATAATTAGTGTAATTTTGTGCAATTCCTATGGGTAGTCATAAAGGTGTAATTGTGTGGCACATCTCAAGCCACACACTTGTCCTCATTAGGTGGCAACTTGCTATGCAAGTTTCATTCGTGTAAGAACCACACGAAATCTCACGACAGGTAAACACCGTACCCGTTAAATCGATATTACCCGAAAATTAATTTTAAGTATAAAATTATCATTCTTAGATATTCCTAACCTCATTCCATGTTTCCCTAATTTCAGGCACCTCGGGCCCAAATCTAGGGTTTCAGCTGTCGGGCAGATGGGGCCCACAAGATTACTATTCACAACCGAAATTTTTTTTTTTTTAGGTTCGTTGGGCCGCCTCATCATTACTAAACTATTATATTTTTGAAATTATGATTAATAAAGCTCAAATTAATTTTTAATTAAATTTTAGGGTGTTACATGGCAGTCTTTAGGCAAACCAAACAATAATCAATCAACATATAAGTGGCATGTAACTTCTCTTTGAACATCATTCCTTCATCTTAATCTTGTGACACCAAACATAATAGTAACCGCACCCCTTAAACTAGGCTATGAGCTCATACCTTAACTAGTCGTCACTAGGTCTTACTTATCCTCTTGATAAGTGAATCATAAACATAATCATAATCATAATCATCATAATGCCGACTCCAGAGTACGGGTAGGGGCCTAAGGATCATCCATCATGGGACTTTTTCCTTCTTCGAAATGCATCGACTAGTTAAGCCAGCGACTTGTCCGCTTTGGAGGCTAATGTCTATGCCCTCACGGTTTTACCTTCTCCTTCAGGAGCAGGAGAAGTATGTCTCGGTGTGTTACCTTAACATCATATTTCTCAAAAAATTTCTAAGTCTCTCAAATTTGACGGAAATTCGAGCATAACAACTACGCTTCGGATTTCCTCAAATTTGAGTCATGCCACATAACTCAATTACACATATCATTCTCATGGAACTCTTTTAATCAATAAACTTTCTAGTTCACATGAGCATATTCTTCAATCTCATTCATATTTCGAAACCTCATGCATCTCAAATACATGGCACAACACTTCATCATATCAACATGTCAATTATACACATAAGGTTTCATGCTTGAAATATCGTCATAATCACATCAATAATAATATGATCACTCATCCTCATGCTCACATCACACCTCCTATGTCATGGTATTTTATGCTTTAGCCCTTACGGGTCTTAAATTCCTATTCTAGTGATCTTATCACCCATTGCAAGTCTTTATCATACCTAGGGGATCGTTCCTTATGATTCTTTCTAACATTATGCTCACTAACTCATCCAACAGCATTATATGGATTACTCACCATGGTCATTTATTCGACTATAGGGATTCTAGAATCTATGCCTTAGACCTTCTCTAAGTTATATCTTCGCCTAAGATTCTATATTCAACTCCTAGGCATAATCACTAGTTATGAACCATCTTCCTTAAGCTCAATTATGCTGGAACAGAATTATTCTTGTGTCTAAGTGCTTTAAGATTCTAGTTCTAAATCCTCCCTATTTGCTTAGTCTTTCCAATCCTCCAAAAACGTTCCTCACTTCGCTCAAGCATAATATTACGCATTCTAACTCCTCAAACAGAATTCATCCAGTGGCAATAGAGGAAACCAAAAATGTTCATAACACATAATCATATAAACTCATGTTATAAGTGCACACGAGTTACTAGTTTTTCTCTTGGGACAATTTCAAGAAAAAAAGGCGTTTTGGTAATCGATTACCAGGAGCTAAATTTATTCTGGGTTGCATGTAATCGATTACTAGGAGCTAAATTTATTCTGGGTTCAAAACAATCGGTAATCGATTACATAGTATGGTAATCAATTACTTAGGGTTAAATGTTTCTAGAAAAATAAAGAACATCGGAGTAATCAATTACACTAATAGGTAATCGATTAGGGTTTAAGGAGTTTGGGCATGACAGCTTTGGTAATCGATTACATTGTCCAGGTAATCGATTACAGAACCAAAAACCCTTCGAAAATCACTTGGTAATCGATTACATAAGCTGAACGAATTACCAGGACCTTTAGAATTTGAGAAAATATGATTTTTGACACATTTCAAACTATTTAAACACCTTGAGCCCTCATAAAACATTTTCTAACATTTTCTGAAATCATCCTTACATTTTACAAAATCAAACCATCATTGTATCATACTAAACACATTCACTTGTCATGGTTAAAATTTCCCTTTGAAGATACTTAAGGCAAGTCTTTGAGCTCTAGAGTATTTAGGTGATGACATAATCTTAAACATGCTATGCACTTCATTTTACTCTTCATTACAAAGTAAAGTGAGAGCATAAAATAAATATGAGATGCAACCTCATTATTATCTTTAAGGATTAAGTGATGACTTGGAATATAAACATGAAATGCAAGCTTGGGAATTTAAATATGGTAATGCAAGTTCATTCATTTATTCTTGTGAGATTAGTGATGACATCAAAATAAACATGAGATACAAGACATAAACTTAAACATGAATGCAACTTATTTTATCTTAACTAGAGCTCTTACAAGACTTTAGAGGAACATCAATAGCCTTAACCTAACATGCATCTTAACAATGGAAGACAAGCTTTAGAGTTCTTAACACCAAGTCCTCAAAGAAGACTTTGGTTTTGAACTTCATCATCAAGCTCAAGAAAGTAGATTAAAATAAGAATACCAACATTTTAACAAAACAAACACAAATAGAACTACTCATATTCTTTATTTTATTGCTCATGGGCTTCAATCTAGAGTAAAACTCTTAGAATAGCTGACCAACTTTAAGGTTGGCAAGGGTAAGCTTAGAGCTCTTGGAAAACATGTAATTAATTTTTCTTTACCGAAGCTTTTGTGATATACTCAATATTTTAGCAAACCTTGTTCAAACAAATGAAAAAGGAAACCGAAAAATAAACCAAGGAAAAGAAAAGAACACAAGCATATATGTAATGCCCGATTTCTGCCTTAGAGTACAAATGACCGAAATGCCCCTGAGGTCATTTTTACAGAATTCAAGGATAGTTGCCCGGCAACCCTCAATGGGTCAACTCGATGTTTAAAGGGGATTATGTTGTTATGAATGATATTCGAGGTGAAAATCTCGTTTTCTAAACTTTCGGCTCAAAATGACCAAAATACCCTCCTGTGTTCTACACGGGTAAAAGGTGCCATTTGAGTCCGAAATTTTTCCAGGAAGTTTAGAATGATGTTTTTGAGCAATGTTTGATGTTTAGTAGCCGGAAGGTCCCGGGCAGGTTTAGCAAAATTACCATTTTGCCCCAGAACAGTGTCCAGTGAGCCTAATGACGCAATTAAGCAAACCTAAGCAATATTAGGCTCTAATCGAAGATTAATTTATTTCGATAATTAATCTAGAGTCAAAATGATTTATTAAGGTTAATTAGAACCTAAGATTGCTTAGATAAACTCTAATTGCATTCTTTAATTCAAGATTCCTAGTCATGGAATCTTGAATAGTATTTTCTCTCCAATTCCTTAAATTAAGGAATTGTGCCATACCTCATTTGACCAAAAGAATTATTTTAAATTACTAATCTAGTAAGATTACCCTCCTAATCAAGTCTTGAACCACCTTAATTAACCATTTTCTCACCTAAACACTTGCTTACAAACTCCTAATCAAAAGCCTAATCAAAGACACACCTAAACACATCCTTAAACCACAATTACATGAACAAAATTCCCTCCCCTTTGGCTGATGTGTTGGCCAAAAATCCCCCCTAAAAATGGTGCCACATGTTGATTTTTGTTGCACTCCAAGCCCATGCCTTAGGCCATACCCAAACCCATACCTCACCATGCCTTGCCCATGCTCTCCACCATACCAATCAAAGAGATATTTCTTCTCTCCTCCCTCCTCACTTGGCCGGCCACTCCTCCCCTCAAAAGCCATCCATGAGCTCTCCATCTTCTATAAATACCAAGCCTTGATGAACCTTGTCACACTTTGGTTCACTTGGTAAGTTCACACTTCTTGCAAAATCCTCTCATTTCCTCTCAAACTCCTTCACTTGGGCCAAGTTCTTCCTCAAGACTTCAAGAGGATTTCCTTCTCCTTTCATCAAGAAAACAAAGCTTTCTTACATTTCTCTTCAAGACTTCTTTAGGTAGGGGTGTTGTTTTAATGTTTTTGCTTGTGTTTTTAAGAAAGTTCTAGTTTTTCTCTTGGTTTCAAACTCTTTTCCCCTTCCCTTTCTTTTTCGGCCAAGAGGCCCTTTCATAAAGAAAACATGAGCTTGATGATGAGGTTTCAAGATAATGACTTGTTGTTGTCATGTGAGAAACCTCTAAAGCTTGAAACAACTTGGTCTTGGACCATACATGCCTTGATTTCTTCCTTTTCCTTGATAAAGTTTGTGGTTTTCTTTCCTTTCCTCTTCATGATTTGGTTTCCTTTGCTTTGGTTTGAACAAAGTTTGCTAAAAATGTAAAGTAGATCACAAAAGTTTTGTTAAAGAAAATTAATCACATGATTTCAAAGAGCTCTAAGCTTACCCTTGCCAACCTTAAAGTTGGTCGGCCGTTCTAAGAGTTTTACTCTAGATTGAAGCCCATGAGCAATAAAATAAAGAATATGACTTAGTCCTTGTAGTTTTGTTTAGACAAAGTGTTGAACTTTGAGTCCATTTCCTTAAGCTTGATGATGAAGTTCAAACCTTAAGATTTCTTTTGAAGTCTAGGTGCTAAGAACTCTAAAGCTTGCCTTATGATACATAATGGGTTGAGGTTTATGTTCCTCTAAAAGTCTTGTAAGAGCTCTAGTTAAGATAAAAACAAGATGCATTCATGTTTAAATTTATGTCTTGCATCTCATGTTTATTTTGATGCCATCACTAATTTCACAAGAATAAATGAATGAACTTGCATTACCATATTTAAATTCCCAAGCTTGCATTTCATGTTTATATTTCAAGTCATCACTTAATCCTTAAAGATAATAATGAAGTTGCATCTCATATTTATTTTATGCTCTCACTTTACTTTCTAATGAAGAGTAAAATAAAGTGCATAGCATGTTTAAGATTATGTTATCACCTAAATATTCTAGAGCTCAAAGACTTGCCCTAAGTATCCTAAAAAGGGAACTCTAGTAAAAAAGAAATGGATGAGTTTTAGTATGATTCAATAATGGTTTGATTTTGTAAAATGCATGAATGATTTCAGGAAAAATGTTGAAAAACTATTTTATGAAGTCTCAAGGTGTTTAAATAGCTTGGAATGTGTCAAAAATCATGTTTTCTCAAATTTAGGTTCTGGTAATCGATTACCACCATGTAATTGATTACCAGAAGGTTTTCGAAGGACTTTTGGTCTTGGTAATCGATTACCAGAGGCAGTGTAATCGATTACCACGGTTTCTTCATGCCCAGAACTTGTTCTGGAAACCCTGTAATCGATTACCTTATAGTGTAATCGATTACTCTTGTGTTCTTTATTTTAGGAAATAGATTTAACCCTAAGTAATCGATTACCATTGTATGTAATCGATTACCCTTGTTTGAAACCCAGAATGAATTGAGCTGGTAATCGATTACTAGGAACATGTAATCGATTACCAGAACACCTTTTGTTCCTGAAAATATCCCAAGAGAAAACTAGCAACTTATATGCATTTCAACTCAAGAGATTATGTGATTTTATGGGCTTATGATTCGGTTCTGCCCTCTATGTTTGGCTACTGTATAAATGTTGTTCTAAGGTGCTAAAATGTGTAAGTTATATTTGAGTGAAGCAAGGATCGATTTAGAAATGTTAGAAAAGAATAAGTAACTTGAAGGGATTAGAGATGAGAATTCTAGAACACCTTAATGCATAGAAATGCAAATCTGTTCTAGCATGATTGAATTAAGGATAAATGATTCATAATTAGTAAGACATGTACAAAATCCCTTCATAAATGATAAGGTGATGATTATAGATTAAAATGGTTTATGACTTAGAGAACATGCCTAGGAATCCCTCATAATTGGTCTAGGAATTGATTATGGAGCCTTAGGCGAAATAGATCTTAAAAGGGTCATGAATGGAGATTCTAGAGCCCCTTAAGAAAATGATTTTCTGCCCTTTCATGTGCAGTGCTTTATGGAATTTTAGTGAGTTCAAATCTTAGAGAACAGTTAAGTGTTAACCTCTTGAGGGTAATAAAGATGCAAATACAAGTTTAAGGCCCGTAAGGGTCAAAGCATAAGATACTATGAGATAGGTGGCCGAGAGTATAATTATGATGATGAACCTCGAGCACACTTATGATGATGTGATTATGTTAGTTCCTTGAGCATGAAACTTTATGTGTATGATTTGATTTGGTGATATGATGAAATGTTGTATTTAAGATGCATAAGGTTTCGAAATATGAATGAAATTGAGAAATATGCTCATGTGAACTAGAAAGTTATTGATTTGAGAAAGTTCCATGAAAATGATGCATGTGACTGAGATTATGTGGCATGACTCAAATTTGAGGAAATTCGGAAGTAGCTGTTATGCCACCAAATTTCCATCAAATTTGAGGGACATAAGAAAGTTTTTGAGAAAAATGATGTTTAACGATGCTATGCCGAGATGTACTTCTTCCTGAGGAGAAGGTAAAACCGTGAGGGCATAGGCATTAGCCAAAGCGGACAAAGTCGCTGGTCTTAACCAGTCGATGCGTTTCGAAGAAGGAAAATATATGATGTTTAAGGTGACACACCGAGCGTACTTCTCCTGCTGTGAGAGAAGGTAAAACCGTGAGGGCATAGACATTAGCCTCCAAAGCGGACAAAGTTGCTAGTCTTAACCAGTCGATGCGTTTCGAAGAAGGAAAAAGTCCCATGATGGGTGATCCTTAGGCCCCTACCCGTACTCTGGGAGTCGGGATTATGATGAATATGATTATGTTTATGATTCGCTTATCAAGAGGATAAGTAAGAACTAGTGACGACTAGTTAAGGTATGAGCTCATAGCCTAGTTAAAGGGGTGCGGTTACTATTATGATTGGTGTCACAAGTATGAGAAAGGAAAGATGTTCAAGAGAAAGTTACATGCCACTTATATGTTGTTTGATATTTGTTTGATTTACCTAAAGTCCTGCCATGCATCCATGAACTATTATGTTGCATACATGCATTAAGAATCATTATAAAAGACATGGACCTTGGACAAATATCTTTGTGAAAACTTCATAATGAACCTATGCATGCTTAACCTTTTCATAATAAACCAAGGTTCCTGGGACGTAAACGATGACACTAGGATAGAGGATTTCCTACTGAGATTCTTTAGCAAGATTCTCACCTCTCTCTCTTTCTTCCGTTACGTCTTCAAACATCGATGGCGTCGTTCGTGATTTTTGTTGATGCACCCGTGTGGGAGCTGCACTATGATCCGGATCATCAGCCTACCACTTCGAGGGTCGTTGTGCTATATGCATTTTTGCATACATGGGACGCCCATTTGCCTTTCCGTCTCCAGCTTCAGATTCACCCCGACCTCCCCCTTTGGCGACGACATGATTTTTGAGAGGACGCGACCCGTGACGGGCGAACGTCGCGCCTCGGCATCTTCGACGTGCGAGGTTACCTCGAGTACGTGCCTCGCAGAGACGTTCGGACCGACCCATCAGAGGATCCTCCTTCTCATCCTTTCTCCGAGGGTTCCGCCACTGTACCCATGGATATCGGGATGGGTAGCAAGGAGACGGTGACGCGTGGAGGTTAGCACGACGTCCGGAGATGCGCCCTCACCGTGGCGGGCATGCTCGCCATCCTTCCGCCTTCACGTCATCCGAGAAGCTTGTCCAGTTCATTGGATATGTGCCACCGAGGGATGAGTAGGAGCGTCATCCATAGTTCGAGGGAGGGACGTCTTAGCTTGGGAGTATCTTTTGGGGTTGTTACCATGTATTTGTTTTTATGTTTCTTATTTTATGTTGTTGTCCTGCAAGCTCTGCCCACTAGTATGGGTAAGACTTTATGTTTTTGTTGTATTTCTATTAGTATGTACTAAACTATGTTAATTAATGTGATGAGGAATGTTTTCTTGATGGATGTGTTCTTTTATGTTTATGTTCTGTATGATTTATGTATTCTTCCGCTTCACGTTATATTTATGTTACGCGCAAAGGCTCGCACTTTTTTTTATATGAATCATTTCAAAAAAAATTTACCTGTATTTTCCGCTAAGTATTTTGTAAATGAATTTAAAGAGAAGTAATAACTAATAATTAATCTTGATACGTCCTAGGTGTATTTAGGTTAAATATTAGGATGTTACATTTTGGTATTGAGTAGTTCAATTCTCACGAGCCTAAGGATTGACCATGCTTTAAAAGCATGTTATGGTAGTATGTCATGTATAGTGCTTAGCTATTAGAGATAAGCTATAGGATAGGCATTCATGACCTTGTCCGCTTGTCTGTGCCATGGTAACTAGCTCATTTAGTTTGGAATATTGAGCCTGATCACCTCGGTATTTGTTGACTTGTGTGCTTAGGGACCAATGGCACCCCGGAGAATAGGAACTCAAACACCGGTGAACAAGGAAATGAGACTGCCTACGTGAGATGGCTAGGGCGATGGAACGCATGTTCGATCGCATGAATCAACCAAGTGACGCTGCTCAAGGTCCCCCTGAAGCCGTGGAACAAGCCCGTTTGGGGAGTTCCGAAAGGCTAATCCCCCAACCTTTCATGGAGCTTTGAATCGGACAAGGCATACGAGTGGATCAAGAACATGGAAAGGATCTACTCTCCTGTTGCCTGTTCGGAGGAACAAAAGTCACCTTTGCCGCCTACATGATGGAAGCCGACGCTGAATTTTGGTGGACCGGCACCCGTAGGCTGCTAGAAGCTACGGGCGCGGCTATCAATTAGGAGCTTTAAGACGTACTTCTATGAGAAGTATTTCCTGAGTCCGTGAGAACGCCAAGGACATTGAGTTCATGCAGTTGGTCCAAGGTGGAATGTCTACGCCCAGTACATGGCGAAGTTTGAAGAGTTGATCAAGTTCTCACGGGTTTTCCAAGGGAACCCCGATGAGGTATGGAAGTGTGTTAAGTTTAAGCCCGGTTTGAGGACCGAACTTAACTTCGCTGTGGCACACATGGAGATTAGGGACTTCCCGACCCTAGTCAACAAGTGGATCATGAAGAAGAGCACAAGAAGATGAGAGCCACAAGGGCAGATCGTCCCGTAGTTTGGGACCTCAAGCCCCGAAGTTCAAGCCGTCGAATCAGACTCAACCGAGGAACCACTACCATTCCTTCCAATCCAATCAGTTCAAGCACCAATAACAACATCATCATCAACAACAACAAAGAGGACCCAACAATCAACTATCGGCAACACCCGAGGCCACCTTTCAACTCCAACGGCCGAGGGAACCGCAACCATCAAGGAGGAGTGAGCGGTCCTCGCAACAACAACAACAACAATAATCAACAAGGAGGGCCCCGGGAACAAGAACAAGGCACCCCAAGAGCCCTGCCGTCTCCCTGACCCGCACAAGCCGTGGAATGCCCCCGTTGTGGAAAGAATCATGGCAATCGTCCCTACCTAGCCGGACAAGGAGTATGCTTCAAGTGTGGCAAGCTTGGCCATTATGCAAAGGATTGCAGAAGCAATGGAGGGTCGTCAAGTCATAATCCCGACCGCAACACCAAGGACGGTTTTTAACGCCGAGGACGCGAACGGATCCAACAACCTCATTGAAGGTAAGTGCGAACTAAATGGTAGAACCTTAAGTGTTATATGACTCTGGTGCTACTCATTCTTTTATCTCACATGTAAGTGTTGAGTCTCTAAATTTGCAAGTTTCTAAGCTTCCTTTTGATCTCATTGTTTCTACTCCCACCAACCCTCCTGTACATACATGTAACTGTTGTTTAAATTGCCATCTTCCTGTTGAAAATAGATCCTTTGTCATAGATTTAATTTGTTTACCTTTGAAAGACATAGGGATAATCCTTGGCATGGATTGGCTTCATGCTAACCATGTGTTGTTAGACTGTTATACAAAGTCTGTTATTTTTGTCACCCCTAGCAAGACTAGTCAAACCTTAAAACTTTATGTGAATGCCGTAGATGTCTTCTAGTGGGGAGAAATCTAAGGGATATGTCCTTCTAGCCGCTAGCGAAGTAGACTTTGAGCAGAGCATAGATGACATTCCTGTGGTAAGAGGTACCCTGAGGTATTTCCGATGAGATACCCGAGTTCCCTCCCGAGAGAGAGGTGGAGTTCTCCATCGAGTTGGTTCCGGGAACGGGACCTATCTCGATAGCCCCGTATAGGATGTCACCCTTGGAGTTGAAGGAATTGAAAACCCAGTTGGAGGAGCTATTAGAAGAGTTTTATTAGACCTAGTGCCTCACCATGGGGAGCCCGGTTTTGTTTGTTAAGAAAAAGGATGGGAGCATGAGATTATGTATAGATTATAGGCAATTGAATCGTGTAACGTGAAGATAAATACCCTTTGCCTAGGATTGATGATCTCATGGATCAGTTGAAAGGAGCGGTGGTATTCTCCAAGATTGATTTGAGGTCGGATACCACCAAATTCGAGTAAGAGATGAGGATATACCTAAAACCGCTTTTAGGACACGGTACGGACACTTTGAGTTCGCCGTGATGTCCTTTGGACTGATGAATGCACCCGCCGTGTTCATGGACTATATGAATAGGATCTTTAGACCCTATTTAGACAAGTTCGTGGTGGTTTTCATAGATGACATACTCATCTATTCGAAGACTCACGAGCACGAACGTCACCTAAGGTTGGTTTTAGAGGTGTTGAAAGAAAAGAAGTTGTATGCTAAGCTTTCAAAGTGTGAATTCTGGTTGGAGGAGGTGAAGTTTTTGGGACATGTAGTGTCGAAAGAAGGTATAGCTGACTCTAGTAAGATAGAAGCCGTAATGAATTGGGATAGACGAACCGTAACGAAAATATGGAGCTTTTTAGGATTAGCAGGCTATTACCGTAGGTTTATCAAAGGATTCTCCAGATTGCCCTTCCCTAACCAAGCTAACTAGGAAGAACACCCGTTTTCATGGAATCCCGATTGCGAAAAGAGCTTCCAAGAGTTAAAGGAAAGGTTTGTAACACCCTAATAATTAACCCAATACACCTAGGCAGTATTTGATTAATTACTAGACTTTACTCTTTGCTTCAGTTCCTTAATCATGCTTTGAAAATACTTAGTGAAATTACGAGCCATTTTTTTTTAAACATAATTGAAAACGTGAGCCGCTTAACGTGAATGATTTAGCAAAATTTAAAAGACACATAGGAATTTACAAACATCACATCATAATATATTGGCTCCATCATCCAGCATCCATAATTACATATCATATAGATATTTTGCCTACCAACAGAATAAGACTAGGTGTAGGCAATCTAATAAAACATAAATAATATATGGATGGAAGGACATCCATTAATGGCACCTAGTAATAACACTCGGGATATGGATAGATATCTGAAATATACGAGTGAAACTAGCAGGATTCAAGTTCAGCTACCGGTAGCCTCAATGTGATTCACGAACACTTCCTTCTATTTCTGAAGACGAGATGGAAAGAAAAATAGAGGGAGTGAGAAACTTATAAAAAGAATCTCAGTAGGGTACTCACCTCATGATGCATTGTGTCATCATCATCGTCCCCAGGAACCTCGGGTTATTATGAAATAGTGAGCATGCTAAGATTGATTTATTAAGTTCGAAAATATACTTTACCGAGATTCGTCGGTTTTAATCATGCGTCTTATAATGCATCATAAACTTAGCATGTCATGTTTATAATGAACTTTTCCTTTCATATATAATAACATAGTTATGCATAAAATCACATCATATTCCTCATCATCATTTCATAATACTATGCATAGCAGAATATCATATTTCTCATCATCATCTCATAAATACTATGCATAGCAGAACATCATATTCACATAATGCATTTACTTAGTTTCTTAGGTGACTTAAAGTTACTTTTATCATCATTTTCCTGGGCCACCCTATGCTCCACCCTTTTGGGAGTAATCTAGGTTATGAGCTCATACCTTACTAGTCGTCACTAGCATATACTTATCCCTTTTGATAAGTTAAAATTCTGTCTCCACCCTTTTGAGAGAACGACTAGGGGCAAGAATCACCTTTTCACCACCTATAGTTTGGGTCCAAAGGATCATTTCTAGGATCATTTTCACCACCTATAGTCTGATGGGTCCAAAGGGTCATTTCCTCATATATTTTAAGTCACCTTTAAGTCTTTGCATGTTATATCATAATACAATTCTCAATTCATAATCATTTATAACATTTCTCATTTATAGTCTTATTCTGGAATAATATATATACCAACTGTAATCATGCATAGGAGATTCCAGGAAAGAGAGGTGGGTCACAAATGGACACGCTTAAATACCAAGTCTTTCCTAGCCAGAACCTTTCCAAATTACACTTTTAAGTAATATACTTTCTTCAGCAACTAGGGTAAATTTTTAAATAACAAAGAATATTTCATTATTTCATGCATAAGCATTCTCATTGTTTGCAACAGCAACTATAACATGCAAGCCATGAAATCATTCAATGAAATCAAATACTTAATAAGCATCATCATAAATCCTTCCTTAAAAGCTCTTAAATAATTGAAACTCTAGAATCAGGTAACCTCAATTATCAAACTAATTAATTATGCATCTAAGGGATTAATTACCATCATTACCATTAATCATAAGCCTTAAGAACATTATTAAACCATATGAGGCGGCATAGGCAGTAAATCATATTTAAAGCTTTACGGTTGCTTTATGTAGCTAATTTCACTTCTAACATGCATAGAATTATTCCTTATCAATAAACATAATTATCACAACTTCAAACATATCAAATCATCATCATTTATTGGTACTAATCTCATATCAGAAGCCGAATCATGAACCTCATATAATTGTATAAAATCACATTTTAAGTGAACATAAAATGTTAGTTTCCCGTAGAATCCTTGCAAAGCTTTAAAACTCTTTTAGAAACTAATTCTTTTTGCTAAACTTGAAAGAATCTTCATAATTAAAATTCTTACTTAAGATAAAAGGAGCAAGTCTTGAGCTTTAGAGATTTAGGTGACATCTTTGAATTATTACCATGCTATGCAACCTTATTTTAATCTTATCTTTATAAGGTGATAGCTTGGAATTATAAACATGATATGCAATTCCATTTCTTTATCTTTAAGATTTAAGGTGATAACTTGAAATTAAACATGATGCAAGAACTTGTAATATAAACATGATGCAAGAAGCTGAAGCGGTGGTCCGCAGGGACCAGGGAGAAGAGAATCTTAAGCAAGGAGCGGCGGTAGTCCACAGGACGGTGAGGGAGATGAGAATTACATTTTTTTAAGCTCCAATTCTCAAGACTTCTTAAAGAATAAATTCTTTAACTCCAATTATCTCATTTCTTCGCTTATGATTCATAAGCAAGTCTTTGAGCTCTAGGATTTTTAGGTGATGACATAAAATAAACATGCCATGTGATTCTTTTAGCCATTATAAAATAAAGTGAGAGCATAAAATAAACATGAGATGCAACTTCTTTATTATCTTTAGAGATTAAGTGACAACTTGAAATTTAAACATGAAATGCAAGCTTGGAAATTTAAACATGAATATGCAAGTTCATTTATTCATTCTTGAGAATTTAGTGATGACATAGAAAGTAAACATGGTTATGCAAGGCATAAACTTAAACATGGATGCAAGTTCATTTTATTTCTTTACTAGAGCTCCTCCAAGACTTTAGAGAAATATAAATTCAACCCAATATATCTTAGCAAGACAAAGTGAAAAATACATCTTTCAAGTTCTAAACTCAAGATCATAAAAACATCATAAAAATATTATTCTTTAAAGTTTTGCATCAAGTGGAACTTTCAAGCTTTAGAGGCCTAACTTGTGATGGATTCACAACCCACCCTCAAGGTCCTCATCATCAAGCCATCATCTTAGTCCCACCTAGGCCATATGGCTGAATTGTTCAAAGAAAAGGAAGAAGAAAACCAAATGGAAAAACTAGAGAAAATCCATGAAATCATCATTTTGAACCAAGAACAACACTTAGCAAAGCATAGAAATAAACTTAAAAACAACTCCCTACCTAATCTGATTTGAAGGAAAGGAAGAGAACTTGGTTTCCTTGAGTGAAATGAAAGAAAATATTCTTGAAAACTTGAAGAAAGAATTCAGCCAAGAGGAGGAGGAAATGAGAGCTTTTGGTGCTCCTAAAACTAGAATTTGTGTAAGTTATGAACTAAGCATCTAAACTATCTTCAAGCATGCCTATTTATAGAGATTTTGCAGCTCATAAATGGACAAAGGAAGGAAAGAAATCTGACCAAAAATTAGAGAAAAAAAATAAGGAAGAAAAATCATTTTGTTTGGTGGCTTAAAACATGGAATCATGTTTCCATGTTTTCATGATTCTTTGTTTTCATTCTTTGGATTTTTGTGTAATAATTTTCTGACTTATTACTCAATAATTTCATGCATTACAGCCTTGTGGAAGAGGATTTTGTGTGTTCCATGTATTTTTTAGGTGTAGGCAAGGTATTCATGCAATTTAGAGAATTTACGGTTAAGGGTTTAAGTGAATTACTAAGCAATTTGGGTGTTTTAAGCAATTTTAGGTTCTAATCAATCTAAATAAATAATTTTGACTCTAGATTAGTAATTAGAATTTAATAAGCTTTAATTTGAGCCTAATATTGCTTAGGTTTCGTTAGACAAATCAAAAATCTCAAAATTTGCAAAACTACAAAGACGGGGCAAAATGGTCATTTCGCTCAAAAATTGAGGGCCATTCGAACTTAACCAATGGCCAATCATAGCTTAAAAACACCTTTTAAAATATTTTAGTGAGGTTCGGGCTAAGTCGGCACGCAATTGGAGTTAAACGCCGCAGGGGCGTTTTGGTCATTTGCGCGTCGAAACTCAAAATTGAGATTCTTCTCCTCTATTAACACACATAACACAAACAATCCCTTATCCTCAAAACATCCCCTTGAGGGGTGGGGCCCACGATCCTCATTTCTGAGTAAAATAACCTCAGGGCATTTTGGTCATTTTACATGTACAGAAAATCGGGGTTTGCAATATTTGCACGAATTGCTCCTAACTTTTCTTCTAACGTTATATTCCTTTATTAAGGATTGTTTGGTCTCAAATTTTATATAATATTTACCTATCGTAATTCGGTAATTCCTAATGACAGTAAAAATTACAATAAAAATTGGGCGTTACAAGGTTGACCTCGATCCAAGTTTGGTTTTGGACCCCAATGAACCTTTTGAGGTATATTGTGATGCTTCGGAAAGGTTTAGGCTGTGTGTTGATGCAAAATAGGCAAGTGGTAGCCTATGCGTCTAGACAACTCAAGCCTCAGAGGTTAACTACCCTACCCATGACCTAGAGTTAGCCTCAGTTTGCCTTGAAGATTTGGAGGCATCACTTGTATGGAGTAAGGTTTGAAGTTTTCTCCGATCATAAGAGTCTTAAGCATCTCTTTGATCAAAAGGAGCTAAACATGAGGCAAAGAAGGTGGATGGAGTTTCTAAAGGACTATGATTTCAGCTTAAGTTACCACCCCGGCAAGGCCAATGTGGTCGATGCCTTGAGTCGAAAATCATTACGCTTATCCAACATGATGGTCAAGGAAGTTGAGCTTATAGAGAAGTTTAGGGATATGAATTTGGGGATGTCAATATCAGAAAAGTGTGAAGATGTGTCATCTTACGGAACAAGTGGGTTTAAGCAAAGGGTGATGATGGCACAAGTAGAAAATGAGGAGTTTAGGGAGACTCGAAGCGGTAAAGGCTGGAAAGCTTAAGGGTTTTGAGCAAAGGACAGATGGTTTGTGGAGGTTCGAAGGGCGGATGTGTACCGCAAGATGGTGACCTCAAAAAGTATTGGAGGAGGCCCATAAAAGCCACTTCACTATCCATCCTAGTGCCACCAAGATGTATCAGGATTTAAAGATGTTCTAGTGGCCCGGTTTGAAAAAGGACGTAGTAGCCTGGGTTAGTAAGAGCTTAGTCTGTCAAAAAGTGAAGGTTGAGCACCAAAACCCATCAAGGATGATGCAACCTTTGCCTATCCTCGAATGGAAGTGGGATAGTATATCTATGGATTTTGTGATCAGCCTACCCGAACCTAAGCCGGCCATGACGCTATTTGGGTAATAGTGGACAGGTTAACTGAGTCGGCCATTTCCTACCCATCAAGTTAACCTTTTCCCTAGATAAGTTGGCCCAGTTGTATATCCAAGAGATAGTGAGGTTACACGGAGTTCCATCGACGATAATCTGAACCGAGATCCGCGTTTACATCGCGTTTTGGGGAGCCTTTCAAAAGGTGTTTGGTTCTAAGCGGTGCTTAAGCACGGCTTACCACCCTCAAACAGATGGACAATCGGAAAGAACTATCAAAACCTTGGAGGATATGCTAAGGGCATGTGTTTTGGATAGAAAGGGAGTTGGGATAAGTACCTTCCACTTATCGAGTTCGCATATAACAACGTTATCATGCGAGTATCGGTATGGCACCGTACGAGGCCTTGTATGGAAGGAAGTGCCAGTCGCCTTTGTATTGGCATGATCTCGAGAACAAAGCGTTTTGGGACATGTAGTGAGGAAAACCAGAGCAAATAAGAATGATTAAGGATAGAATATTGACTGCTCAAAGCGACAAAAGAGCTATGCGGACAAACGGCGAAGCCGTTAGAGTTCCAAGAAGGTGAGCATGTTTTCTGAGGATAACCCCCACTCCAGGAATAGGTAGAGCCATGAAAGTTAAGAAATTGAGTCCCAATTTCTGGACCTTTTGAAATCCTTCAGAGTCGGGAAGGTGCCTACAAAATAGCCCTACCTCCAAATCTGTCAAATCTTTATGACGTCTTTCACGTCTCCAAGCTAGAAAATATCAATCCGACCCTAGCCATGTGTTAGAGCCAGAGCATGTATAGTTAAGGGAGGACCTAACTTTCATCTCCACCAACGAGGATCGTGGACCGTGGTGTCAAGCGGTTGAGGAATAAGTCCGCTCCTTTGGTAAAAGTCGCGTGGGACGAGCAAGACGAAGAAGTACACATGGGAGATGAATGAGATGCGGACGAAGTATCCAGAGATTTTCTAAGATAACGAATTTCGATGACGAAATTCTTTTAAGGAGGGGAGTAATGTAACGCCCGAATTTCTCCTGTTAGAGTACAAATGACCGAAATGCCCTAAGGTCATTTTTCCAAATTAAAGGGACAGTTGCCTGGCAACTCTCGAATGGGTCAACTCGATGTTTAAAGGGGATTATGTTGTTATGAATGATATTCGAGGTGAAAATCTCGTTTTCTAAACTTTCGGCTCAAAATGACCAAAATACCCTCCTGTGTCTACACGGGTAAAAGGTGCCGTTTGAGTTCGGAATTTTCCAGGAAGTTTAGAATGATGTTTTTGAGCAATATTTGATGTTTAGTTGGGCTCGGAAGGTCCTAGCAGTTTAGCACAAAATTACTATTTTGCCCCTAGAACAATGTCCAGTGAGCCGACGCAATTAAGCAAACCTAAGCAATATTAGGCTCTAATCGAAGATTAATTTATTTTGATAATTAATCTAGAGTCAAAATAATTTATTAAGGTTAATTAGAACCTAAGATTGCTTAGATAAACTCTAATTGCATTCTTTAATTCAAGATTTCTAGTCATGGAATCTTGAATAGTGTTTTCTCTCTCCAATTCCTTAAATTAAGAAATTGTACCATACCTCATTTGACCAAAAGAATTATTTTAAATTACTAATCTAGTAAGATTACCCTCCTAATCAAGTCTTGAATGACCTTAATTAACCATTTTCTCACCTAAACACTTGCTTACAAACTCCTAATCAAAAGCCTAATCAAAGACACACCTAAACACATCCTTAAACCACAATTACATGAATAAAATTCCCTCCCTTTGGCTGATGTGTGGCCAAAAATCCCCCCTAAAAATGGTGCCACATGTTGATTTTTGTTGCACTCCAAGCCCATGCCTTAGGCCATACCCAAACCCATACCTCACCATGCCTTGCCCATGCTCTCCACCATACCAATCAAAGAGATATTTCTCTCTCCTCCTCCTCACTTGGCCGGCCACTCCTCCCTCAAAGGCCATCCATGAGCTCTCCATCTTCTATAAATACCAAGCCTTGATGAACCATGTCACACTTTGGTTCACTTGGTAAGTTCACACTTCTTGCAAAATCCTCTCATTTGCTCTCAAACTCCCTCACTTGGGCCAAGTTCTTCCTCAAGACTTCAAGAAGATTTCCTTCTCCTTTCATCAAGAAAACAAAGCTTCCTTACATCTCCTTCAAGACTTCTTTAGGTAGGGGTGTTGTTTTAATATTTTTGCTTGTGTTTTTAAGAAAGTTCTAGTTTTTCTCTTGGTTTCAAACTTTTTTCCCCTTCCCTTTCTTTTTTGGCCAACCTTTCATAAAGAAACATGAGCTTGATGATAAGGTTTCATGATAATGACTTGTTGTTGTCATGTGAGAAACCTCTAAAGCTTGAAACAACTTGGTCTTGAACTATACATGCCTTGATTTCTTCCTTTTCCTTGATAAAGTTTGTGGTTTTCTTTTCTTTTCCTCTTCATGATCTTGGTTTCCTTTGCTTTGGTTTGAACAAAGTTTGCAAAAAATGTAAAGTAGATCACAAAAGTTTTGTTAAAGAAAATTAATCACATGATTTCAAAGAGTTCTAAGCTTACCCTTGCCAACCTTAAAGTTGGTCGGCCGTTCTAAGAGTTTTACTCTAGATTGAAGCTCATGAGCAATAAAATAAAGAATATGACTTAGCCCTTGTAGTTTTGTTTAGACAAAGTGTTGAACTTTGAGTCCATTTCCTTAAGCTTGATGATGAAGTTCAAACCTTAAGATTTCTTTTGAAGTCTAGGTGCTAAGAACTCTAAAGCTTGCCTTATGATACATAATGGGTTGAGGTTTATGTTCCTCTAAAAGTCTTGTAAGATCTCTAGTTAAGATAAAAACAAGATGCATTCATGTTTAAATTTATGTCTTGCATCTCATGTTTATTTTGATGCCATCACTAATTTCACAAGAATAAATGAATGAAATTGCATTACCATATTTAAATTTCCAAGCTTGCATTTCATGTTTATATTTCAAGTCATCACTTAATCCTTAAAGATAATAATGAAGTTGCATCTCATATTTATTTTATGCTCTCACTTTACTTTCTAATGAAGAGTAAAATAAAGTGCATAGCATGTTTAAGATTATGTTATCACTAAATATTCTAGAGCTCAAAGACTTGCCTAAGTATTTAAAAAGGGAACTCTAGTAAAAAAGAAATGGATGAGTTTTAGTATGATTCAATAATAGTTTGATTTTGTAAAATGCATGAATGATTTCAGGAAAAATGTTGAAAAACTATTTTATGAAGCCTTAAGGTGTTTAAATTGCTTGGAATGTGTCAAAAATCATGTTTTCTCAAATTTAGAGGTTCTGGTAATCGATTACCAGCCATGTAATCGATTACTGAAAGGTTTTCCAAAGGACTTTTGGTTCTGGTAATCGATTACCAAGGCAGTGTAATGATTACCACGGTTTCTTCATGCCTAGAACCTGTTCTGGAAACCCTGTAATCAATTACCTTATAGTGTAATCGATTACTCTTGTGTTCTTTATTTTCCAAAACGGTTAACCCTAAGTAATCGATTACCATTGTATGTAATCGATTAGGTTAAACCCAGAATGAATTGAGCTCCTGGTAATCGATTACCAGAACACCTTTTGTTCCTGAAAATGTCCTAGGGAAAAATAGCAACTTATATGCATTTTAACTCAAGAGATTATGTGATTTTATGGGCTTATGACTTTGGTTCTTCTATGTTTGGCTCCTGTATAAATGTTGTTCTAAGGTGCTAAAATGTGTAAGTTATATTTGAGTGAAGCAAGGATCGATTTAGAAATGTTAGAAAAGAGTAAGTAACTTGAAGGGATTAGAGATGAAAATTCTAGAACACCTTAATGCATAGTGTAACCCCAATTTTATTGTAATTTTTATTGTCATTAGGAATTACCGAATTACCGTAGGTAAATATTATATAAAATTTGAGACCAAACAATCCTTAATAAAGGAATATAACGTTAGAAGAAAAGTTAGGAGCAATTCGTGCAAATATTGCAAACCAATTTTGTACATGTAAAATGACCAAAATGCCCTGAGGTTATTTTACTCAGAAAATGAGGATCGTGGGCCCACCCGTCCTCAAGGGGATGTTCTGATGATAATAGGGGATTGTTTGTGTTATGTGTGTTGTAGAGAGAAGAATCTCAATTTTGAGTTTTGACGCGCAAAATGACCAAAACGGCCCTACGCTGAACTGAATTGCGTGCCGGACTAGCCGAACCTCACTAAAATGTTTAAAAGGTGTTTTTAAGCTATGATTGGCCATTGGTTAAGTTCGAATGGCCCGGAAATTTTTAGCGAAATGACCATTTTGCCCCTCTCTTGTAAGTTTGCAAATTTTGAGATTTTCGATTTGTCTAACGAAACCTAAACAATATTAGGCTCAAATTAAAGCTTATTAAATTCTAATTACTAATCTAGAGTCAAAATTATTTATTTAGATTGATTAGAACCTAAAATTGCTTAAAACACCCAAATTGCTTAGTAATTCACTTAAACCCTTAACCGTAAATTCTCTAAATTGCATGAATACCTTGCCTACACCTAAAAAATACATGGAACACACAAAATCCTCTTCCACAAGGCTGTAATGCACGAAATTATTGAGTAATAAGTCAGAAAATTATTACACAAAAATCCAAAGAATGAAAACAAAGAATCATGAAAACATGGAAACATGATTCCATGTTTTAAGCCACCAAACAAAATGATTTTTCTTCCTTATTTTTTTTCTCTAATTTTTGGTCAGATTTCTTTCCTTCCTTTGTCCATTTATGAGCTGCAAAATCTCTATAAATAGGCATGCTTGAAGATAGTTTAGATGCTTAGTTCATAACTTACACAAATTCTAGTTTTAGGAGCACCAAAAGCTCTCATTTCCTCCTCCTCTTGGCTGAATTCTTTCTTCAAGTTTTCAAGAATATTTTCTTTCATTTCACTCAAGGAAACCAAGTTCTCTTCCTTTCCTTCAAATCAGATTAGGTAGGGAGTTGTTTTTAAGTTTATTTCTATGCTTTGCTAAGTGTTGTTCTTGGTTCAAAATGATGATTTCATGGATTTTCTCTAGTTTTTCCATTTGGTTTTCTTCTTCCTTTTCTTTGAACAATTCAGCCATATGGCCTAGGTGGGACTAAGATGATGGCTTGATGATGAGGACCTTGAGGGTGGTTTGTGAATCCATCACAAGTTAGGCCTCTAAAGCTTGAAAGTTCCACTTGATGCAAAACTTTAAAGAATAATATTTTTATGATGTTTTTATGATCTTGAGTTTAGAACTTGAAAGATGTATTTTTCACTTTGTCTTGCTAAGATATATTGGGTTGAATTTATATTTCTCTAAAGTCTTGGAGGAGCTCTAGTAAAGAAATAAAATGAACTTGCATCCATGTTTAAGTTTATGCCTTGCATAACCATGTTTACTTTCTATGTCATCACTAAATTCTCAAGAATGAATAAATGAACTTGCATATTCATGTTTAAATTTCCAAGCTTGCATTTCATGTTTAAATTTCAAGTTGTCACTTAATCTCTAAAGATAATAAAGAAGTTGCATCTCATGTTTATTTTATGCTCTCACTTTATTTTATAATGGCTAAAAGAGTCAATGCATGGCATGTTTATTTTATGTCATCACCTAAAAATCCTAGAGCTCAAAGACTTGCTTATGAATCATAAGCGAAGAAATGAGATAATTGGAGTTAAAGAATTTATTCTTTAAGAAGTCTTGAGAATTGGAGCTTAAAAAAAATGTAATTCTCATCTCCCTCAGTCCTATGCGGACTACCGCGCTAGGTTGCTTAAGATTCTCTTCTCCCTCTTCCTATGCAGTCCGCGCTCAGTTTCTTGCATCATGTTTATATTACAAGTTCTTGCATCATGTTTAATTTTCAAGTTATCACCTTAAATCTTAAAGATAAAGAAATGGAATTGCATATCATGTTTATAATTCCAAGCTATCACCTTATAAAGATAAGATTAAAATAAGGTTGCATAGCATGGTAATAATTCAAAGATGTCACCTAAATCTCTAAAGCTCAAGACTTGCTCCTTTTATCTTAAGTGAAAGATTTAATTATGAACATTCTTTCAAGTTATAAATCGGTCCCATGGTTAATTTAGGCCTAAAGTCCTATGACTTCTTTCAAGTTTAACAAAAGGAATTAGTTTTAAAAGAGTTTTAAAACTTTGTAAGAATTTTATGGGAAGCTAGTAATTTATGTGTACTTAAAATGTGATTTGATGCTTATTAAGAATTTGGTGTCATTGATTGATTCCCTGGTTTGTATGTTATAGTTGTTGTTGCAAACAATGAAAACTTATGCATGAAATAAAGACATATTATGTTCCTGGAAGAAAGTGTATTCCTAAGAGTGCAATTTGGAAAGATTCTGGCTAAGGAAAGATTTGGTATTTAAGCGTGTCCATTGTGACCCACCTCTCTTTCCTGGGAATCTCCAGATGCATGATTCCAGTTGGTATATATTATTTCGGCATAAGACTATAAATGAGAAAATGTTATGATGATTATGAATGAAGAATTGTATTATGATATAACATGCAAAGACTTAAAGGTGACTCAAAATATATGAGAAAATGATCCTTTGGACCAATCAAACTATAGGCGGTGAAAAGGTGATTCTTGCCCCTAGTCTGTTCTCTCAAAAGGGTAGAGACGGAATTTTACTTATCAAAAGGGATAAGTATGTGGGTGACGACTAGCAAGGTATGAGCTCATAACCTAGATTACTCCCAAAAGGGTGGAGCATAGGGTGGCCCAGGAAAATGATGATGAAAGTAACTTTAAGTCACCTAAGAAACTAAGTAAATGCATTATGTGAATATGATGTTCTGCTATGCATAGTATTTATGAGATGATGATGAGAAATATGATATTCTGCTATGCATAGTATTATGAAATGATGATGAGGAATATGATGTGATTTTATGCATAACTATGTTATTATATATGAAAGGAAAAGTTCATTATAAACATGACATGCTAAGTTTATGATGCATTATAAGACGCATGATTAAACCGACGAACCTCGGTAAAGTATATTTTCGAACTTAATAAATCAATCTTAGCATGCTCACTATTTCATAATAACCAAGGTTCCTGGGACGATGATGATGACACAATGCATCATGAGGTGAGTACCCTACTGATTCTTTTTATAAGTTTCTCACTTCTATTTTTCTTTCCATCTCGTCTTCAGAAATAGAAGGGAGCGTTCGTGAATCACATTGAGGTTGTCACCAGGTAGCTAAACTTGAATCCTGCTAGTTTCACTCGTATATTTCAGATATCTATCCCTATCCCTGGAGTGTTATTACTAGGTGCCATTAATGGATTTCCTTCCATCCATATATTATTTATGTTTTATTAGATTGCCTACACTTAGTCTTATTCTTTGGTAGGCAAAATATCTATATGATATGTAATTATGGATGCTGTATGATGGAGCCAATATATTATGATGTGATGTTTGTAAATTCCTATGTGTCTTTTAAATTTTGCTAAATCATTCACGTTAAGCGTCGTTTTCAATTATGTTAAAAAAAAAATGGCTCGTAATTTCACTAAGTATTTTCAAAGCATGATTAAGGAACTGAAGCAAAGAGTAAAGTCTAGTAATTAATCAGATCCTCCTAGGTGTATTGGGTTAATTATTAGGGTGTTACACATAGAAATGCAAATTGTTCTAGCATGATTGACTTAAGGATAAATGATTCATAATTAGTAAGACATGTACAAAACCCCTTCATAAATGATAAGGTGATGATTAGAGATTAAAATGGTTTATGACTTAGAGAACATGCCTAGGAATCCCTCATAACTGATCTAGGAATTGATTATGGAGCCTTAGGCGAAGACGGATCTTAAAAAGGGTCACGAATAGAGATTCTAGAGCCCTTTAAGCAAATGATATTCTCCCTTTCACGTGCAGTCCTCTATGGAATTTTAGTGAGTTCAAATCTTAGAGACAGTCTAAGTGTTAACCTCTTGAGGGTAATAAAGATGCAAATACAAGTTTAAATCCCGTAAAGGTCAAAACATAAGATACTATAAGAGGTAGGAGAAGAGCATAATTATGATGATGAACCTCGAGCACACTGATGATGATGTGATTATGTTAGTTCCTTGAGCACGAAACTTTATGTGTATGATTTGATTTGGTGATATGATGAAATGTTGTATTTAAGATGCATAAGGTTTCGAAATATGAATGAAATTGAGAAATATGCTCATGTGAACTAGAAAGTTATTGATTTGAGAAAGTTCCATGAAAATGATGCATTGTGACTAGATGATGTGGCATGACTCAAATTTCAGGAAATTAGAAAGTCATTTATTGCCAAATTTCCGTCAAATTTGAAGGACATAAGAAAGTTTTTGAGAAAAATGATGTTTAACGATGATATGCCGAGACGTATTTCTCTTGCTCTTAAGAGAAGGTAAAATCATGAGGGCATAGGCATTAGCCTGCCAAAGCGGACAAAGTCGTTGGTCTTAACCAGTCGATGCGTTTCAAAGAAGGAAAAATATATGATGTTTAAGGTCACACATGAGACGTACTTCTCCTGCTTGTGAGAGAAGGTAAACGTGAGGGCATAGACATTACCTCCAAAGCGGACAAAGTCGTTGGTCTTAACCAGTCGATGCGTTTCGAAGAAGGAAAAAGTCCCATGATGGGTGATCCTTAGGCCCCTACCCTCTCTGGAGTCAGGATTATGATGATTATGATGAATATGATTATGTTTATGATTCGCTTATCAAGAGGATAAGTAAGAACTAGTGATGACTAGTTAAGGTATGAGCTCATAGCCTAGTTAAAGGGTGCAATTACTATTATGATTAGTGTCACAAGTATGAGAAAGGAAAGATGTTCAAGAGAAAGTTACATGCCACTTATATGTTGTTTGATATTTGTTTGATTTATCTAAAGTCCTACCATGCATCCATGAACTATTATGCTGCATACATGCATTAAGAATCATTATAAAAGACATGGACCTTGGACAAATATCTTTGTGAAAACTTCATAAAGAACCTATGCATGCTTAACCTTTCCATAATAAACCAAGGTTCCTGGGACGTAAACGATGACACTAGGATAGAGGATTTCCCTCCTGAGATTCTTTAGCAAGATTCTCACCCTCTCTCTCTTTCTTTCCGTTACATCTTCAGACATCGATGGCGTTGTTCGTGATTTTTGTTGACGCACCCGTGTGGAGCTGCACTACGATCCAGATCATCAATCCTACCACTTCGAGGATCGTTGTGCTATATCCATTTTTGCATACATGGGATGCCCATTTGCCTTTCCAGGTCTCAGCTAGATTCACCCGACCTCCCCTTTGGCGATGACATGATTTTTGAAAGGACGCAACCCCGTGACGGGAGACCGTCACGCCCTTCGGCATCTTCAGTGGTCCGAGGTTACCCCGAGTGCGTGCCTCGCCCAGAGTCGTTCGAAGACGACCCATCAGAGGATCCTCCTTCTCATCCTTTCTCGAGGGTTCCACCCTCTGTACCCATGGATCTCAGGATGGGTAGCAGGAGACGGTGACGCGCGGAGGTTAGCACGACGTCGGAGATGCGCCCTCACCATGGCGGGCATGCTCCCATCCTTCCGCCTTCACGTATCCGAGGAGCTGCTTGCCCAATTCATTGGATATGTGCCACCGAGGGATGAGTAGGAGCGTCATCCATAGTTCGAGGGAGGGAGACTTAGCTTGAGAGTATCTTTTGGGGTTGTTACCATGTATTTGTTTTTATATTTCTTATTTTATGTTGTTGTCCTGCAACTCTCCACTAGTATGGGTAAGACTTTATGTTTCTGTTATATTTCTGTAGTATTGTACTAAACTATGTTAATTAATGTGATGAGTAATGTTTTCTTGATGGATGTGTTCTTTTATGTTTATGTTCTGTATGATTTATGTATTCTTCGCTTCACGTTATATTTATGATACGCAAAGGCTCGCACTTTGTTTTATATGAATCATTTCAAAAAAAATTTACCTGATTTTCCGCTAAGTATTTTGTAAATGAATTTAAAGAGAAGTAATAACTAATAATTAATCTTGATACGTCCTAGGCGTATTTAGGTTAAATATTAGGATGTTACAATATATGTTCCAAGACTAAGTTGTTTCATGCTTTAGAGGTTTCTCACATGACAACAACAAGTCATTATCTTGAAACCTCATCATCAAGCCAAAGTTTTCTCAATCAAAGGCTCTAGGCCAAAAATGAAAGAGAGAGGGAGAACTTGGAAAAACCAAGAGAAACACTAGCACTCTTCCTTAAAGGAAGCGCACAAAACTTAGAAAATAAATCCCTACCTAAAGAAGTCTTGAAGAGAGATGTAAGGAAGCTTTGTTTTCTTGATGATATGAGAAGGAAATCCTCTTGAAGTCTTGAGGAAGAACTCGACCAAAGTGAGGGAGTTTGAGAGGAAATGAGATAATTTTGCAAGAAGTGTAAACTTAACAAATGAACCAAAGTGTGACAAGGTTCATCAAGGCTTGGTATTTATAGAAATTTTCAACAATGAGGCTTCTAAGGGAAGGAGGACTGGCCACTTTGAGGGAGGAAGGAGAGAAGAAATATCTCTTACAAAGGTATGGTTGTAAGTATGGTTAAAGGCATAGTGAGGTATGGGCAAAGCATGGCTTGAAGTATGGCTCTTGAGTGTAATTGAAACAACACATGATGGGCTATGGAGGGGGTGGAGTGGCCGGCCACTTAAGGCCAAGAAAGAGAGAAAATTAGTTCATCTAATTGTGGGTTAGTTTTGTGTTTAGGTGTTTCTTTGATTAAGGTTTTGGTTAAGGGTTTGTAAGAAGGTGTTTAGGTAAGATAATTGGTTAATTAAGGTTGTCAAGACTTGCTTTAGGGAGTGGTCATACTAGATTAGAATTAAAACTCTCATTAAGTCTAATTGAGTCATAGACAAGTTTTCCTTAAATTAAGGAAGTGAGAGAGAAAACACTATTGAAGATTCTATGACTAGGAATCTTGAATTAGAGAATGCAATTAGAGTTTAACCAAGCAATCTTAGGTTCTAATTAACCTTAATAAATCATTTTGACTCTAGATTAATTTAAAATAAATTAATCTTCGATTTAGAGCCTAAAGTGGTAATTTTACACTAAAACTGCCCAACCTTCTGGGCCCTAGTAAACATCAAACATCACTTAAAAACATCATTCTAAACTTCCTGGAAAATTCGGGCTAAACAGCACCTTTTACCCACGTAGAACACAAGGGGTATTTTGGTCATTTTGAGCCGAAAGTTAAGAAAACAAGATTTTCACCTAAACGACCATAACAATTATAATCCCCTTTAAACATTGAGTTGACCATTCGAGGACTACCAGGCAACTGTCCTTTAATTAGGGTAAAATGACCTTAGGGCATCCTCATTGTACTAGTCAAATGGGCATTACACAGTGGTGCCTGTAGTTGGTTGTTATCATACTTAGCATAGTGTTGAGCCTGATCAACTCAATATCTTTTGTTTGGTGTGTTCAGGAACTAATAAGGCCGTAGATGTACTAGGAATGGGTGCTGAGCTAGATGATATGATTGATACTTTCCATGATGGCCAACTGGATGATGGGGAGGTTAAATTGAAATGCGAATAAGCTGGAGTTTGTGGCACTCAAGCAAGAATCAAGACTAGTGGTAGGATAAAGCCCTAAATGTGGGAAATATCAGAAGGCATTGCCTCAACGCAAATTGTTTGCTTTGTGGAAACAGGATGTAAGATATTGAATGCCCTAACAAGAATCAGCTGTCTCGGGCACAATACCAATGGCATGCTCTTACTTAAAGTGCTGAGGGAGTTTTTCAGAATTCGATTTGAGGGTCCAATAGGAAGCTAGTAATTGCCAAATCTACTAGCGCAATTAAAAAGAGATTGGCACCTGAAAATTAGGAATATGAGGATGCCCCGCCCAAAAGAAGCAGTTTCAGCCTAATTTCAGGAGGGTAAACAACAACGGTCAACCAGAGACAAGATTGTCCAAAATTTGGGAAGAACCATGGGGGTAGACCTTGCTTGAGCTGGGCAAAATGTATGCTATCAATGTGGAAAACCAGGACATATAATGAAGGAGTGTCCAAAGAAATATTCAAATCCTGTTGGAAAGCCAACACACCAGATTGCTAATAGTTGAGGGGACCTCACCACTAGATGATCTGATCCAAGGTAGGAATGTTTAGGATTTGTTTGAATTGTTTGAACCTGTGTAAATTCCTTGTTTAATTTATGAAATTTGTCTTTTGAAATTGTTTTTCAAATAAATTTTGAGGGCAAAAATTTTTCTAAGGTGGGTGGTAATATAACACCCTAAAAATTATTTATAAATTAATTTGAATTTTATTAGCTATAATTTCAAAAATCTAATAGTTTAGCAATGATGAGGATAGCCAACGGACGTGTTAAAAAAAAATTTTGAGCCTGGGAAAATAGTAACCTAGGCCCTATAGGCCCGTCAAACAATGAAAACCCAATCAGGACAGAAAAATGCCTAGCACTAAAGAGAGGGTTGAGGTTGGAAATAGTTAAAAAAGAATTTTATACCTGAATTTAATTTCGGGCAATGATTGATTACTCGGATACTGTTTAACCTGGCAAAATTTTGGTGTGTGATTTCTAACATGAAAGATAGGTTAATCTTTATAAAAGGATAATGTTTATCCTTTAGAGCCAAGTGTAAGTGTAAATCATTTTTCTTTTGAGTACAAATGACCAAAATGCCCTAAGGTCATTTTTACCTGAAATTCAGGATAGCCGACCGCAGTCCTCAATGGGTCAAATCAATGTTTGAAGGGGATTATAACTGTAATGTTTGATATTCGAGGTGAAATCTCGTTTTCTGAACTTTGGTTCAAAATGACCAAAATACCCTGTAGCGTTTTACGCGGTAAAGGTGCCATTTGAGCCTAGAACTTTCCAAAAGTTCATAATGATGTTTATGAGTGGTTTATGATGGTTAGTTAAGGAGGCTTGAGCATTTTTAGTGTAAAATTACTATTTTGCCCTAACGTGTAAGTGAGTCTAATGATGTAATTAACCAAACCTAAGCAATATTAGGCTCTAATTGAAGATTAATTAATTTCAATAATTAATCTAGAGTCAAAATAATTTATTAAGGTTAATTAGAACCTAAGATTGCTTAGTTAAACTCTAATCTCATTCTTTGGTTCAAGATTCCTAGTCATGGATTCTTGAATAGTAAATTCTTTCTCCAATTCCTTAAATCAAGGAATTTGTACCATTTAATTTCACTTGAAAAGAGTTTTTAATTTGTTAATCTAGCAAGGTCACCCCCTAAAATAAGTCTTAACAACCTTAATTGACCATTACCTCACCTAAACACTTTCTTACAAACTCCTAATCAAAACCTTAATTAAAGAAATACCTAAACATATCATTAAACCACAATTAGATGAACAAAATCTCTCCTCCCCCTTGGCTGAAATGCTGACAAAATTCATACCCTTCCAATTGTGTCACATGTTGATTTTGTTTCACTTAAAGACCATACCTCAAGCCATACCTTGGACCATACTTGGCCATACTTCCAACTATGCCTTTGAGTGACAAATTTTTGAAGATATTTTCCTCACCCAAAGGCCATGAAGCCGTCGGCCTTTCCTCCCCTTGGTAGCCACATGGTTGCATTTTTTCTATAAATACCAAGCCTTAGAGAACTTGGTCACACTTTAGAAACTTTGCCAAGTTCAAGCTTTCTTGCAATTCTCTCTTTTTCCTCTCAAATTCTCTTCATCTTGTTCTTCTTCCTCCACCACCAAAGAAACCTTTCCACCACCACAAACCACCATAAACAACCTTGAACCACCACTCCCCTACCTCAAACACTCAACCTTTCCATTTCCAAGCTTACACTTTAAGGAAAATTCATCTTCCTTGTGCTTCCACCTTGGCCGAATCATCATCACCATCAAAGAGAAGATTTTGTCTTCTCACTTCACAAAACTCAAGCTTTTTTTCATCTCTCCAAGACTTCATTTGGTAGGGGTTTATTTTCAAAGTTTTGCTTACCTTCTTCAAGAAAAGTTATAGTTTTCTCTTGGTTTTCAAAGCTCTTCCTTTTCCTCTTTTCATTTTGGCCTTAGAGCCTTGTGTTGAGAAAAACTATGGCTTGATGATAAGGTTTCAAGATAATGGTCTTGTGATGCCATGTGAGAAACCTCTAAAGCTTGAAAACTTGGTCTTGGACCATATATGCTTTCGGTTTCCTTTCTTTTCCTTGCTCAAAGATTTCGGTTTTCATCTCTTTTCCTTAATGATTTTGGTTTTTATTCCTTTGTTTGTACAAAGCTTGATAAAAATGTTAAATAGCTCACTAAAGGTTTTGTTTAAGAAAATTAATCATATATTTTCAAAGAGCTCTAAGCTTACCCTTGCCAACCTTAAAGTTGGCCGTTCTAGAGTTTACTCTAGATTGAAGCCCATGAGCAATAAAATGAAGAATATGAGTAGTTCTTTTATGTTTGCCTTGATAAGTGTTGATGTTTATCTCTTAGTCCATTTTTCTTGAGCTTGATGATGAAGTTCAAACCATAAGACTTCTTTGAAGACTTGGTGCTAAGAACTCTAAAGCTCACTTTATATTGTTAAGAAACATGTTGGGTTAAGCCTATTAATGTTCCTCTAAAGTCTTGCATGAGCTCTAGTTAAGATAAAATAAGTTTGCATTCATGTTTAAGTTTATGCCTTGCATATCATGTTTACTTTTGATGCCATCACTAAGTTCACAAGAATAAATAAATGAACTTGCATTTCATGTTTAAATTTCCAAGCTTGCACTTCATGTTTATATTTCAAGTTATCACTTAATCTTTAAGATAATAATGAGGTTTCATTTCATATTTATTTTATCTCTCACTTTACTTTATAATGAAGAGTAAAATAAAGTGCATAACATGTTTATGTATACGTCATCACCTAAATACTCTAGGGCTCAAAGACTTGCCCAAGTATCACAAGTAAAGTTTTAGAAAATGGAAACTTTCCATGAGTACCATTTCGGCCTTGTGATGATAATGATGGACTTGATATGAGTTCATCTAATCATAAGTGCCAATAGCCTATGTCTTGGAATTTTTCTAAGCTTAGGTGAACTTAGAAAGCATTATGAACAGGATTCTATGTTTTAAATCTTTTTTATGGTAAAATAAATTAGCTACTACCCTTACTCATGTTTACATGATTTTAATGAGATAAATTAGTTTCTAAAAGAGTTTTGAGTTCCTAAAATTATTCCAAGAGAAAACTAGCAATTTACATGCACTTAAAACATGAATTTATGTGATTATGTGTGACAAACATTTTGGTTTCTGCCTTGTTCCTTTGGTCACTGAATTAATTCTATTTTATGTAGTTAAAATGTGTAAAATTATGTTTGAGTGAAGCAAGGACCGATTTAGGGAAGTTAGGAAAGAATAAGTAACTAGAAAGGACTAAAATGAGAATTCTAGAACACTTAGACACAAGAAATGTAAATTCTGTTTCAGCATAATTGAACTTAAGGAAAATGGTTTATAATTAGTGGATATGTGTAGGAATCCCTAATAATTGGTTTAGGAATTGAATATAGAGCCTTAGCGGAAGACGAACTTAGAAAGGGTCAAAGACATAAAATCTAGAACCCGTAATCGAACTATACTATCCTACTTAATTTATGCAATGCTGTTTGGAAGAGTTAGTGAGCATAAATATTAGAAAGAATTACAAGTAGTGATCCCCTAGGTGTATCAAAGATCTATATTGGGCATTAGGATAACTAGAACACAAGTTTTAAGACCCGTAAAGGCCAAAGCATAATATACTATAAGATAGGAGATATAACGTGAGTAAGTGCTCAAGTGAACATATATTTATGTTATGTTGAGAGCATGTGATAGTATTCATGTTGTATGTAACAGGAATTTCTGCTGTTTGAGTACAAATTACCAAAATGCCCCTAAGGTCATTTTTCCAGAATTAAAGGGTCATTAAAGAGTCCTCAAATGGGTTAACTCAATGTTTGAAGGGGATTATATTTGTTATGTTTGATATCCAAGGTGAAAATCTCGTTTTGAACTCGGCTCAAAATGACCAAAATACCCTTTGTTACACGGGTAAAAGTGTCGTTTGAGCCGAAACTTTCCAGGAAGTTGGAATGATGTTTGAGTGGGTATTTGATATTTAGTTCTGGAGGTAGGTAGTTTAGTGCAAAATTACCATTTTGCCCCTAAACAATGTCCAGTGAGCCTAATGATGTGATTAAGCAAACCTAAACAATATTAGGCTCTAATGAAGATTAATTTATTTCGATAATTAATCTAGAGTCAAAATGATTTATTAAGGTTAATTAGAACCTAAGATTGCTTAGATAAACTCTAATTGCATTCTTTAATTCAAGATTTCTAGTCATGGAATCTTGAATAGTGTTTTATCTCTCTAATTCCTTAAATTAAGGAATTGTGCCATACCTCATTTGACTAAGAAAATGAATTTAATTTGTTAATCTAGTATGACACACTCCTAATCAAGTCTTGACATTCTTAATTAGCAATTACCTCACCTAAACACTTTCTTACAACTCCTAACCAAAACCTTAATCAAAGAAAACACCTAAACACATCACTAAAACACAATTACATGAGCAAATTAATCCCCCCCTTTGCTGCCCAATTTGCCGAATGCATGGCCTAAGAAAAGTATCACATGTTGAATTTTTCTTCACTCCAAAGACCATGCCTTGCCCATACTTGTGCCCATACTCAACCATGCTTGAACCCATACTCAAAGCTATACTTTGTAAGAGATATTTTCCTCCCAAATGACCAAACAAGGCCATCGGCCATCCTCCCAATCAGCCACCATTGTGCAAAAATTTCTATAAATACCAAGCCTTGAAGAACTTGTTACACTTTAGATCATTTGTTAAGTTTAGTTGTCTTGCATTTTCTTGCTTTTCTCTCAAATTTCTCTTATCTTGTTCATCTTCTTTTTCCTCTCAAAGAACCTTTCCACCACCACAAACAACCTTGAACCACCACTCTCCTCACCTCAAACCATCTTTTAAACACTCAAACTTTCCATTCCCAAGCTTAGAAACTCAAGGAAAAATCATCTTCCTTGAGCATCCTCCTTGGCTGAATCCATCTTCACTTCCAAGAGAAGATTTTGTCTTCTCAACTCTTCAAGAATCAAGCTTTCTTTCTTCCATTTCAAAGACTTCCTTAGGTAGGGGTTTTGTTTTAAGGTTTTTACTTGTTTTCTTCAAGAAAAGTTCTAGTTTTCTCTTGGTTCAAAACTCTTTCCTCTCGGCCATGAGGCCTTTTTATGAGAAGGACTTTAGCTTGATGATGAGGTTTCAAGATAATGGCTTGTTGTTGTCATGTGAGAAACCTCTAAAGCTTGAAACAACTTGGTCTTGGACCATACATGCTTGTGTTTCTTTCTTTCCCTTGGTTTCATTTTTCGGTTCCTTTTTCTTTTTCCCTTGAATGATTTCGGTTTCCTTCTCCTTTTCCTTTAGAGATTCAGGTTTCCTTTTCCTTTGTTTGAATAAAGTTTGCTAAAAATGTTGAGTAAATCACAAAAGTTTTGTTAAAGAAAATTAATCCTATGATTTCAAAGAGCTCTAAGCTTACCCTTGCCAACCTTAAAGTTGGTCGGCCGTTCTAAGAGTTTTACTCTAATTGAAGCCCATGAGCAATAAAATAAAGAATATGACTTAGTTCTTTGTATTTTGTTTAGATAAAGTGTTGAGCTTTGTGTCCATTTTCTTGAGCTTGATGATGAAGTTCAAAATCAAAGGCTTCTTTGAAGTCTTGGTGCAAGAACTCTAAAGCTCACTTTATGTTGTTAAGGTGCATAATGGGTTAAGGTTGTGATGTTCCTTTAAAGTCTTGTAAGAGCTCTAGCTAAGATAAAATGGGTTGCATACATGTTTATGTTTATGCCTTGCATAGCATGTTTATTTTGATGCCATCACTAAACTCTCAAGAATAATTAAATGGACTTGCATTATCATGTTTAAATTTCAAGCTTGCATTTCATGTTTATATTTCAAGTCATCACTTAATCTTTAAAGATAATAATAAGGTTGCAACTCATATTTATTTTATGCTCTCACTTTACTTTCTAATGAAGAATAAAATGAGTGCATATCATGTTTAAGTTTATGTCATCACTTAAATCTCCTAAAGCTCAAAGACTTGCCCAAGTATCTTGCATAAAGTTTTAGGAAATGGAGATTCTCAAGGATGCCATTTCAGCCTTGGGATGATGATGATGGACTTTGTGTGGGTTCATCAATCACAAGTGTCCATAGCCTATGTCTTGGAATTTTTCTAAGTAGGTGGTTTTAAGGAACCTTGTGAGCATAGTTTTAAGTTTTAAATCCTCTTTATGATTAAAATGATGTAGCTACTGGCCTTACTTGGATTTTAAGGATTTCAATGAGATAAATTGGTTTCTAAAAGAGTTTGAGTTCCTAAAATCATTCCAAGAGAAAACTAGCAACTTGTATGCATTTAGTTCATGAGATTATATGATTTTATGGGCTTTACATTTCGGTTCTGCCCTCTCATGTTTGCCACTATATAAATTCTGTTTTATGGTGTTAAAATGTGTAAAATTATGTTTGAGTGAAGCAAGGATCAATTTAGGGAAGTTAGAAAAGAATAAGTAACTAAAAAGGGCTTAAAATGTGAATTCTAGAACACTTAGAATGCACAAATTTGTAATTCTATTTCAGCATAATTGGACTTAAGGAAAATGATTTATAATTAGTGGATGTGTGTAGGAATCCCTCATAATTATTCATGGTTAATTATAAAGTTTAAAAGACGTCTAAAAAAGGCAAAAATCTAACCTCGTAATATATCAGGATTTTGCCAAAAAATCATAGTGCTGTTTGGAATTGTTAGTAACCTAAATCTTAGTGAAATGATAAGTGATGATCTCTTGGTGTAATAAATGTAATATGGGTATTAGAATAATTAGAACATAAGTTTAAGGCCCGTAAGGGCCAAAGCATAAAACAATATGAGATAGGAAGTGTGATGTGAGACTGACCGAGGGGTATGCTGGTGTTATGTATGAATGTGTTAATGTCATGAGTATGAGACATGAGGATTCATGGCAGTTATTGTGATGATGATTTTGGTATATTGTGAGCATAATGCATGAGACTATGTGATGTGAGATTTAGTGATGACATCAAAATAAACATGCTATGCAAGGTATAAACATAAACATGTATGTAACTCATTTTATCTTAGCTAGAGCTCTTACAAGACTTTAAATGAACATCACAACCTTAACCCAATATGCATCTTAACAACATAAAGTGAGCTTTAGAGATCTTAGCACCAAGTCTTCAAAGAAGCCTTTGGTTTTGAACTTCATCATCAAGCTCAAGAAAATAAACACAAAGCTCAACACTTTGTCTAAACAAAATACAAAGAACTAAGTCATATATTTTTATTTTATTGCTCATGGGCTTCAATCTAGAGTAAAATTCTTAGAACGGCCAACCAACTTTAAGGTTGGCAAAGGTAAGCTTAAAGCTCTTTGAAAACATAGGATTAATTTTCTTAACAAAACTTGTGTGATCTACTTAACATTTTTGACAAACTTTGTTCAAACCAAGGAAGAAGAAACCAAAATTTTTAAGGGAAAAAGGAAGAGAAGACCAAAACTCTAGCTAAGGAAAGAAAAGGAAAAACCAAAACTTGAGCAAGGAAAGAGGAAAAGAAACCAAGAGCATATATGGTCCAAAACCAAGTTTTTTAAGCTTTCGAGGTTTTTCACATGACATCAACAAGTCATTATCTTAAAACCTCATCATCAAGCCAAAGTTTTTCTCTTGAAAAGGCCTCATGGCTGAAAAAGAAAAGGAAGAGGAAAAGAGTTTTGAACCAAGAAAACTAGAACTTTTCTTGAAGAAAACAAGTAAAACTTTGAAAACAAACCCCTACCTAAGGAAGTCTTTGAAAGGATGAAAGAAAGCTTGATCCTTGAAGAAATGAGAAGACAAAATCTTTTCTTGGAGGAGGGTGTATGTGTTAGGCCAAGAGGGAAGCTCAAGGAAGATGATTTTTCCTTGAGTTTCTAAGCTTGGAAATGGAAAGTTTGAGTGTTTAAGAGATGGTTTGAGGTGAGGGAGTGGTGGTTTATGGTTGTTTGTGGTGGTTTGTGGTGGTGGAATGTTTCTTTGAAAGGAAAAATAAGATGAGCAAGATGAAGAGAACTTGAGAGAAAATGCAAGAAAAAGCAAGAGAACTAAACTTGGCAAAGCTTCTAAAGTGTAATCAAGTTCTTCCAAGCTTGGTATTTATAGAAATTTTGCACAATGGTGGTGCCAGGGAGAGAAGGCTGACGACCTTCTTGGTCTTTAGGGTAGGGAAATATCTCTTTGATTGGCATGGGCTAGGCATGGGCAAAGCATGGTGAGGTATGGTTTGAGGTATGGCCTTTGAGTGAGAAATAAATCAACATGTGACACTCCTTGAGGCCATGTATTCGGCCAAGTTTAAGCCAAAGGGAGGAGATTTGTTCATGTAATTGTGGTTTAGTGATGTATTTAGGTGTTCTTTTTGATTAATGTTTTGGTTAGAAGTTTGTAAGCAAGTGTTTAGGTGAGGTAATTGGCTAATTAGGTTGTGAAGACTTGATTAGGAGGTAATCTTGCTAGATTAACAATTTAAAATCATTCTTTTAGTCAAATGAGGTATGGGCACAATTCCTTAATTTAAGGAATTAGAGAGAGAAAATACTATTCAATATTCCATGACTAGGAATCTTGAATTAAAGAATGTAATTAGAGTTAACTAAGCAATCTTAGGTCCTAATAAACCTTAATAAATTATTTTGACTCTAGATTAATTATTCAAATAAATTAATCTTCGATTAGAGCCTAATATTGCTTAGGTTTGCTTAATTACGTCATTAGGCTCACTGTATACTATTCTAGGGGCAAAATGGTAATTTGCGCTAAAACCCGGGACCTTCAGGCCTACTAAACATCAATATCAGTCAAAAACATCATTCCAAACTTTCTGGAAAAGTTCTAGGGCTGAAACGACACTTTACCGGGTAAAATGGCAAGGGTATTTTGGTCATTTTGAGTCGAAAGTTTAAGAAAATGAGATTTTCACCTCGGATATCAAACATAACAGATATAATCCCCTTTAAACATTGAGTTGACCTATTTGAGGACTCCGGGATCTGTCCTAAAATTAGGGTAAAAATGACCTTAGGGGTATTTTGGTCATTTGTACTCAACGGAAAAATCGAGGCGTTACACATGTTATGTGTATGAGAATATGTGGATTTATGATGTGATTGTTATGATAATGTGGGCATGTATATGATTGAGATGCATAAGGATTTAAGATGATGATGAAGTGAAGGAATATGTTTATATGACTTTAAAAGATTTGTTAACTTGGAATATTGCATGAGAAATATGTGTTCGATGACTTATGTGGCATGACTCAAATTTGAGGAAATTCATTGTAAGGTATCATGCTGGAATTCTGTAAATTTGAGAGACTTAAGAGAATTTTTGGAAAGTGAGATTTTAAAGGTGACATGCAAGACACGTTTCTCCTACTATGGTGAGAGAAAGAGAAACGGGTGGGGGGTATGGTCGTGAGCTATCAGAAGCGACAATGTCACTGGTCTTAACCGAGTTGATGCATTTCGTACAGCGAGACGTACTTCCTGCTATGGCAAGGAGAAGGTAAAATCGTAAGGGCATCGACATTAGCCTACCAAAGCGACAAAGTCATGGTCTTAACAGGTTGATGCGTTTCGAGGAAGGAAAAAGTCCCATGATGGGTGATCCTTAGGCCCCCTACCCGTACTCTAGGAGTTGGGATTATTATGATTGTGATTATGTTACACTTCAAGAGGATAAGTAAGAACTAGTGACGACTAGTTGAAGTATGAGCTCATAGCCTAGTTTTCAGGGTGGCAATGATACGAGGTTTGATACCTTTATGTCACAAGTTTGAGAAAGAGAAAGGCTTTGTAACACCCTCCTAACTACTCTGTACTACTCGAGCGAGTAGCATCGTAATTAGGAGAGTATTACTCCTGATTATACTATAGGCTAATAAGAAAGATATAAATAATTAACATACAATAAAATAAAAACATAAGGTAAAGCAACCACAAAAACTCCACTATATACATATATTTTGTACACAACTATCTTTACATATGTGCAATTGGTAGTAAGTTAGTGCACCTACAATGCTACATAGGGACTTTTATCCAAAAGACCTATTGATAACATAAAGCCTAGCCTACTGATATTAAGATTCAGCAAAAATCGTATACACATAAAATGGATCTTATAACTTCAAATAGAAGTCAGTCTCTAGGCTAGCACGGTCCCATCACTACACACTGCAACTACATACAAGTCAAAAGTCCCTATAGGTCTAGCATCCTCCTAGGTGAAACCATTGGCCATCGGGATGATGGCTCTCTCCTCCACCCGGCGTAGAACCTCAATGGTGAACTGAGGAGGAGGATGAAGAAGGTCCATCTCCGGGAGGGGGCATAGGTGGTGAAGGAGGTATGAACACAAGCTAGGTGTGCATGTGAAGGGGCACACCATCAAAAGGAAAACCTGGGTCGAACTCTCAGTGAAAACGAAGCTACTAAAAGAACGAGTGAAGAAAATATACGCTCGGATCTAGGAATATGCTACTACATAAAGTGAATCCAACTCTGCTTCATAATGCCACCTCCATAGATAAATAAGAAAGAAGATCACGGTTGGCATATCTGGATTTCGAGCACAACACAACATACATGCACATAGGATGAGAATATTATAAAATTCTAGTAGGGAAATCCTATTAGCGTAGACAGGCCTAATTAATGAGGTCATTCATGTAAGTAATATTATATTAGGTCCCATGCAAAAATGCTGATAGAATTAGCAATAATAATCATACATGTTATCTTATAAATAACCAACTTAATTTAATCCTGTTACCTCTTTTCTTTCATATAGGGAAGGCTTAAGATTTCACATTGAGCAACATCTTCATGGATAATTTTATAAAGGACAATAGCTGCTAGGACATGAGCTCATTCCTATTCGTGATCATAAACTTCATTTTTCACCTCCGAATCACACAAGTTCTATTCCTAGTTGATACGTCTCCAACTCATACCATTCTTAGGGAAGTCCTTATTTTTGCCTTCTCTCTTTAACTCATATAAGCCTTGTTTCTGTTTTCCCCATATGTTAAAACATGAGTTAGGAGTTATAGATTCTCTTTTGTCATGTTACAGTATCATGTATTTCTTTTACAAGGCATGGCATACATCACTCATAGGCATTCAATCACATTAGGGTCTCATTTATATCTCATAAATAACTCTTTAAAGTAACTATCATGCATGAATATAATTTATACCTGGACTAAGTGTCATTTTATCATCATTTTAGTGGTTCTACCATTTAGCACTTGGGCTGATTCACTATGCTAACAGTAGCATTTTATTTCTATATCAAATGGCCAATTCATATGCCACAAAAATTCTCCCTGACACTCCCACATGTCTAAATAACATTCCTTTAAAAATTTCAGGACAAGTAGAGCTCTCTAGCTACTTTAGTAAATTGCACAAATTTAGTGGTCAGGGACCACAAATTCACAGACAGGATCAATTCTTAGAATTTTTAACCCTAGCAAATGATTGAATTAGTGCAAGGAAGCTAATTTATCTAAGGGATAACTAGCTTTAATGGGTAAAAAGTGAGCGATTTGGTTCATCTATCCACTATCACCTATATAGCATCATAACCCAAATGTCATTGGAAAACCCATTACGAAATCCATGGAGATCTTTCCCATTTCCATTTCGGATTTCTAAGGGTTGTAAGGTCCAGCTGGCTTTTGATGTTCTATTTTAATCCTCTGCAATTTAGGCACTTTCTAATAAACTCTACTATGTCTCTCTTCATCCCAACCACCAAAACATCTTCTTGAGGTTCTCCATACATTTTACTAATGCCAGGGTGTATGGTGAACTCGCCTTATGAGCCTCCTTTAAAATTTCATCTCTTAGATTACCACTTGCAAGTACACACACTCTACCCTTGTACCTCCATATACCTTGTTGGTCTTGAGTAAATCCTGGTAACCTCTTTGCTTGGATAGACTTCAAAATCTCCTGAAACCCTAAATCTTCATGTTGTGCAGCCAAAATCCGCTCTTTAAACTCACTTGTGACCTTTATTTGTTCTAACATAACACCCTAAAGATGAGACATATCCAAACTAAGCTTTTTAAAGCTTTCCACCAATTCAAATTCTCTTTAATCATCAAACATGCTACACTTAAGGTTTAGCATGAGGCGTTAGCAACAACATTCGCCTTACGGATGGTAATTCAAATTGAACTCATAATCCTTAAGGAACTCCATCCATCTCCTTTGTCTCATATTTAATTCTTTCTAGTCAAAAAGATATTTTAAACTTTTGTGGTCAAGAAAAAACATTAAACTGCACACCATATAGATGGTGTCGCAGATCTTTAAGCAAAGAACCAGCTTGCAAGTTCTAGATCATGTGTTGGATAGCTTACTTCATGGGTTTAGACTTCGAGAAGCGTAAGTGACTACGTTTAGGTTCTACATTAACATACATCCCAAACTCCTGGAAGCATCACAATAGACCTCAAAGGGTTCATGAGGATCGGGTAATACTAATCCTGGGGCCATGGTCAACCTTTGCTTCAACTCTTGGAAACTATTTTCACATTCAAATGTCCACTGAAAGGGGTGTTCTTTCGGGTCAACTTCAGTCAAAGGTAGGGCTATATGAGAGAAGCCCATAATAAAACGTCTATAGTATCCTGCTAACCAAGAGAAACTTGGATCTCAGTCACTGTTGTTGGTCGATCCCAATGAAGTATGATTCCACCTTACTATGATCTATGGAGATTCCCCTTTCGTGACACTATATGACCTAAGAACTTAACTTTTCCATCAGGAATTCACACTTTGACAACTTGGCATACAATTTCCTTTCTCTTAGGATTTGTAACACAATCCTAAGATGCTCCGCATGCTCTTCCTCAATCCTTGAATAGATAAGTATGTCGTCTATAAAGACAACCACAAATTTATCCAAGTAAGGGCGAAAGATTCGGTTCATATAGTCCATAAATACAGGAGCATTGGTTAATCCAAAAGACATCACCCTATACTCATAATGTCCATATCTAGTCCTAAAAGCAATTTTGGGAATGTCCTCATCCAGAACTCGAATTTGATGGTAACCTGATCTAAGATCGATCTTTGAAATACGGTTGCCCCTCTCAATTGATCCATGAGGTCGTCGATCCTTGGCAAAGGGTATTTGTTCTTGATTGTCACCTTATTCAACTGCCTATAATCTACACAAAGTCTCATACCTCCATCCTTTTCTTTACCAGGAAGAATAGGGCTCCCATGGAGAGGCACTTGGTCTAATGAAATGTTTTCCCAACAACTCTTCAATCTCTGACTTTAATTCCTTCAACTCTAAAGGGACATCCTATAAGGGGAAATTGAAATAAGACCCATTCCTGGAATCAATTCAATGGAGAATTCAATTTCTTTCAGGGAGGAAATTCTGGGATATCCTCTAGAAAGACATTCTGGATATTCTCTCCCACTGGGATTCCATTCAACTCATGATCACCTTCAGTTTCACTAGCTGAGAGGATAACATATTCCTGACGGTCCACCTTACTAGAGTTAGGTGTCACTAGGTCTAAGTAAAAAGAAAAAGGATCCAGGGGTAGAAAGTGAGGTAGAAAGAAACATAGCAACTCTATTTGGCAATGTAAAAGAACATCATTGGGTACTAGCCAATCCATACCTAAGATTACATCTAACGGACAAGGGAAGACAAACCAGGTTAGCAATAAATCTTCTAGTACCTATCTGAAGAGGAAGATTCATGCATGCATAACAAGTTCTAATAGGACCAGCGTAGAGAGTAGATAAGAAGATCATAAGGCAATTCGACAGAGTAATTGCAACTTTTGTACACAGTCATGGGAGATGAAAGAATGAGTGGCACCGAATCATACATTATACCTAGGATATTACCATTTATTTCACACTTACCCCGAATCAGTCAGTAGATTGAGAAGCTTCCTTGGCACTTATAGTGAAACCCGTGCATGTTGTTGTGGTTTGGGGGCGGTTTGCTGACTTTTCTTGTTGGGGCACTCGAATATCTTGTGTCTCGCTTTGCAGCCAAAACAAACAATTTGTGTTGCCCAGCAAGGCCTGTTTCCATGGTGTTTTCCACACTTAGCACTCATCCATCTCTCTATCTGGGACTGAAGTTGTTTTCCTCGGTTCCTGTTGTTGTTAGGTGGAAATCTTCTCCTAGGCTGATTGACAGGCTTGAATTGGGGGCCTTGGGGTGCTAATCCTCTTCTAGCATTGTTTTGCACATATTTAAAGCTTGCTAGCTTCTTGTTAGACTCCTCCGCCATCGGCATTTGTTTACCAAAGTAGGATAGTCTCGATCTCAGGAGGCTTAACTGCTTCTATATCTTCACGTAAACCCCCTCATATTTCATACACTTCCAAGCTTCGTCTAGGTCGTTGGTAAATCTAGAAAACTTGCAAAGCTCTTCAAATTTAGAGGTATACTCCGCTACACTCATAGGTCCTTGTTTAAGAGCCATGAACTCTAACTCCTCGCGTTCCTCATGGAGGGGGAAGTATTTATGGTAGAAAGCCTCTTTGAAGACATCACAAGTAACTTCGTCTGGGAAGCTTCAAATAATCCCCTGGTGCCAACCCACCAAAATTCCGCATCTACCTTAGCATGTAGGTGGCAAAAGCCACCTTTTGAATCTCTATGGGGCGAGCAAGAAGATCTTTTCCATCGCCTTGATCCATTCTTCTACTTTCCAGGGGTTAAAAGCTCCTCGAAAAGGCGGGGGGTTTGACTTTCGAAACTCAGCAAATTTCTGATATTCTACATCCCCTTCATTTCCTCAGGGTTCCGGCAGATTTTGATTCTCATTACGGTTCAGTCTTTCCATCATTCATTGGCAACGCAGACTTGTCTCTCCATTGCCGCATCCATCTCACGAAAGGTATTCATTGTTTCAGCGTTGTTTAGTGCTCCGCTCCTTGTTTGCCGATTTGAAGTCATTGATTCCTGTCACACCAAACAAAATATTGAGTTGATCAAGCTCAATACCATTCCAAGTGTGGCAGTAACCCACAACATTTCTAACCAATAGTCATACACACACGTATATCTATATATGCATCTTAATGCATAACAATTACTACAGAAGCATAGCCTCCAATCCTAAGGCTGAATAGGATAGTCAACTCTGATACCATAATGTAACACCCTAACTAACTACTCTCTACTACTCGAGCAATAGCATCGTAATTAGGATAGTATTACTCCCTGATTATACTTTAGGCTAATCGAGATATATAAATAATTAACATACAATAAAATAAAAACATAAGGTAAAGCAACCACCAAAGCTCCACTATATACATATATTTTGTACACAACTATCTTTACATATGCGCAACCAGTAGATAAGTTAGTGCACCTATAATGCTACATAGGGACTTTTATCCAAAAGACCTATTGATAACATAAATCCTAGCCTACTCATATTAAGATCAGCAAAAATCGTATACACATAAAATGGATCTTATAACTTCAACTGAGAGTGAGTCTGTAGGCTAGCATGTCCCATCACTACACTGCAACTACATATTCAAGTCAAAAGTCCCTATAGGTTTAGCATCCTCCTAGGCGAAACTATTGGCCATCGAGATGATGGCCTCTCCTCCAGAGGTGTCAGGACCCTCAAATGGGTCTAAATCGAAGGAGGAGGATGAAGAAGGTCCATCTCAGGAGGGGGCATAGGTGGTGCAGCAAGTATGAAACAGCTGTGTGCCATGTGAAGGGGCACACCATCAAAAGGAAAACCTGGTCGAACTCTAGTGAAAATGGAGCTACTAAAAGAACGAGTGAAGAAAATATACGCTCGTGGAAATACGCTACTACATAAAGTGAATCCAACTCTACGTCATAATGCCACCTCCACTCCGAATACAAGAAAGAAGATCACGGTTGGCATCTGTGGGATCTGAGCACAATACAACATACATGCACATAGGGATGAGAATATTATAAAATTCTCGGTAGGGAAATCCTATTAGCATAGATAGGCCTAATTAATGAGGTCATTCATGTAAGTAATATTATATTAGGTCCCATGCCAAAATGCTGATAAAATTAGCAATAATAATCGTACATATCATCTTATAAATAACCAACTTAATTTCATCCTGTTACCTCTTTTCTTTCATATAGGGAAGGCTTGATTTCACATTAGAGCAACATCTCAGTGGATAATTTTATAAAGGACAATAAACTTCTAGGACATGAGCTCATTCCTATTCGTGATCATCGGACTTCATTTTTTCACCTCCGAATCACACAGTTCTATTCCTAGCCGATACGTCTACCGACTCATACCATTCTTAGGGAAGTCCTTATTTTTGCCTTCCCTCTTTAACTCATATAAGCCTTGTTTTTTTTTCCCATATGTTAAAACATGCCCAGTTAGGAGTTATAGATTCTCTTTTGTCATGTTACCGTATCATGTATTTCTCTTTTTACAAGGCATGGCATACATCACTCATAGGTTCAATCACATTAGGGTCTCATTTATATCTCATAAATAACTCTTTAAAGTAACTATCATGCATGAATATAATTTATGCCTGGATTAAGTGTCATTTTATCATCATTTTAGTGGTTCTACCATTTCAGCACTTGGGCTGATTCACTATGCTAATAGTAGCATTTTATTTCTATATCAAATGGCCAATTAATATGCCACAAAAATTCTCACTGACACTCCCACATGTCTAGAATAACCTGTAAAAATTCAGGACAAGTAAGCTCTCTAGCTACTTTAGTAAATTGCACAAATTTAGTGGTCAGGGACCACAAATTCACAGACCAGACCCAAATTCTTAGAATTTTTAACCCTAGCAAATGATTGAATTAGTGCACAATAAAATTCACAGTGATACCTCAATATGTTATTAACTTCAGGTAAAAATTTCAAGGATTAATTCAATCATTTGCTATGATAATAAAATTGGGTAACTTTATTGCTTCAGTTTCAACAACTTTGGCAGCACCAGTCACAATTCGGTTCTTGATTTTTTTGAAGTAGTAAACTTCAAAGTTAACACCCAATAAAATTCATGTAGTTAGTTTAGGTGTTCTCTTCAACATATAATTTTTATAGCTTATGAAAACACCCACAAATATATCAGAAAATTCGTGCATAATTGCTGCTTCAGACAACCTGAACTCCAGCGCCTAGTCAGATTTCCTTTAGTGAAAAACCCTTTTTAACACCATCCAAACCCACCACCAAAATTCACACATCAATAACAATATATCATCAACCAATACCATCAAAATTTCGAAATAAAACCAGAAGCAAATTAGAAAAATTTTCAAGAGAAAGAACTATAAAAAACCCTACACTTGAAGGCTAGTCTATCTTTGTCTCTAGCTTGTTTCAAGATGAGAGTCCTCCACTCCAAGACTCCCAAAACACCTTCAAAACCTCCTCTGACCAGTGATGGATGAGGTGAATATGATGAGGTTTGGAAATTCTAATCGGTTGGATTGGTAGAGATTGAAGTGTAGATCAATTTTAGTGAAGGAAGGTTTATGTTTTAATGGCTCTAAGCTAGGGCTTTTGGAATTTGAAAGCCAATTCAAGCTCTTGGCTATGGAGGAACCAGCTTCTTCTTCTTCCTTCTGAAGTGGCCGAATGGTGTGGCTTCTTAAAGAAGCCTTGGTTCATGTTTATCTCTTAAATGATGATGTCATAATGTTATGTAATAGTCTAGGATAGTTTCTAATCTTTAAAGATAAAAAGGATGGCTATGATTCAATTTTAAAATTTTAATTGAATCTTAGCCATTCATGTAATGTAAAAAGATAAGGTTAATCATTTTGTAAAGGTTAAATTAGCTTTGGGTGTTAGAAATCGCACAGAAATTTCAGAACGGGTGAAATACGATACAGGATAGCCCAAATATTACCCGAAAAGTAATTCTAAGCATGAAATTTTCATTTCTAAGTATTTCTAACCTCATCCCCATATTTTCAAAATTTTGGGCACCTCGGTTCCTAATCTGGTTTCGCTTCCAGGAGCAAGCCTGAGCCCGCAAAACACTATTCACATTTTTTTTTTTTATAAAAATCATTGAATCACTTTCATCATTTCTACATTATTGGATTTTGAAAATTCCAACTAATAATGCTTAATTTAAATTTTATTTATTTATTTATTTATTTTATATGTATATATATATCTTGGATGTTACATTCATTGAGAAAACTATATGCCACTTATTTGATGATAAATTCCTGATGACATGTTTTATTGATTTGTGTGCATAAAGTTTTGTCATGCATTCATATTTCGCTATGTTGCATACATGCATTAAGATTCATCATGAAAGACAACATTGGATAATACTTTATGAAAACTAGACCTTTGCATGTTAAATCTTTTCATAATAAACCCAAGGGTGGTCGGGACGTACCAGGAATGACAGTAGGATAGGAGGTTCCCCACTGAGATTTTTAGTAAGATTCTCACCCTCTTTCTCTCTTTTCCGTTACGTCTTAAATCTCGATGGTCGTTCGTGATCTTCGTTGACATGCCAATTGGAAGGTGTACTTTGATCCAGAGCATAGTCGTATCTTTTTTAGGGTTGTTGTGTTGTTCAACAAGTTTTTACGTACATAGGATGCCCATTCGCGCATAGGTTCCAGCTTCGCTTTACTCCTACCTCATCATATGGCGACGACCTGATCTTTGAGAGGACTCAAACCAGTCGACGAGTAGACTCGTCATGCTCGTCCTTCGGCTTCGCAGTATGCGACTTCCCCAAGTATGTTCCTCGCTCGAGGCGTTCAAGACCGACCTCTCAGAGGACACCCCCACCCACATCTATTTGGAAGGATTCTCCCTACGGCCCCCATGGACATCGGGGAGAGGCGTGAGGACACGGTGACGCACGTGGAGGCTAGCTCGATGCCTAGAAATGCACCCACATGGAGAGGTCACGTCCATCCCCTTTTTCTGCTTGCATACACCCGAGGAGCTGACAAGTTTATTGGGTACATACTTTCAGGATGAGGTCGGCATCGCCAGTAGGTTTTGAGGGAGGTGTAGCTTTGGGGTTTGATCTTTTGGGGTTCCTGTACTTGTTGTTTATGTTTACTCTACTCTTTATGTATTTTCTTATTCTATGTATTGCAAGCTCTACCTACTATTATATGGGTATGACTTTATTTTAGTCTTTATTCTAGTTGGTGTATTTAGAAACATGTGTTCAACTATGATATCTAATATTATGATATTTACTTCTATGGATGAACATGTCCTTTACTACTTCCAAAAAATTGTGTGTTTAAGTTTCTCTCCTGCTTTATGTTTCACTCATCCTGGTATACGACGGCTCACATTTTGGTTTACGTGTTTCAAAAAAAAAAATTCCTATATTTTCACTAAGTAATTTTACAAATGAGTTTAAAAGGAAGTAATAACTAATAATTAATCTTAATATGTCCTAGGTGTGTTGGATTAAATATTAGGGTGTTACATTATGGTATAGAGTAATTCGATTCTCACGAGCCTTGAGATTGGACTGACCATGCTTTATAGGCATGATACGGTAATATGTCATTTATAGTGCTTAGGTAATAGAGATAAGCTATAGGATAGACATGCATGACCCGTCTCCTTGCTTGTGCCATGGTAATTAGCTCATCTAGCATAAAATATTAAGCCTGATCACCTCGGTGTTTGTTGACTTGTGTGTTAGGGACTAATGGCACCTCGGGCGGAATGGGATGCGAACAAGGGTAATCAGGGAATCAAACAGCGGCTCCTGTTTGTGAAATGGCGAGAGCGATGGAACGCATGTTCAATCGCATGAACTAACAAAGGGATGTGCACAAGGTCCGATTTGTGTAACATCCTAATAATTAACCCAATACACCTAGGTTGTATCTGATTAATTACTAAACTTTACTCTTTGCTTCAGTTTTTAGTCATATCTTGAAAATACTTAATGAAATTACGAGCCATTTTTTTAAATATAATTGAAAACGTGAGCCGCGCATAACATGAACGATTTAGCGGAATATAAAAAGACATATTAGAATTTAAATACATCACATCACATCATATTGGCTCCATCATATAACATCCATAATTACTTAACACATAGATATTTTGCCTACCAACGAGTTAAGCTAGGTGTAGGCAATCAAACAACATAAATAGTATATGGATGGAAAAATATCCATTAATGACACCTACTAATAACACTTCGAGATAGGAATAGATATCCAAGCTCACGCGCAAAGTTTAGATACGTTCCTCAAGGATAATAGCTGGTTCACCAGATCAAGTACATCTACCAGGTGAGAGCATCAACGGAATCACAAACATCACCATCACTTTCTGAAGATGAGATGGAAAGAAAGAAGAGGGAGTGAGAAACTTATAAAAGAATCTCAGTAGGGTACTCACCTCATATGCATCGTGTCATCATCATCGTCTTCAGGAACCTCAGGGTTATTATGAAATAGTGAGCATGCTAAGATTGATTTATTAAGTTCGAAAATATACTTCCAGAGGTCGTAGTTTAATCATGCGTTTATAATGCATCATAAACTTAGCATGTCATGTTTATAATGAACTTTTCCTTTCATATATAATAACATAATTATGCATAAAATCGCATCATATTCCTCATCATCATTTCATAATACTATGCATAGTAGAACATCATATTTCTCATCATCATCTCATAAATACTATGCATAGCAGAACATCATATTCACATAATGCATTTACTTAGTTTCTTAGGTGACTTAAAGTTACTTTCATCATCATTTTCCTGGGCCACCCTATCTCCACCCTTTTGGAGTAATCTAGGTTATGAGCTCATACCTTACTAGTCGTCACTAGCATATACTTATCCCTTTTGATAAGTTAAAATCTAACTCTACCCTTTTGAGAATTTAGGGGCAAGAATCACCTTTTCACCACCTATAGTCTGATGGGTCCAAAGGATCATTTCCTCATAAATTTAAGTCACCATTAAGTCTTTGCATGTTATATCATAATACAATTCTCAATTCATAATCATTCATAACATTTCTCGTTTATAGTCTTATCTGGAATAATATATATACCAACTATAATCATGCATCTGGGAGATTCCAGGAAAGAGAGGTGGGTCACAAATGGACACGCTTAAATACCAAGTCTTTCCTAGCCAGAACCTTTCCAAATTTCACTTTTAAGTAATATACTTTCTTCCAACAACAAGGGTAAATTTTTAAATAACAAAGAATATTTTATTATTTCATGCATAAGCATTCTCATTGTTTGCAACAACAACTATAACATGCAAGCCCGAAAATCATTCAATGATGTCAAATACTTAATAAGCATCAAATCACTACATAGACTTATCATTTAAAACATCAAAGAGGCATCATCATAAATCCTTATCGAAAGCTTTCTTAAACAAGAAACTCTAGAATCGGGCAACCTTAATTATTGAACTAATTAATTATGCATCTAAGGGACTTATTACCATCAATTATAAGTCCTAAGAACGTTATTAGACTATATGGGGCAGCATAGACAGTAAGTTGTTCTTAAGGTTTTAAGTGTGCTAGAAGTTACGTTTTTAACCCTTTCTCGTTACGGCTTTCCCTATGATGCTAAAATTAATTACTAAACCAATTATGAATCATTCTCCCTTATCTAAACATAATAAAATCTGGTTCTTAAGGTCACTAAAGGCTCTGGACAGAATGCATAAATTTCATTCTCTAAAGTTCTAGAAATCTTGCTTTTATGGTTTTCTAGGAAGCTAGTTTTATCTCTAACATGCATAGAATCATTCCTTTAGCAATAAACCATAATTATCACAACTTCAAACATATTAAACCATCATCATACAGTAGTACTAAACTAGATTAGTGGCTGAATCATGAACCTCACATAATTGCTTAAAATTACATTTTAAGTACATGTAAGATACTAGTTTCCCATAAAATCTTTGCAAAGCCTTAAAACTCTTTTAGAAACTAATTCTTTTTGTTAATCTTGAAAGAAATTATAGAACTAAATCAGTAGCTATTTAAAATCACTTTGGGCCTACCTTAATTATGAGGCCGATTTATATATTGAAAGAATCTTCACGATTAAAATTTTCACTTAAGATAAAAGGAGCAAGTCTTGAGCTTTAGAGATTTAGGTGATAACTAGAATCATAAACATGCTATGCAACCTCATTTTAATCTTGTCTTTATAAGGTGATAACTTGGAATTATAAACATGATATGCAAGACTTGAAATTTAAACATGATATGGTCATATTATTATGTTCACGAATTAAGGTGATGCTTGAAATATAAATATGATTATGCAAGCTTGGAAATATAAACATGATGCAAGAGCTTTGAAAGAAACTGAGCGGCGTAGTCCGACTGGACAAGTGGAGAGAGAGAATCTTAATAAAAGAAGAAACCGGAGCGCACATGAAGAGAAGAGAGAATTCTTATTACATCTTATTAAGCTCCAAACTCAAGACTTCTTAAAGAATGAATTCTTTGACTCCAATAATCTTAAGGAAATTGAAAGTGAGTTTTAGAGTTCTTATTATTATGGTTCCAACTTTGCTTGTGATACTTGGGCAAGTCTTTGAGCTCTAGGATTCTTAGGTGATGACATAATAATAAACATGCCATGCATTGATTCTTTTAGCCATTATAAAATAAAGTGAGAGCATAAAATAAATATGAGATGCATCCTCTTTATTATCTTTGAAGATTAAGTGACAACTTGAAACATAAACATGAAATGCAAGCTTGGAAATTTAAACATGAGATATGCAAGTTCATTTATTCATTCTTGAGAATTTAGTGATGACATAAAAGTAAACATGGTTATGCAAGGCATAAACTTAAACATGGATGCAAGTTCATTTTATTTCTTTACTAGAGCTCCTCCAAGACTTTAGAGAAATATAAATTCAACCCAATATATCTTAGCAAGACAAAGTGAAAAATACATCTTTCAAGTTCTAAACTCAAGATCTTTATTTTTACATCATAAAAACATCATTCTTTAAAGTTTTGCATCAAGTGGAATTTTCAAGCTTTAGAGGCCTAACTTGTGATGGATTTACAACCAACACTCAAGGTCCTCATCATCAAGCTATCATCATATTCCCATATAGGCCTTATGGCCAAAATGTTCAAAGGAAAAGAAAGAAGAAACCGAATGGAAAAGCTAGAGAAAGTCCATGAAATCATCATTTTGAACCAAGAACAACACTTAGCAAAGCATAGAAATAAGCTTAAAGACAACTCCCTACCTAATTTTATTTGAAGGAAAGGAAAAGAACTTGGTTTCCTTGAGTGAAATGAAAGAAAATCTCTTTGAGAAATGGGAGAAGAAGTTTCAGCCAAGAGGAGGAAGAAAGAAAGCTTTTGGTGCTTCTAAAAACTAGAATTGTGTAAGTTATGAACTAAGGCCTCTAACACTCCTTCAAGCATGCCTATTTATAGAGATTTTGAGGCTCATAAATGGACAAAGGGAGGAGGAAAGTCTGACCAAATTTGAGGAGGAAACAAGGAAGAAAAATCATCTTGTTTGGTGGCTTAAAACATGGAATCATGTTTTCATGGTTCCTTGTTTTCATACCTTGGTTTTTGTGCATTCTTTGACAAATTTTCTGATGCATTATGGACCAAAATTTCGTGCATTACAGCCCAAGGAGGATAAAATTTGTGTGTTCCATGTATTATGTAGGTGTAGGTAGGTATCTTTGCAAATTAGAGAATTTACAATTAAGGGCTTAGGTGAATTAGTAAGCAATTTGAGTGTTTTTAAGCAATTTTAAGTTCTAATCAATCTAAATAAATAATTTTGACTCTAGATTAATAATTAGAATCTAATAACCTTTAATTTGAGCCTAATATTGCTTAGGTTTTGCTATACAAATCAAAAATCTCAAAATTTAAAACTGCACAAAGAGGGACAAAATGGTAATTTTACTTAAAAATTGCCCGAGACCACCCGAGCTTAACTAATGGTTAATCATAGCTTAAAAACATGTTTTAAAACATTTTAGTGAGGTTCGAGCTAAGTGACACGCAAATGGAGTTAAAAGGCCCGGGGCGTTTGGTCATTTCGTGCGTAGAGCTCAAAATTAGGATTCTTCTCCTCTATTAACACACATAACACAAACAATCCCTTATTATCATCAAAACATCCCCTTGAGGATGGGTGGGGCCCACGATCCTCATTTTCTGAGTAAAATAACCTCGGGGCATTTTGGTCATTTTACACGTACAGAAATGGGGTTTGCAACTCTCGCACGAATTGCTCCTAACCTTTCTTCTAATGTTATATTCCTTTATTGAGGATTGTTTGGTCTAAATTATATGAAAAATTACCTAGGGTAATTCGGTAATTCTAAATGACAGTAAAAATTAAGTAAAAATTAGGGTGTTACAATTTGAATTCCAAAGCCAATCCCTAACCTTCGAGGAGCCTTGAACCCAAGGCAGATGATGGATCAAGAATATGGAGAAGATCTACTCTGGTCACATGCTGAGAGGAGAGAAGGTCACCTTCGCTGCATATATATGATGAAGTCCAATATGGAATTCTATGGACCAGCACCAAGAGGCTACTTGAAGCTACTAGCACAACGATAAGGAAAAGTCTAGAGTCCTACTTTCTATGAGAAGTACATTTCAGAGTCAGATGAGGAATGCAAAGGACATGAATTCATGCAACTAACCCTAGGTGAATCCTACGCCCAATATATGGCAAAGTTCGAGGAGCTGATCAAGTTTTCACGGGTTTTTCAAGGAATCCCGATGAAGTGTAGAAATGTGTAAGTTCGAGGCCAGGTTAGGGGCCGAACTCAACGTGGAGTACGTATATGGAGATTAGGACTTTCCTACCCTAGTCAACAAGTGCAGAATCATAAGGAGGGCACAAAGTGAGCGCCAGGTGGGTAGGACCTCAACTTCGAGGTTCAAGCCATAGTATAAGAACCCAAGGAACCACTACAATCCTTACTACACCAACCGTTTAAGCATCATCAACAACAACAACAACAACATCCACAACAACAAAGACCCACCAATTAGCCATTACACAACAGGAGGCCATCGTAACCAAACGCCCCGGAATCGCAACAACCAACAAGGAGGATCGGGCGGTCCTCGCAACAACAACCAAGGAGAGCCCAGCGGCCAAGAACAAGGCACCCCAAGTAGCCCCGCTACTTTCCCGAACTTGCACCAGTCGGGTATGCCTCCTGCGGAAAGAATCATGGAAATCACCCCTTCCAACTGGGCAAGGAGTTCTGCTTCAGATGTGGCAAGCCCGGCCACTATGCTTAAACATCCGAGGCGGAGGGTCATTGTAACATCCCTCCTGCTTTATGGATTGCCGCTGTCCCCACAAACCAACACGGGTCCTTTCAGTGCTTTGTCCTCACTCGCACGCTTCAGAAAACTTCCAGGAGGTCAACCATCCAAAATTACCTCAAGTCAAGCACGCTTAACTATGGAGTTCTTTCGTGATAGGCTCAAAAGAAATATGCATCTTTGTGGCATAGGTAGTACCAATCAATTCATATAGCCCTCCTTTAACTGTCTAGTCCCATACTTATGCAGGCTAGGTCCCTCTCATTTGGGTGTGTAATCGGTTCATTCATGTACCCCTCCGCTTGTGCCTTCTAGACAGACGATCACTCCTGCCTCGCCCGGACGTTACATGCCCACAAGCTAGGCTTGGTTCGTCCCGAACCACACCGTCCTGGGAGAGGTGGGGCTCTATACCATTTGTAACATCCCCTCCGCTTTATGGATTGGATGTCCCCACAAACCAACACGGGTCTTTGACGTGCTTGTCCTCACTCACACGCTTCCTAGGAAAACTTCCCAGGTAACTTCGTCTGAGAAGCTTCAGAATAACCTTGGTGCCAACCCACCAGAATTGCAGTGCCTCTAACATGTAAGTAGCAAAAGCCACCTTTTGATCTCAAGTGCAAGGAAGGACTGAGAAAATTTTCTCCATGGCCTTAATCCATTCTTCTGCTTTATTGGGATTGAAGGCTCCTCAAAAGGCGGGGGGTTTGCCTTCCTGAACTCTGCGAATTTCTGGTATTCCATGTCCACTTCTACTCCTCAGGATTCCCAACTGGATTTCCTTAAAGCCTGTCGATCCAACCTTTCCATCATCCTGTTAGAACCGTAACTTGTTCTCTCATCGCTGCCGTCTCACGGAAGGTGTTCATCATTTCGTTATATCCTACTCCGCTCCTAGTTTCCGTTTGAAGTCATCGATTCCTGTCACACCAAACAAGAATTATTGAGTTGATCAGGCTCAATACCAAGCTAAGTGTGGCGATCCACAACATTCCAACCGAGTCATACACATATATAAAATTATAATGCATGACATTTACTAAGGAAGCATAGCCAGTCCATTCCTTCAAGGTCCTACAAGGATGAGCCTTGATACCATAATGTAACATCCTCCAAGTACAACCCCATTCTTAAGCTATGATATCATACTCGTGAGTTGTTACTTGTTAATTAGGACCTCTCTTAATTATCTATAGCAAGCTTGATTTATGTATGAGATAACTAAGCGTAATTCTATTAAAACATATTACATGTAAACATCAAGTTTATTAAACATACAGCTAAAATACATAAGGAAGCTCCTTTATGAGCTTTAGTACATATCTATTCTAATACATTTACATACATACTCATTTCACTAAGTACAAAAATAAAATAGTAACCTATACTAGCAATCCTACACTCCTTTGCATAGCATCCCATCCCCTGGCTTAACCTGGAGGCGACACGGAAACAAACACATAGGGGTGAGAATATAAAATTCTCTAGGGTAGTTCCCATATACTACACACAGTAGGCATAAGCAATTCATGCATATACAATATTCATACAAAATCATACATAGAAATCTTGAAACCCATCCAGGGGAACTAAGGATAATATCACCATAATTGATCGAGTAATAATATGTACAATCAGAAACTCCATTCCTCATATCTTTCTCAACTTTCTCAACATAGGAAGGCTTATTCTCATAGAGAGATACATTCACACTTCACAATTTCAAGGACCATAGACTCAGGACATGAGCTCATTTATTCCAGATCACCAACTTCATTTTTCCATTTCGGATCACTCAGGGTCTATGCCTAGCCGATACGTCTATCGACTCATAACTTTTCTAGGGAAGTCCTTCTTTTTGCCTTCCCCTCTCAATTCTTTCTAAGCCTTCTTTCTGTTTTCCCCATATGTTTCAAACATACACGGTAAGATATGCACATACTATCATAGAATTTCAGCCATTCCCACATCTCATTATACTTCAGAATTGAAGTTCCAGGCACAACAATTTATTACCATACCAAACAACCATTCCAACCTTAAGGAAAATTTCACATGACACATCAATGTGTCTAAAACAACCTGTAAAAATTTCAGGGCATTCAGAGTTATATAACCACTTCAATAAAATAGGCAAATCTGGTGGTCAGAAGTCACAAATTCATAGTCCGACTTGTGTTCTCAGAATATTTAACCCTAGAATTGATGGAATCAAGGTACAAGAAAATTCACAGAGGTATTTCAACATGTTATTAGTCTTGTGTAAAAATTTCAGGAGATATCTCAATCAATTGCTATGATTAAAAATTCGGGCAAGTTTGTTACTTCAGTCTCAATAGTTTAGACAAGGTTACAATTCGGTTCCTAATTTTTTTGAGGCATCAAACCTTAAAATTAACCCCCAAGAAAATTCGTGTATTTAGTTTAAGGGCTTAACTACAACATATAATTTTCATGGCTCATGAAACCACCCACAAATTTTCCAGAAAATTCGTGAGAAATTCTGATTAGAACAGATCCAGTCAGCAACCTAGTTCTAATTTCACTTGAGAGAAAACCCATTTTTAAACCATCCAAACACAACACAAAAATTCATACATCAAAATCAATATGTTAACCATCAGAATCATCAAAATTTCAGAATTAGGGCAAGCCAAAACAGAATTGAAAAATTCCACAAAAAAGGCAGCAAAACCCTACTCTTGAAGGCTAGTCTCTCTTGTCTCTAGCTTGCTCCAAGATGAGAGTCCTTCACTCCAAGACTCCCAAAACACCTTCAAACCCTCCTCTGATCAGTGATGGATGAGGTGAATATGATGAGGTTTTGAAATTTTAATGGTTAGATGTTTGGAGTTTGAGGTGTAGAACAAGTTTAGTTAAGAACTTTTGATGATCCAACAACTCTAGCTTGGAGTTTTTGGGCTTGGAACTCAAGAACAAGCTCAAGGAAATAAAAATGGTGGTTGTTCTCTTCTTCCTCTTGCTGACCACGAAATTGTTTGGCTTGGAGGAGAAGAATTTGTGACTAGGCTTGCTTAATAAATGACATGAAGATATTTAACAAAGTAATGATCATTTAGGTGACAAGGCAATGATGGATGGCTAGGATTTGATCTTGGATTCCAAGATTAAATCTTGGCCTTCCACATGTCTTGATTAGGTGGGTATTATTTAGTTGTAGTGATGGAAGTGTCTTTCGGTGTTAAAAATCACACACGAAATCTTCCGAACGGGTAAACACCGTACCCGATTGAACCGATATTGCCCGAAAATTAATTTTAAGTATAAAATTATCATTCCCACCTATTTCTAACCTTATTCCCATGTTTTCCTAATTTCGGGCACCTCGGGCCCAAATCTAGGTTTAAGCTTAGGACGGGCAGATGGGGCCCGCAGGGGTTCTATTCACCTATTTTTTTTTTAAACGTTCGTTGGGCGATTCTCATCATTGCTAAACTATTAGATTTTTAAAATTATGACTACTAAAGTTTAAATTAATTTTTAAATAAATTTCATGTTAGTAGTCCAGTGAACCCCAAGCTCCAACACCAAGGATGGGTCTTCAGTCAATGTGGAAGACGTAAGCCGGATCCAACGACCTTATCGAAGGTAAGTACAAATTAAATGGTAGAACCTTAACTGTTGTATGATTCTGGTGCTACCTATTCATTCATCTCACATGCTAGTGTCAAGTCTTTAAATCTTAAAGTTTCTAAACTTCCTTTTGACCTTATTGTTTCTACCTCTACAAATCGTCCTGTACATACCTGTAATTGTTGTTTGAATTGTTATCTTACTATTGAAAATAGGTCTTCATTCATGGATTTGATCTGTTACCCTTGAAAGATATAGGAGTAATTTTAGGCATGGATTGGCTCTAAGTTAACCATGTATTGTTAGACTGTTATACCAAAACTATTATCTTTCGTCTCCCTAGCAAAACTAGTCAAACTTTGAAGCTTTATGTAAATTCCGTAGAGGTCTACCTAGTGGGGAGAAAACTAAGGGATATGTCCTTCTAGCCGCTAGTGAGGTAGACTTTGAGCAAAATATAGATGATATATCGGTAGTAAGAGATTATCCGAGGTATTTTCAGATGAGATACAGGTTCCCTCCAAGAGAGAAGTGGAGTTCTCCATTGAGTTAGTTCAGGGAATAGGACCTATCTCTATAGCCCTATATAGAATGTCACCCTTGGAGCTAAGGAGTTGAAAACCCAGTTTAGAGGAGCTTTTAGAGAAGAATTTCATAAGACCTAGTGCTTCACCTTAGGGAGCCCCGGTCTTATTTGTAAGAAGAAGGATGGAAGCATGAGGTTGTGCATAGACTATAGGCAATTGAATTGAGTAACGGTGAAAAACAAATACCCTTTGTCTAGGATTGATGATCTCATGGACCAATTGAAAGGAGTGGTGGTATTCTCCAAGATTGACTTAAGGTCGGGATACTTCAGAATTAGGGTGAGAGATCAAGATATACCTAAAACCACTTTTAGAACTGGTATGGACACTTTGAGTTCGCGTGATCTTTGGTTGACAATGCTCCTCCGTGTTCATGGACTATATGAATAGGATCTTAGACCCTATATAGATAAGTTCGTGGTCATTTTTATAGATGATATACTCATGTATTCGAAGACCCACGAGGAGCATGAACATCATCTAAGGTTGGTTTTAGAGATTTTAAAGGAGAAAAAGTTGTATGCAAAGCTTTCTAATCGTGAATTTTGGTTGGAAGAGGTGAAGTTCTTAGGACACGTAGTGTCAAAGGGAGGTATACCGTAGACCCTAGTAAAGTCGAGGCCGTGATGAATTGGGAACTGGCACCGTAATGGAAAACAGAGCTTTTTGGGTTTAGCGGGCTATTCCGTAGGTTCATAAAAGGATTCTCTCAGATTGCCCTTCCTCTAGCCAAGCTCACTAGGAAGAACACCCCATTTTTATGGAATCAGAGTGTGAGAAGCTTCCAGCTAAAAGGAAAGTTGACCTTGATCCGATTTGGTTTTCCAAGATCCCAATGTACCTTTTGAGGTATATTGTGACGCTTGAGGGAAGGGTTTAGGTTGTGTGTTGATGCAAAATAGGAAAGTGGTAGCCTATGCATCTAGACAACTCAAGCCTCACAAGGTGAACTACCCCACCCATGACCTAGGCTGGCCACCATAGTGTTTGCCTTGAAGATATGGAAGCTCCACTTGTATGGTGTGCGGTTTGAAGTTTTCTCAGATCATAAGAGTCTTAAGCATTTCTTTGATCAAAAGGAGTTAAATATGAGGCGAGAAAGTGGATGGAATATTTGAAGGACTATGATTTCGGCTTAAGTTATCACCCTAGCAAGGCTAATGTGGTCGCGATGCCTTGAGTCAAAAATCATTGCATCTATCTTACATGATGATTAAAGAAGTTGAGTTAATAGGGAAGTTTAGGGATTTGAATTTGGGATGTCCTGATAGGAGTATGAAGATGTCACCTTAGTGTGACCGTGGTTTAAGCGAGAGGGTCATTATGGCACAAGTGGAGAGTGAGGAATTTAAAAAGACCTAAAGGCGGTCAAGGGTAAACTAAAGGGTTTTGAGAAAGGACCCGATGGTTTATAGAGGTTTGAGGGCGGATCTTCGTGCAGGATGGTGACCTCAAAGCATATTGGAGGAGGCTCACAAAAGCTACTTCACCATTCATCCTAATACTACCAAGATGTATTAGGATTTAAAGAAGATGTTTTGGTGGCCAGGATTAAAAAAGGATGTAGTTGCTTGGGTTAGTAAGTGCTTGGTCTCTAGAAGGTGAAGATGAGCACCAAAAGCCTTCAAGAATGTTGCAACCCCTGTCTATCCCAAGTGGAAGTGGGATAGCATCTCTGGATTTTGTGGACCAGGCCAGCCAGCCATGATGCTATTTGGGTAATAGTGGATAGATTGACAAGTCGGCCAATTTCTTGCCTATCAAGATCACTTTTTCCCTAGACAAGTTAGCCCAGCTATACATACAAGAGATAGTAAGGTTGCATGGAGTCCCATCGACGATAATCTCGGATCGGGATCCGCGTTTACGTCACGTTTAGGGAGCCTTTCAAAAGGCATTAGGTTCAAAGCTATGTTTAAGCACGACTTAGCACCCTCAAACAAATCCCCAATCAAAAAGAACTATCCAAACCTTAGAAGACATGTTGAGGTTATGCGTTTGGATAGAAAAGGAAGTTGGGATAAGTACCTACCACTTATCGAATTTGCATATAACAACAATTATCACGTGAGCATCGTATGGCAGATTATGAAGCCTTGTATAGAAGGAAGTTCAGTCCCCTTTGTGTTGGCACGAACCAGAGAACAAAGCATGTTGGCGGAAGTAGAGGGAAACCAGAGTAAATCAAAAGGATTAAGGATAGAATTTGACTGCCAAAGTCGACAAAAGAGCAATGCGGACAAGCGTAAAAGCGTTGGATTTCCAAGAAGGCGAACATGTTTTCTTAAGGATTACCCTCACTGCAGATATAGGTAGGGCCATGAGAGTCAAAAAGTTAAGTCCCGATTTCTCGTCCTTTGAAATTCTTTGAGAGTTAGGACGGTAGCTTCAGAATAGCCTTACCTTCTAACCTCTAATCTTCATGACGTCTTTCACGTTTCCCAATTAGGAACACCAAGCCGATCCTAGTCATGTGTTAGAACCAGAGCATGTCCAGTTAAGGGAGGACCTAACTTTCAATTTACCATTAACAAGGATCGTGGACCGTGAGTCAAGCGCTGAGGAACAAGTCCATTCCTTTGGTAAAAGTGGCATGGGAGACAAGACAAAAGAATACACGTGGGAGCTCGTCACCTAAACAATTTCTTTCAAACTCCTAATCAAAACCTTAATCAAAGAAACACCTAAACACATCATTAAACCACAATTAGATGAACAAAATCTCTCCTCCCTTTGGCTGAAATGGGAATTCATACCCTTCCAATTGTGTCACATGTTGATTTTGTTTCACTCAAAGACCATACCTCAAGCCATACCTTGGACCATACTTGGCCATACTTCTAACCATGCCTTTGAGTGACAAATTTTGAAGATATTTTCCTCCCCAAAAGCCATGAAGAGTCGGCCTTTCCTCCCTTTGGCAGCCCCATGGTTGCATTTTTCTATAAATACCAAGCCTTAAGAACTTGGTTCACTTTAGAAACTTTGCCAAGTTCAAGCTTTCTTGCAATTCTCTCTTTTTCCTCTCAAATTCTCTTCATCTTGTTCTTCTTCCTCCACCACCAAAGAAACCTTTCCACACCACAAACCACCATAAACAACCTTGAACCACCACTCCCCCACCTCAAACACTCAACCTTTCTATTTCCATGCTCACACTTTCAAGGAAAATTCATCTTCCTTGTGCTTCCACCTTGGCCGAATCATCATCACCATCAAAGAGAAGATTTTGTCTTCTCACTTCACAAAAACTCAAGTTTTCTTTCATCTCATTCAAGACTTCATTTGGTAGGGGTTTATTTTAAAAGTTTTGCTTACTTTCTTCAAGAAAAGTTCTAGTTTTCTCTTGGTTTTCAAAGGTCTTCCTTTTCCTCTTTCATTTCGGCCTTAGAGCCTTGTGTTGAGAAAAACTATGGCTTGATGATGAGGTTTCAAGATAATGGTCTTGTGATGCCATGTGAAAAACCTCTAAAGCTTGAAAACTTGGTCTTGGACCATATATGCTTTCGGTTTCCTTTTCTTTCCTTGCTCAAAGATTTCGGTTTTGATTTTTTTCCCTTAATGATTTTGATTTTTATTCCTTTGTTTGTACAAAGTTTGATAAAAATTTAAGTAGCTCACTAAAGGTTTTGTTTAAGAAAATTAATCATATGTTTTCAAAGAGCTCTAAGCTTACCCTTGCCAACCTTAAAGTTGGTCTGTCTAGAGTTTACTTTAGATTGAAGCCCATGAGCAATAAAATGAAGAATATGAGTAGTTCTTTTATGTTTGCCTTCATAAGTGTTGATGTTTATCTCTTAGTCCATTTTCTTGAGCTTGATGATAATGTTCAAACCATAAGACTTCTTTGAAGACTTAGTGTTAAGAACTCTAAAGCTCACTTTATATTGTTAAGATACATGTTGGGTTAAGGCTATTAATGTTCCTCTAAAGTCTTGCATGAGCTCTAGTTAAGATAAAATAAGTTTGCATTCATGTTTAAGTTTATGCCTTGCATATCATGTTTACTTTTGATGCCATCACTAAGTTCTCAAGAATAAATAAATGAACTTGCATTTCATGTTTAAATTTCTAAGCTTGCACTTCATGTTTATATTTCAAGTTATCACTTAATCTTTAAAGATAATAATGAGGTTGCATCTCATATTTATTTTATGCTCTCACTTTACTTTATAATGAAGAGTAAAATAAAGTGCATAGCATGTTTATGTTTATGTCATCACCTAAATACTCTAGAGCTCAAAGACTTGCCCAAGTATCATAAGTAAAGTTTTAGAAAATGGAAGCTTTCCATGAGTGCCATTTCAGCCTTGTGATGATGATGATGGACTTGATATGAGTTCATCTAATCATAAGTGCCAATAGCCTATGTCTTGGAATTTTTCTAAGCTTAGGTGAACTTAGAAAGCATTATGAACATGATTCTATGTTTTAAATCCTTTTTATGGGAAAAATAAATTAGCTACAGCCCTTACTCATGTTTACATGATTTTAATGAGATAAATTAGTTTCTAAAAGATTTTTGAGTTCCTAAAATTATTCCAAGAGAAAACTAGCAACTTATATGCACTTAAAACATGAATTTATGTGATTATGTGTGACAAACATTTCAGTTTCTGCCTTGTTCCTTTGGCCACTGTATTAATTCTGTTTTATGGAGTTAAAATGTGTAAAATTATGTTTGAGTAAAGCAAGGACCGATTTAGGGAAGTTAGGAAAGAATAAGTAACTAGAAAGGACTTAAAATGAGAATTCTAGAACACTTAGACACAAGAAATGTAAATTCTGTTTCAGCATAATTGAACTTAAGGAAAATGGTTTATAATTAGTGGATATGTGTAGGAATCCCTAATAATATAGAGCTTTAGCGAAGGCGGAACTTAGAAAGGGTCAAAGACATAGAATCTAGAACCCGTAATCGAACTATACTATCCTGCTTAATTTATGCAATGCTGTTTGGAAGAGTTAGTGAGCATAAATATTAGAAAGAATTACAAGTAGTGATCCCCTAGGTGTATCAAAGATCTATATTGGGCATTAGGATAACTGAACAGAAGTTCTATGACCCGTAAGGGCCAAAACATAATATACTATAAGATAGGAGATATAACGTGAGTAAGTGATCAAGTAAACATATATTTATGTTATGTTGAGAGCATGTGATAGTATTCATGTTATGTGTATGAGAATATGTAAATTTATGACGTGATTGTTATGATAATGCGACATGTTGTGATTGAGATACATAAGGATTTAAGATGATGATGAAGCGGAGGAATATGTTTATATGAATTTAAAAGATTTGCTTAACTGAGATATTGCATGAGAAATATGTGTTCGATGAGTTATGTGGCATGACTCAAATTTGAGGAAATTCATTGTACAACTATTATCGAATTGCCATCAAATTTGAAAGACTTAAGAAAGTTTTTGGAAAGTGAGATTTTAAAGGTGACATGCTGAGACGCATTTCTTCTACTACGGTGAGAAGAGAAACCCGTAGGGGTATGGTCGTGGAGCCTCCAGTTGATGCGCTTGGAGGAAGGAAAAAGTCTCATGATGGGTGATCCTTAGGCCCCTACCAAGTACTCTAAGAGTCAGGATTATTATGATTGTGATTATGTTACGCTTATCAAGATGATAAGTAAGAACTAGTGACAACTAGTTGAGGTATGAGCTCATAGCCTAGTTTTTAGGGTGGCGATAATACTAGGTTTGATACCTTTATGTCACAAGTTTGAGAAAGAGAAAGGTTTCATGTGAAACTATATGCCACTTATTTGATAAACTCCTGATGACATGGTTTATTGATTTGTGTGCATAAAGTATTGTCATACATTCATGTTTTGCTATGCTACATATATGCATTAAGATTCATGATAAAAGACACGGACCTTGAATAATTACCTTTATGAAACCTCATAATAAACCTTTGTGTAACACCCAAAATTATTTAAAAATTAATTTGAGCTTTGTTATTCGTAATTTCAAAATCTGCAGTCTAACAATGATGAAGGTGGCCCAACGGACCTTTCAAAAAAAAAAATTTGGGTCGGTGAATAGTAACCTTGCGGGGCCTACGGCCCACTGTCGCCGAAACCCTATGTCTTAGATTAGGAAAATAAGGAATTGAGAAAAGAGAGGGTTAAGGTTAGAATAGTTAGGAATAAGGATTTTATACCTGAATTTAATTTTCGAGTAATATTGGTCTAATTGGGTAAGCGTTTACCGTTCGGTGAAATTTCAATGTGCGATTTCTAACACAGAAAGATAGTTTAATCTTATAAAAGGATAATGTCTATCCTTTATATGCTAAGTGTAAGGCTAAGATTTAATCTTGCTTTACAAGATTAAATCCTAGTCATTCATCATATTTTCTTTTTAAAGAATTATATTTCCTATTAGATAATTCTTACTACATGATATCATAATACCATTAAAAACTATAAAACCTTATCACCTTGAGATGCATTCTCGGCCATGAACAAAAAAGGGGCAGCAACCTCCATTTTTTTTTTCAAGAGCTTAGAACTTGATTCAAACCTCAAAACACCTAACCTACACTTACTAAAATTTCAAACTTCCTTCACAAAACTTGTTCTACTCATCATAACCTACAAATCTAACCGATTAGAATTTGAATCCATCACTTTTTCAACTTTGAGGGCACACAATTTGAGGTTAAAGGAAGGGTTTGGTGTTGTTGGGGAAGCGTTGAAGTGAAGCAAAAGCATTATAGAGCATCATTTGGAGTTAAGAGCCACAAATCTCTAAAAGTAGGGTTTTCTTGCCATTTCTTTTTCAAATTTATTCTATGTGATCTGATTAAGCTAGGTCCAAAATTTCTTATTATATTGGTTGATATTATGTTGATATTGATGTATGAATTTTGGTGGAGTGTTTGGATGATATTCAAAATTATTTTTGTCAAAAGGGGTTTTGCTCCAGCTGCTGGATTTTAGGTTTTCCTACTAGCAGTAATTGTTCACGAATTTTCTGGCATATTTGTGGGCATTTTCATGAGCTAGAAAAAACATATGTTGAAGCCAACATCCTAGGCTAGTTCCAAAAATTTTCTTAAGCTCTGATTGTGACTCCTAATGTCTCTAAAAAAATAAGAACCGAAGTGGTTTCTATGCTTCCTGGATTAGTGGAACTGAAGCTATGAATTTGTATAATTTTATTAACATAGCAAATGATTGAATTATCCTTTGAAATTTTTACAGGATATTGTCAACATCTCTAAGTATGCCCATGATTTTTATTTTGAACAGATTCAATCATTTGTTAGGGTTAAAAATTATGAGAATCTAGTTTAAGACTGAGTATAAGGATCTTGACCACTAAAATTGTTGAATTTTATTATCGTAGTTAGAGAACTCTTTTTACCTCGAAATTTTTATGGACCTCGTGGACATATTGAAGTATCTCAGGGAATTTTCATAGCCTTTAAATTGATTTTTAATTTGTGAAATAAATCATGCTAGTAACTCCTAAATTCTGCCAAATGCTGTCTTTGTCCTGGAAATGAATTAAACTCTTGATTTAAAAGTCAAATGATCTTTAGTTCAAGTATGATGTACATGAATGCATGCTAGTGACATTAAAGATTGGTTTATGAGAAATGAATGAGAATTACTTGTGATTGATTGTATATATAAGCTTTAGGCTTGCGATGGTAAAAAAAAAGAAACGTGATAAATGAATGATATATATATTGAAAACATTACGACATTTAGAAACTATGCTAACGCATATAGTAATGTAAGCTTGAGGATGATGTACATACTAAGTAAAGAATGAAGTCTCCTTTAGTTCGAAAAGGGCACGCAAAGGCCCCTTTAGTCTATAAAGGGCACAAGAGAAGGTCCCCAAAGGTCCACTGAATGTGTAAAGGGCACGGGAAGGTCCCACTGAATGTGTAAAGGGCAGGGAAGGTCCCTTTAGTCTGAAAAGGGCAAGAAAAGGTCCCATTCAATGCACTGAGGGCACGTAAAGTTGAAAATAAATTATTATGATGTTGAGTAGTATGACATATGTATGTGAGTGATGGAGTAATTAAAATAAATCCACTTGGAAGAATGACTTTTGAACTTTAAAATAAGCCTTTGATATGTGTTTCATGCTCACAATTTTACTAATAAATTGAAGTGGCTGGGACGATAATGATGACATGAGTTTCATTATATGTTTTGGGATGCCCTCCTGAGAATTTTAGAATTCTCATTCCTATGTGTTTGTTTAGATGTCGTCTCAGGTTAATTCTAGAGACGGTGAAGCCCTACAAGAAAGACTAAATTGGAAACCTGTAACTTAGTTGTGGAGACTCATATATATTGTACTTAGATATGTACATGTATCTATAAATATAGTAAAGAACAAATATGTAATAAAGCTCATAGAAGAGCTTCCTTTTGTACTTGAATTGTACTAAATAAATACTTTGTTTCCTAGTTATATATTTTGATAGAACCACGAGTTAGTTACTACACGATTCGATTGATTCTTGCTATAGATAATTAAGAAAGGTCCACTAATTAACAAGTAACAACTCTTGAGTACGATGTCATGGCTTAAGCATGATGTCATACTTAGGAGGATGTTACACTTTGCATGTTAAATATTTTCATAATAAACCCAAGGTTCCTTGGGACGTACTCGATGATAGTAGGATAGGAGGTTTCCCTATTAAGATTCTTTAGTAAGATTCTCACCTTCTCTTTCTCTCTTTTCCCATTACGTCTTCAGATCTAGATGGCATGGTTCGTGATCTTCGTTGACACCGATTTGGGAGGTGCACTTTGACCTGGAGACATCGTCGTATCTTTTTGAGGGTCTTTGTGCTGTCCACATTTTGCGTCATAGGATGCCGTTCGCGTCCAGTTTCCAGCTTTCACTTCATTCCTACCTCACCGTATGGGATAACCTGATCTCGAGAGGACTCAACCCTGCGGCGGGGGACTCATCGTGCCTGCCCTTTGGCTTTAAGTGCGCAACTTCCTGAGTATGTTTTTCGCTCGAGGCGTTAGAGCTGACCCGTGAGAGGACACCCACCCACGTCTCTCGGAGGATCTACCCCTCCGCCCCCATGGACATCGGAGAAGGCAGAGGACATGGTGATGCAGAGGCTAGCTCAACGCCTAGAGATGCGCCCACATCGAGAAGGTCACGTCTGTCCCTCTTCCGCTTGCATGCACCCGAGGAGCTCACAGTTCATTGGGTACATACCTTCTAGGATGAGGATCGGGCATCACAGTAGGTTTAAAGGGAGGTGTAGCTATAGCTGGGGTTTGATCTTTTGGGGCTTCCCTATACTTATTGTTTATGTTTACTTTCTTTATGTATTTTCTTGTTCTGTGTATCGCAAGCTCTCCCATTTCTATGGGTATGACTTTATTTAGTCTTTATTCCAGTTGGTGTATTAAGCAACATGTGTTCAACTATGATATCTAATATTATGATATTTGCTTCTATGGATGAAAATGTCCTTTACTACTTCCAAAAAATTGTGTGTTTAAGTTTCTCTCCTGCTTACGTTTCGCTCATGTTGGTATACGACGACTTCCATTTTGGTTTACGTGTTTTCAAAAAAAAAAATTTAGCTGTATTTTCGCTAAGTAATTTTACAAATGAGTTTAAAAGGAAGTAATAATTATTAATTAATCTTAATATGTCCTAGGCGTGTTGGGTTAAATATTAGGGTGTTAGGTAAGACTAGGATTTAATCATGAATTACAAGATCAAATCCTAGCCATTCATCTTGATTTCTTGGTCAAAGAGTATAGATTTTATATTAAATAATTCTTACAACCTAATCTAAACCATTTACAGCCACAAAATCTTCTCCTTGAAGCCAATATAATTTTAGCTAGCAAGCTTAAAGGGCAGCCACCATTGTTGTCTTCTTCATAAGCTCAAATTTCAATTTCAATTCACCAAAACACTTGCCCAACATTGCTAAAACCATAAACTTCCTTCATTGAACTTGTTATACACAAGCTATAAATTTGTCTAATTTTGTTACTATATTAAATGATCGAATTTTCCTTTGAAATATTTTGTAGAGTGTTAAGGACATATTGAAGTCCAACCCTGAATTTTAGTAGGACTTTATATGTTCATTTGATAGGGTAATAAAATTGAGACCTTTGGTTGTGACTGAAAGTAATTCTAACCTCGAATTTGTAGAATTTTGTTAATATAGTTAGAGAATGATTCTTGCTTTGAAATTTTTATAGGATCTTGTGGAGATATTGAAGTGTCATGGATAATTTTTGTATCCTTGGAATTGGTTGTTTGATATACGAACTAGTCTTTGCTAGATAAGTGTAAAATTTACCATTGTGCTATAAATGAACCAAAGCCTTGAATTGATGAGATAATGGCATTTGGTACTAGTATGACATGACTACTTGATTATGAATATTTGAGCATGTGACTTGTGATATATAAATACATGCAGATGAGGCATGATTGAAATCACATTGTGAATGAATGCCTATATGTGCTTATTGCGTGCATTTGGAAAAGCAAAGTAAATGATGCATATATATGGTAAAAGATAATTTATGAACGTCAATTGTACGTGTTTTAACATATGAACAAAACAAAAATAGGACTTATGTTAAATGAGAAGATGACAAAAAGAGGAACTTCCCTAGATTTATTATGAGTTGGTAGACGTATCAGCGAAGATGGTCTATGTGATTTGGAGAGGAAAAAATGAAGTCTAATGATCATGTATAGGAATAAGCTCACTCCTGATAAGTAGTCTATTTCCGATGTGTGGTGTTATCCATTCCAGATACCATTTGGTATAAACTAAGTCTTTCCTATGTCGATGAAAGAGAAGAATGCACTCAATTGAGTTCTATGGCCACAAGTGAAACCAGTGCACTTTAAGAAAAGTCCACTGCATCTATCATAAGCATACTCATGTTATTCTAAATTTCCTACCAAGGATGATTTACTATGTGTTGGAACATTATGATACATGTGCATTAAGTGATTGAATACTAAAAGAAACCCACTTCGAAAGGATGACTTTAAACTCTAAAATGAATCTTTAATATGTCTAGCATGATCATATTTTTTTAATAAACCGAAGTGGTGTGATAATGATGATGACATGGATTTCTTTATTATGTAATTTGGGGATGGACTCCTGAGAATTTTAGAATTCTCACCCCTATGTATTTGTGTTCCAGTGTCATCTTCAGTTGATCCTGACAACAAGTGAGGCCGCTACACAAAAGAAATTAGAGTTCCAAGTAGTTTAGTAGTAGAGACTTGTATCTATGTTGTACTTAGTTATATGTATAAGTCTATAAATATAAGAGATAAAAAGCTCATAGAAGAGCTTCCTTTTATACTTGACATTGTATTCAATAAATGTTTAATTTCTTCGCTATATATTTTAATAGAACCATAGATTAGTTACTACACGATTAGATCGATTTTGCTATAGATAATTAAGAAAGGTTTGTTAATTTATAAGTAACAACTCCTAAGTATAATGTCATGACTTAAGAATGATGTTGTACTATGGAGGGTGTTACAATAAGGCTCTTTCCAAAGAAACAGTAGCATCCATTGGTGCTTTTTTCTCTATATCTGTTTCAGCAAAGTCAACATCACAGTATCCTACAATCTCACACGATGTACCTTTCTCGTACCACAAACCAAGATTTGTAGTACCAAATAAAAATCTCAAATTCTTTTAATAGTATTTAAGTGTGATTATCTTAGGTTAGATTGAGATCTAGCACAAATTTCCACACTTAATTGAATGTCTGGTTTACTTCCTATAAGATCCAGAAGTGAATCAATTATTCCTCTATAACTGCTTCTGATACCTTTTGACCGTTCTCATCAGCATTGAATGACTGAGATGGATGCATGGGGGTACTCATGGGTTTTACTTGATCCATATTAAACTTCTTCAAAAGCTCTTTTGTATACTTTTCTTGATGGATCAAGGTTCCTTCCCTTTGTTGTTTTATTTGAAGGTGAGAAAAAACTTGAGTTCACCCATCATGCTCATCTCAAATTCACTTTGCATTAATTTTGAGAACTTTCCACAGAAAGAATGATTGGTAGTGCCAAATATAATGTTATCAACATATATTTGAACTTTTAGAAAGTGATTATATTGTTCAAGGGTAACAGGGTTGTACTAGCTTTATCTCTCTTGAACCCATTCTTCATAAAAAGGTACTCAGCCTTTCATACCAAGCTTGGGGACCTTGTTTCAGACCATATAGTGCCTTTACTAACTTGAAGACATGGCTGGGAAGGTTTTCACTTTGAAAACCTAGAGGTGCTTCACATACACTTCCTCTAAGAGGAATACATTTAGGATCACAGACTTAACATCCATTGGTAAAGAGTGAATACCTTGAAGCAGCAAAAGCAAGTAGCATTCTTATGGCTTCAAGCCTAGCAGTGGTGCAACGTTTTATCATAATCAATTCCTTCTTTTTGATTATAACCTTGTATAACCAACCTTGCTTTATTTATGATGACGTTTCCATCTTTATCCAGCTTGTTTCTGAACACTCATTTGTTTCAAATGATGGTCTTCCCTTTGGGCTTTTCCATGAGCATCCAAACTTTGCTTTTCTTGACTGATCCAGTTCCTCTTGCATAGAATCCACCCAACTTTGATCGTTTAAAGCATCTTCAATGCAATTAGGCTCGATGGTGGATATGAAAGCAAAGTTAGACACATTTCTGAGGGATGATCTTCTCTCACACCCTTGGAAATGTCACCTAAAACCTTGATATTGGAAGTGCTTTTATTAGAAACTCCTTTGTAGTTCTTGTAACCTTGATGTTCTTCAGCTTCTCTTTCATCCCTAGATTGCTCTTCTTTATGCTCAGAAATTTCACTTTCTAAGGGATTTGGAGTTTTGAGTAAGCTTTTTGAGGAGTCCATGTCCTGTAGCTTACTTTTTTAATATTGCACTTTCATTTGCTTGCCTTCTAAGGATTCCTTGAGGTTCAATTCTCAAGATTATCATCTAGCTCTTCAAGATCATCAACAAACTCCTTCTTAAGCTCTTTAAATTTGATATGGATGGTCTCTTCAATGCATAATGTCATCTTGTTATACACCCAATAAGCTTTGGAAGCAAAAGTATCCTAAGAAAATTCTATCATCAGATTTAGATCAAACTTTGCAAGTTTATCCTTGGTGTTAAGAATAAAGGGGATAAACCAAATATATAGAAGTAAGATATGTTGGGTTTTCTACCCTTCCATTGCTCATAAGGAGTTTTCTTGACAATTGGCATTAGAAATATTCTATTTTGAATATAGCACGAGGTGTTTACAGCCTCTTCTATAAATATTTTGATAAATCACTTTCTAAAAGCTTGGTTTTGACTATCTCTTGTAAGCTTCTGTTCTTTCTTTCAACAACCTCATTTTGTTAGGGAGTTCTAGGTGTAGAGAACTCATGAGAGATGCCATGATTTTCACAAAACTTTCAAAAATATGATTTTCAAATTCTCCTCCAAGATTTGATCTAATAGATGTAATTTGAGAATCTTTTTCATTATGACACATTTTACAAAAATCTTGAATCTTTCAACCACCTCATCCTTAGAAGCTAAGAAGATAACCTATGTGAATCTAGAGAAACCATCCATAATGAGAATGCAATATCTTTTCCTAGTAAGACTTGCATTCTTGGTTGGTTCAAAAAGATCCATATGTAAAAGCTCAAGTGGCTTAGTGGTTGAAACCACATTCTTGTTACGGAAAGAAGCCTTGGTTTGCTTACCTTTCTCATTGGAATCACAACTTGTTCCTTGTCATATTTGATCTTAGGCAGTCCTTTAACATGCTCTTGAGATAGCTCCCAAATAAGCTTCAAATGAGCATGTCCAAGCTTCTTATGCCACAACCACTTATTATCCATGAAGGATGCTAGACATTTTACATGTTGATCTAGAAGGTCATCCAAAAATAACACATAAGTGTTATCATGTCTCTTGCAGATAAAATGACTTGTCTAGAAGTAGGATTTACAATTTTTCAAGCATGAGCATTAAATAAAATGTTAAAGCCTTAGTCAGGATTAATGCTCAACAAATTATGAACCAGACCATCAACAAGTAAAACATCAAAAATTTGGTGAGAGTCATCCTTACCAACATTTCCTATTCATGTGACCTTAGGCTTACCTCCATTGAGCAAATTTGTGATCCAGAGTTCTTGTGTAACACCCTAATATTTAACCCAATACGCCTAGGACGTACTTAGATTAATTATTAGTCATTACTTCCTTTAAAACCTCTTTTAGAAATTAACTTAGCGGAAAATACAGGTAAATTTTTTTGAAATGATTTATATAAAACAAAGTGCGAGCCTTGCGCGTGACATATAAACGACGTGATGCGGAAGAATACATAAAACATCAGGACATAAACATTAAAGAACACATCCATCATAAACATCATTCCTCATTACATTAGATAATATAGTTTAGTACATCATAACAGAAATATAACAGAAGCATAAAGTCTTACCCATACTAGTGGGCAGAGCTTGCAATACAATGATATCAAAGGATGACAAATACATGAAACAACCCCAAAAGATAAGCACCTAACTATCGCTACCCTCTCTCTCCAAGCCTCCTGGCGATCCGATCTCGTTGGGGAGATGTAGCCCGCGACTGATGAAGTTCCTCGGATGTAGCCTAATGAAGAGGGGATCTAGGCATAGCAATCGAGGGACAGTGTGGCCTCCGCGTCGTGGTCGCCTCTCGGCTGTCGAACGCACCTCGTATGCCTCGGCTGGTGACGTGTCCTCGCTACCTCCCAGAGACCCATAGGAAACGAAGGGAAGAGCCCTAGACGAGGAAGGATGGGCACGACGGGCCTGCTCATCTCGGGTCGTGTCCTCTCAAAGATCAGAGTCGTCGCCAAAGGGTGAAGTCGAATCAAAACGATAGCTGGAGACGGGGAAAGCAAAAGGGTGTCCCACGTATGCAAAACGCGCACCTCGCAATGACCCTTGAAGTGGTAGGACTGATGCTCGGGGTCATAGTGCACCTCCCATGTGGGCGGGTCAATGAAAATCACGACGACGCCATCGATATCTGAAGACGTAACGGAAAGAAAGAGAGAGGAGTTCTTACTAAAGAATCTCAGTAGGGAAATCTTCTATCCTAGTGTCATCGTTTACGTCCCAGGAACCTTGGGTTTATTATGAAAAGGTTAAGCATGCATAAGTTCATTATGAGGTTTTCACAAAGGTTTTTATCCAAGGTCCATGTCTTTTATAATGATTCTTAATGCATGTATGCAACATAATATTTCATGGATGCATGGCAGCACTTTAGGTAAATCAAACAATAATTCAAACAACATTTGAGTGGCATGAAACTTTTCTTTGAACATCTTTCCTTTTCTCATACTTGTGACACCAATAATATAGTAACCGCACCCCTTAAACTAGGCTATGAGCTCATACCTTAACTAGTCGTCACTAGTTCTTACTTATCCTCTTGATAAGTGAATCATAAACATAATCATAATCATCATAATCCCGACTCCCAGAGTACGGGTAGGGGCCTAAGGATCACCCATCATGGGACTTTTTCCTTCTTCGAAACGCATCGACTGGTTAAGACCAACGACTTGTCCGCTTTGGAGGGCTAATGTCTATGCCCTCACGGTTTTACCTTCTCCTCACTGGAGCGGGAAGTACGTCTCGGTGTGTCACCTTAAACATCATATACTTTCATCCTTCGAAACGCATCGACTGGTTAAGCCAACGACTTGTCCGCTTCAGTATGCCTCGACGTCCATACCCCACGGGTTTACTTTCTCCTCAGAAGGAGAAATGCGTCTCGGCATATAACTTTAAACTTCATTTTTCTCAAAAACTTTCTTTTGTCCCTCAAATTTGACGGAAATTCGCGGCATAACGCTACTCTCAGAATTTCCTCAAATTGAGTCATGCCACATAATTTCAGTCACATGCATAATTTTCATGGAACTTTCTCATTGCAATAACTTTCTAGTTCACATGAGCATATTCCTCAATTTCATTCATAGCTTTGAAACATTATACATCTCAAACACAACATTTCATCATATCACCAAATCAAATTATGCACATAAAGTTTCATGCTCAAGGAACTTAACATAACCACATCATCATAAGTGTGCACGAGGTTCATCATCATAATCATACTCTCTCGTCCACCTATCTCATAGTATCTTATGCGTTGACCCCTTACGGGCTTTAAACTTGCATTTCGGTCATTCTAATGCTCACTAAGGATTTTTATAACACCTAAGGGATCATTACTTAAAATTCTCACTAAGTTTTAGGCACACTTAAAATTCCAAACAGCATTATGTAGTTTGGGCCGGAAAAATATCATATACTTACGGGGCTCTAGAATCTCGTTCTTGACCCTTTTTAAGATCCGTCTTCGCCTAAGGCTTCATAATCAATCCCTAAACCAATTATGAGGGATTCCTAGGCATGTTTACTAACTTATAACTTACTTTTCCTCAATTTAGCTTTGCTGGACAGAATCACATTTTGCCATGTCTAAGTGTGCTAGAATTCCTATTTTAAGTCCTTATCATCACCTTAAGCTTAGTAATTAATACCTAATCATTTATGAAAGGTTTTTATGCATATCCTACTGATTATGAACCATTTACACTTGAATTAATTATGCTGGAACATTTTTGCAAATTTGTGCATTAAGGTGTTCTAGAATTCTCATTCTTGATCCTTTTAAGTTACTTATTCTTTTCTAACTTCTCTAAATCGATCATCCCTTCACTCAAACATAATTTTACACATTTTAACACCTTAGAACAACATTTGTACAGCAGCCAATCATGAAGGGCAGAACCGAAATCATAAGCCCATAAAATCACATAATCTCATGAATTAAAATGCATACAAGTTGCTAGTTTTCTCTTGGAACAATTTTAGGAACTCAAACTCTTTTAGAAACCAATTTATCTCATTAAAATCATTAAAGTCCAAGCAAGATCAGTAGCTAAATTAATTTGCTCATAAAATAGATTTAAAACATATAATCTCATTCATAATGCTCCTTAGGTACTCCTAAGCTTAGAAAAATTTCAAAACATGGCTATGGGCACTTGTGATTAGATGAACTCACACCAAGCCCATCATCATCACCACAAGGCCAACATGGCTTCATTGAAAAACCAACGTTTTCTAAAACTTTACATTGGATACTTGGGCAAGTCTTTGAGCTCTAAACCATTTAGGTGGTGACATAAATTTAAACATGCTATGCAACTCATTTTACTCTTCTTTTAGAAAATAAAGTGAGAGCATAAAATAAATATGAGGTGCACTCATTTATTATCTTTAGAGTTTAAGTGATGGCATAAAATATAAACATGATAAACAAGAAAGTAAACATGAAATGCAAGGTTCAATTCTTTATTTTAGTGCTCTAGGCCTCTTGGATATCCCAAATCAACAATCAACTTAAAGGTTGAAATAGGTAGGCTTTGAGATTTATTAAGTGATGATGCACATTCTTGTTTTAATCTTTAAGTTGCTTAGTGATAGCTTGAAAATAAACATGCTATGCAAAGCATAAAAGTAAACATGAATGCAACTCCTTTTAATCTTAACTAGAGCTCTTCCAAGACTTAAAAGGAACATAAAAACCTCAACCCATTATGTATCATAAAGTGAGCTTTAGAGTTCTTAGCATTAAGACACCAAGGAAGTCTTATGTTCTTCGAACACCATCATCAAGCTCAAGGAAATGATTTTTCAAGAGACAACCTTTCAAACAAATAAAAAGGGCTACCTTAACATTTTTAGCAAACTTTGTTCAAGAGAGGAAAGGAAAAACCGAAACCATTGAAGAAAAAGAAATAAAAACCAAAGCTTGGACAAGGCAAAAAGGAAAAACCAAAACCTTAGAGGAATGAAGACTAAAACTTTGAACTAGGAAAAACCAAGGAGGAACCGGAATCATAAAGGAAAGGAAATGAAAAACCAAAACTTTGAACTTGCAAAGAAAAGGAAAAATTGAGTTTGTATATGGTCCTAGACCAAGATCCAAGCTTTAGAGGTTTCTCTCATGGCAAACACCAAACTATCTCGATGAGACCTCATCATCAAGCTAAAGATTGGTTTGTAAAATGGCCTCATGGCCGAAAATACAAAGGGAAGAAAAAGAGTTTGAAACCAAGAGAAAACTAGAAACTTTTCTCAAAGAAAGTAAAGAAAACTTGAAAGAAAACCCTTACCAAGTGAAATCTTGAAAGCTTTGAAAGAAAGCTTGAGTTTGCAAGGAAATGAGAAGACAAAATCTTCTCTTGGTGAGCAACAAGGATTCGACCTTCAAAGGTTCTCAAGGAAGATGATTTTTCCTTGAGGATGTAAGCTTGGAAATGGTGAGGTTTGGTGTTTAGGAGGTGTTCTAAGGTATGAGAGTGGTGGTTAGAGGTGGTTTGTGGTGGCTCAAGGTGGTGGTGGTGGTGGTGGTTCTTTGAGGAAGGAAGAAAAAGAACTTAGAGGAAGGGAAAATGAGAGAAAATGAGAGAAAGTGCAAGGAAACTCAACTTAGCAAATGATCAAAAAGGTGTCCAAGCTTTCCAAGGTGTGGTATTTATAAAGAATGAAATGTTGTGGCTAATTTAGGGGGAGGGTTGGCCAAAATTCATTGGCCTTGGAGGGAAGGAAAATATCTTCCAAAGCTTGTCTTGGAAGCTTGGTTAAAGTGCTAGCTTAGGTGTAGTCAAATCCTAGCTTTTGCATAGCCTTTTTGGATGAAATTTGAACTCAAAATTTGTGGCTTTTGGGGGGAAATTCTAACTAGATTAACAATTTTAAAACAATTCTTTTGGTCAAAAAGGTGGTAGACAAATTTCCTTGATTTAAGGAAATTGGAGAGAGAAAAATACTATTCATTACTTTTTGATTAGACATCTTGAATTAAAGAATGTAATTAGAACTTGACTAAGCAATTTTAGTTTCTAATCAACCTAAATAAATCATTTTGACTCTAGATTAATTTCGAAATAAATTAATCTTCGATTAGAGCCTAATATTGCTTAGGTTCGCTAATTGCTTCATTAGGCGCATGTACACTGTTCTAGGGGTAAAACGGTAATTTGCACTAAACTGCTCGACCTTCCGCCAAGCTAAACATCAAATATTACTCTAAAACATCATTCTAAACTTCCTGGAAAATTTCCGTCTCAACGGCACCCTTTACCGTGTAGACACGGGGGGTATTTTGGTCATTTTGAGCCGAAAGTTTAGAAAATAAGATTTTCACCTCGAAAATCATTCATAACAACGTAATCCCCTCTAAACATCAAGTTGACCCATTCGAGGGTTGCTGGGGCAATTGTCCTCAAATTTCGGGTAAAAATGACCTCAGGGGCATTTCGGTCATTTGTACTCTCGCGGCAAAAATCGGGGCGTTACATCTTGGGCTTCATGTAACACCCAAAAAATTATTTAAAAATTAATTTAAACTTTATTAGTGAGAATTTAAAAAATCTGACAGTTTTAGCAATGATGAGGACAATCCAATGGATGTGAAAAAAAAAAAAGAAATATGAATAGTGACTTACGGGCCAACAAGTTTGGACGAAAGAACCCTAAAGCGAGGAGATGCCCAGGACTGAGAAAAGGCATGGTTAAGGTTAGAAATGGTTAGGAATAAAGATTTTATACCTGAAAATTAATTTCGGGCAATATGATTTACCCAAGTACGATGTTTCACCCATTCGGTAAAATTTTGGTATGCGATTTCTAACATCGAAAGATAGTTTAATCTTTATAAAAGGATAATGTCTATCCTTTAAGGCCAAGTGTAAGGATAAGATTTAATCTTAATTAACAGATTAAATCCTAGTCATCCATTTCTTTTTATTATTAGAAAGAAACTATACTTTATCTACATGATTACTACATTTATATCAAGATAATGCAAAGTCACCAAACCTTATCATTTGGACATATCATTATTGGCTAGCCAGAGAGAAAAGACTAGCCTCCATTTTTGCTTCTCAAAGAACTTGGAAATTTGATTCAAACCTCCAAACTCCTAACCTACACTTAATAAAACCTCAAACTTCCTTTACTAAACTTACTCCACTCAACACAATCAACCAAACTAACTAATTAGAATTTGAATCCATTAACCTTTTGCACTTGGAGAGCTCACAACCTGTTGTTAAAGGAAGGGTTTGGTATTGTTTGGAAGGCTTGGAAGTGAGGAAAAAATATTTTGAACATCTTTTTGAGTTAAGAGCCATAAATCTCCAAGTATATGGCTTTTGAACCTCTTTTGCTTCAAATCAATCCTATTTTTAGTTTCCAATTTACTTATTATTTTTGGGTTGTATTGGTTGATATTATATAGATATTGATGTGTTTAATTTGGTGGAATGTTTGGATAATGTTAGAAAACTCTTTTTGGCAAAATAAGTTTTGAATCATGTTCCTGGAATTCTGGATTTGCAGGTTATTGTTCATGATTTTTCTAAAGTTCTTGCAGATGGATTCATGAGCTAAAAAATTTTATATGATGAAGCTAACATGTTAAGGTGTTTTCAGTATTTTTACTATTTTCTAAAAATTAGAAACCAAGACAGTTCAGGTTTCTACCTGCATAGTCAAGTCTAGAGCTATAAATTTTGCTAATTTTGTTACTATATCAAATGATTGATTTTTCCTTTGAAATTTTACAGGGTGTTGAGGACATATTGAAGTCGACCCTTGAATTTTTGTATGATTTGATATGTTCATTGGATAGGGTTAAAATTGGGAACTATGGTCGTTAGATTAAATAGAGGGTTTCTGACCTCAGAATTTGTCTAATTTTGTTAACATAGTTAGAGAATGATTCTTGCTCTTAAATTTTTACAAGAGCTTAGGGACACATTGAGGTGTCATGGAGAATTTTTGTAACCGACTTGGTTGTTTAATATGCGATCTAATTTTTGCTATATAAGTGTAAAAATCTATCATTGTGCTGGAAATGAACCAAAGCCTTGAATTTATGATATAATGACATTTTGTACTAGTATGACATGAGTACTTGAATATGGATAATTGAACATGTGAAATTATTGATGATGTTAGGCACATATAGATATGAATACTTATTACAATTGCTTATATGCAAAAGAAAAGCAAAAGATTATGCTTCTTGGGTCAAAGAAAGTAAAATTGGTTTGTTAGGGAAAGTAAACCTGACTACCCTTTAATTGAGTTGGGGAAAGTAAACCTAGCAAGGAATAGGTCTATGTGAGAATTAGAGAAAGTAAATTTATTGATCATGTATAGGAATGAGCTTAGTCTTGAAAAGACGTCTATTACCCTAAAGTGGTCAAAGACACAAAGGTCGAGGGCTAAGATAAGTTAAAGTAGCAATTGTCCTAACTAGTCATTTATCTTATGTTCAAAGTGAATAATTTTAGTATCGATATTGAGGCCAATATGTTTAAATTGTAATTTAACGTATGTGTTTTATATGATGCTATGTATATGTTAAAAGATTAAATAATAAAGGAATCCACTTCGGAAGGATGATTTTACAACTTTAAAATGAACCTTTTTAATAAACCAAAGTGCCTAGGATGATGACGATGACATGAATTTCAGTATATGTTTGGGGATGCCCTCCTGAGAATTTTAGAATTCTCACCCCTATGTTGTGTATTCTAGTATCGCCCTAGGTTGATCTAGAGAATAAGGAGATTGTTGCAGCGAAGGAAATTAGATTTCAAGTAGTTTAGTGGGGAGACTTATATGGGTTGTCTTAGTTTATATATATATATATATATATATATATATATATATATATATATAGATGTATATGTCTATAAATATAATAGATAATAGATGTGTATTAAAGCTCATAGAAGAGCTTTCTTTTATATCTTGACTTTGTATTCAATAAATATTTCATTTCTTTGTTATATATTTTAATAGAATCATGAATTAGTTACTTCACAATTCGATCGATCTTGCTATAGATACTCAAAGGGTCCATTCATTTATGTGTAACGACTTCTAAGTCTAATGTCATGACTTAAAGATGATGTTGTACTTGGCAGAGTGTTACGCTTCAGTTTCTGAACCACTTCTTGGATCTAGACATATGTCTGGAGTAGCCACTGTCCATGTACCATTTGTTGTCTTAGTCAACGTGCATTTCAAACACACTGCAACAAAAATAGTTTTTACTTTAGGTACTTAGACATTCTTAGGTCCTTTTGGGCTTGTCTTATAAGGGGGAGGTTTCCCAACTTGTCTAACAGATTTCTTCCTCACGAAACACTTGTAAGGTGGGTGTCTTTTTCTTGTTATAAAAGTACAAGAAACTTTGGAAATTACTTCTTATTACAATCAGGTGGGTTTCTGACCTCTTGACTTTGTCTAATTTTGTTAATATAGTTAGAGAACAATTATTGTTCATAAATTTTACAGGAGCTTGGGGACACATTGAGGTGTCATGGAGAAATTTTGTAACCTTGGAATTGGTTGTTTGATATGCAATCTAATTTTTGCTATATAAATGTAAAAATCTCCATTGTGCTGGAAATAAACCAAAGCCTTGAATTGATGATATAATGACATTTTGTACTAGTGTGACATGAGTACTTGAATATGGATGATTGAACATGTGAACTTATTGACAATGTTAGGCACATACAGATATCAATACTTATTACAATTGCTTATATACAAAAGAAAAGCATAAGATTATACTTCTTGGGTTGGAGAAAGTAAACGTGGTCTGTCGGTGAAAGTAACCTGACTACCCTTGAATTGAGTCAGGGAAAGTAAACCCAACAAGGAATGGAGAAAGTAAATCCAATGATCATATATAGGAATAAGCTTAGTCTTGAAAACGGTCTATTACCCTAGAGTGGTCAAAGCCACAAAGGTCAAGGGCCAAGATAAGTTGAAGTAGCAATTATCCTAAGTAGTCCTTTATCTTATGTGCTAAGTGAATAATTTTAGCATCAATATTGAGGCCAATATGTTTAAATTGTAATTTAATAGTATATGTTTTATATGATGCTGTATGTATATTAAGAGATTAAATAATAAAGGAATCCACTTCGGAATGATGATTTTACAACTTTAAAATGAACCTTTAATATGTATTGTGTGATCACATTTTCTTAATAAACCGAAGTGTGGGACAATGACGATGACATGAATTTCAGTATATGTTTGGGGATACCCTAATGAGAATTTTAGAATTCTCACCCCTATGTTTTGTATTCCAATGTCGTCTCAGGTTGATCTAGAGAATAAGGAGGTTGCTGTGTGAAAGAAATCAAATTTGTAGTTGTTTAGTGGGGAGACTTTGTATCTATTGTACTTAGTTTTTATATATATATATATGTCTGTAAATATAATAGATAACAGATGTGTATTAAAGCTTATAAAAGAGCTTTCTTTTATATCTTGACTTTGTATTCAATAAATATTTCGTTTCTTTGTTATATATTTTAATAAAATCACGAATTAGTTACTTCACGATTCGATTAATCTTGCTATAGATAATCAAGAATGGTCAATTAATTATGAGTAACGACTCCTAAATCTAATGTCATGACTTAAGGATGATGTTGTACTTGGCAAGGTGTTGCACCTCATGTTTTTGAACCATTTTTTGGATTCAGACATGTGTCTAGAATAGCCACTATCCATGTACCATTTGTTGTCTTGGTCAACGTGCATTTTCAGACATACTTGCAACTAAAATAGTTTTTACTTTAGGTACCTAGACATTCATAGGTCCTTTTAGGTTTATCTTAAGAGGGGGAGGTTTCCCAACCTCTCTGACAAATTTCTTCCTCATGAAACATTTGTTAAGATGGGTGTCCCTTCTTTGATAAAAAGTACAAGAAACTTTGGAAATTACTTCTTGTCAGGTGGGTGTCTTTTCTTATTACAATTTCTTCATCATGTTTTTCCTTTTTAATCCATTTCACTCTCACATCACAACCCTGTCTTTTGGAAATAAGGCCTTTGGCTGCCAAGTATCAGTTCAAGATTCTTAGAGTCATTTACCATTTTCTTAGATTAGATTTGAGAAGTTTTGAAGTCCCCTCAAGTCCAAAAATTATTTTATGAGCCTTTTGATCTTTTTCTGTGACTTCAACTTCTAAGACTTTGAGATTTACATTTAAAAACATGTTTTCTCAATTTATTTCTTCCTTCTCAAGCCTTAGATTCTCTACATCTAATTTGGCATTTTCAAGTTCAAAAACCATTATCTGATGGTTCTTTCAAGGTTGAGATAGTGAGAGGAGAAAGTTTGAGAATTTTTGAGCAACTCATCATATAATGCAACTAATTCATCATAAGAGAGATCAAGTTCAGATATTTTTACCTCAGGTTCTCCTTCTAAAGCATAACTAGCCATGAAGCATAGGTTTGCAACATTTTCCAGCTCATTCTACCTTTCTAACTGTCCTTCTCCTCCTTTGAGTCACTCCAAGTTGCTAACATTCCCTTTTTCTTGGAGGAAAACTTCTTCTATGGACCTTGAGCTTGGGCAGTCATTTTGAAGTATCCCTTCTCTCCCAAGTTATAGCAAGTGACATTTTCCACTTTTCCCTTGCCTTTCTTGTCCTTTATGAAGTTAATATCTTTTATTCTCTTCATTCTACTTCTCCAAGCTTTTGACATTTTCCTCACAAGCATAGAGATCTCATCTCTATCTTCTTCTTAAGATTCTTCATCAAATTATTCCTTGTCATCAGAGGTTTCAAGCAACTTTCATTGCTTTACCCTTATTCTATTTCTGATGTGATGACTTCAGGGCCATGGACTTACTCTTCTTTATGGGTTCACAATGAACTTTGGAGAGCACAACCTTATGGGTTTTGAGTGACCCAATGAGTGTTTCCAAACCAAGATTTTGAAGGTCTTTGGTTTTTATAATGGCTGTGACTTTGGGTAGCCATTTAGCAGGGAAGCTTCTTAAAATTTTTCTAACCAATTTAGAGTTAGAATATCTTTTTCCAAGTCCCTTCATTTGGTTTACAATGTGCATGAACCTTGTTGTAATGCGGAGAGTGATCAGGATGTGAGAAGGCACAGGCAGCTCCTTCCTCCAAACGAAGGGGTACATGAATGAACCGATTACACACCTGAATGAGAGGGATCCTAAGTTTGTATAGGCATGAGACTATACAGTTAAGGAGGGCTCATATGAATTGATTAGTACTACCTATGCCATAAAGATGAATCTTTCTTCGGTAGCCCATCACGAAAGAACTTAAGTTAAGCGTGCTTGACTTGAGGTAATTTTAGGATGGGTGAACTCCTGGAAGTTTTTCAGGAAGCGTGTGAGTGAGGACAAAGTGCGCTGAAAAACCAATGTTGGTTTGTGGGGACGTTGTCAATCCATAAAGCGCGGGATGTACAATTGTGGTCATGTCATCAATACTTTCTTGCTCAGTCATTTTGAAAATCTCTTATTTATAGATCAACATGTTGATCTTTGTCTCTTTGACTTGATTAGTGCCTTCATGCAACATGTGTAGTCTGTCCAGATCTCATTGGCCATGCCACAAGCAATGATTTTATCATATTCTGCTTTGCTTAGTGCACACATGAGTAGGTACTTAGCTTTGGAGTTTAGCTGAACTCTAGCTTTATGTTGCTCTGTGCACCTACTCCTAGGGACTTCTCTGGAAGTTGAAAGTGCATCATCAATTCTAGGAACATGTTCCGTTCAAGCATAATCTCCTTCTTGTATGATCTCCCACAAGTCAAGGCTTATGCATTTGATGAATAACTCCATTCTATCTCTCCAATATCCATAGTCTCCACCATCAAAGAAAAATGGTATGTTTATGGAGTGTCCTTTTACTATGTGGATGTTTTGTGTCATTTATCCCTAGGATCTTTGTCCTCTGTCGTTGCTTAACCCCTTAGATGCCTGAGCTCTAATTCCAATTGTAGGTTGAAAAGTACATGAGAAGGGGGTTTGAATCATGCTTTATCTTTTCTTTCCATTTTTGTTTTGAAAAACTAAAATAAATACTATCAAGTGTATACTTGAAGTACAATGGAAACATCATTATAATACATTAGAAAGTAACTTTCTGAACTATAACTATGATATGAAAAAAATAAAGAAGATGGTTTTAGAAAACATGATATAAACAGCACAAAGTAGTAAATAAAAGAGAGTTAAGGAATAAGAAGATACTACACAAGAGTTTTTATACTAGTTCGGCCAACTTGCCTACATCCGGTCTCAACCACCGATTGATTTCACTAAAACCTTTCTAAAACTAAGAAAGTTAGATAGCCTTCGCAATAGCCTTCTCAAGTGTTACCAATGACTAGTAGCTCATTCTCCTGTCACACCTGAGTAGTCTTTGACTAGTCTCTCCAAGCTAACTTCGTGACCAATAGCTCACTTCCTGTCACCTTTCAAGTAGTCTTTGCTTAGCCTCTTCAAGCTAACTCTTTGTTAGTAGCTCTCTCAACTTTCACCTTACAAGAAGTCTTTGCTTAGATTCTTTAAGCTAACTCATAGCGATCACTACTAGATTGGGGTTACAAAGATTTGTGTTTGGGTTGAATCATTCAAACAAACCTACACTCAAGTTTCACTCAAACTTGAATGACTTCTTTCTATCTATTTTTCCTAGGAAGAATGTATGATATACTAAGAACGTAAAAAGGAGATCTTTTACAAGGAAGAAACTTATTACAAGCTGTAATGCCTTTACAAAGGATAAAGAAAAGAAATTTCTCAGCATTTCAGCACTTAGATGAGCAAAAGTTTCTTCGTTGTAAGCATTACATCTCCTTTTATACTTGATTTGCACTTATGACCATTGCCATTGATCTGTTTTCCAAGTGACATGTGTTGATCTTCTTTTTGTGTCTTGGAAATCCGTCTAGAGGAGTAGCTTGGCATTATCAAAGCAGTTGCAAAAGCCATTGTGTAATAGAGGTTTATGAGTCCACCTTCAAAACTACTTTTTACTTTATGAATGACGTAACATCCTTTCAGTGCAACGTCATCCTTAAGTCATGACATTATGCTTAGGAGTTGTTACTTATAGATTAGTAGACCTTTGTTAATTATCTATAGTAAAATAGATTAAATCGTGGAGTAACTAATCCTGATTTTGTTAAAATATATATAGCAAAGGAGCAAACATTTATTGAATACATAGCTAAGTATAAGAGGAAGCTCTTCTAAGAGTTTTAATACAATACGTTCTCTATTTCATTTACATACATATAACTCAAACTAAGTAGTAAAGTAAAAAAAAATATCAACTACTAAACTCCTAGTCCCCGTCTTCACGTGGCGGCCCCATTGTTCTCTGGATAAGCCTGGAGGCGACATGGGAACACAAACAAGTAGGGTGAGAATTATACAATTCTCAGGTGGGCAACTCCAAGTTATACAATCATAATGATATGGTCATCGCCCTAGCCACCTCGGTTTATCAAGAAAATGTAATTATGCAATACACATTAAAGATTCATTTTAAAGTTCTAAAAGCATCCTCTAAAGTGGGAACTTTAACAATCAATCACTTAGTGCACATATATCATAATGTTCCAATGACTAGTAAATCATCCTAGGCAAACAAATCAGAATAACATGAGTATACATATGATAATTGTAGTGAAATTATTTCAAAGTGACCTGTGTTCACTTGTGGCCACAAAAATCAAATTAATGCATTTTTCTCTTTTCATTGACATAGGAAAGACTTAGTTTGTAACACCCTAAATTTCACCTAATACGCTAAAGTCGCATTCGGCTAGTTATTCGCAGTTATGTCTTCGTTTCAGAACTTGACTTGGCTTTCTTTAAAATACGAGTACTAAAAAGTACGACTAAATTTTTCTTTTTAAACTTAAGACTTAAAATGCGAGCCGCGCATGCGCATAGAGACCGACTTCTAAACAAGAAACATAACAACCAGGTATACATCACCATAACAATCATAAATAAAACATAGAATAAACACAACATAACTTGTAGTATTATATTATAATCATAACAAAACAACGATGCCCTTATAAATATAAGGACACCTCAAGATACTAGATACATCAAGCAAGGTTAACTAACGCTAAACATAATTATAAACAGGCTAGACTAGTGTTTAAGCTTCCATTGCGCCCTTTGATCCGATGTGTAACTCTGATGCTCGCGCTTCAAGGAAAATCATGAACATCAGCATCAATCCCGTCTGGAGACGACACGGAAGGAAAGACAAAAGGGGTGAGAATACTTATACAAGATTCTCGTAGGGCTCCCGACTCTAACACAAGTTCGTCGTCGTCGCCCAGCCACTTTGGGTTTCATTATGAAAGAAGTATACATGCATAGGTTCAATTTTAATTTCTCAAATCCTATTATCCGAAGTGGGTTCCTTTTAGCATGAGTCTTCATGGTATGAATGCAGCAGATATTTTTATGTATGCATGGCAATACTTAACATGACAGTATACATAGATAACACTTATCACTTAATCAAAGCATCAATGAAACATATGCATGTACGTCTTTTACTTTTTCATACTTGAACTCCATGAGTTTTTCATAACTTTTTCCACCCTCATCATGGTCACCAAAATCCACCCAACATGTAGACCAGGTGATTTTGACATGGTCACCAAAACTCCTAATTACCCATCGCCTAGGAATGAGCTCATCCTAACTAGTCGTCGCTAGATTCATAAAGGGGTAAAGAGGGGAAACATATCTCTTTCTTGGATCACCAGTACAACCCTTAACTCGGGAAGTCATAATGGGATCATTTCCTCTTTATCATATCTTGTATGAATGCAACATGAGCATGCAACCATAGAACCTCATATGACATATTATATATTCTCATGCATTGTAAACATAGCATACCACATCATCATAGCAACATGCCACAAATACACATATAGCCTCAAGTTCATGATATTAACATATTCACATTATCATGAGTATACCCACTCGGCCTCATGCTTCAGGCACACCTCCTATCTCATGGTATCTTATTCTGGCCCTTACGGGTCTTAAACTTGTGTTCCAATTATCCTATCCTTCATTATGGATTTTTATAACACCTAAGGGATCATTACCTATAATTTTCTCTAATGTTTATGATTTATGACATAACCAAACAGCCCTTAGTAATTTTGGGCAGAGTTTTGCCTTATGATTATGGGGTCCTAAAATCTTCGTCTTTGACCCTTTCTAAGTTTCGTCTTTGCCTAAGGCTCTATAATTAACTCCTAAACCAATTATGAGGGATTCCTACACATATCCACTAATTATAAACCATTTTCCTTAAGTCCAATTATGCTGGAACAGAACTTACAAGTTTGTGCATTCTAAGTGTTCTAGAATTCACATTTTAAATCCTTTTTAGTTACTTGTTCTTTCCTAACTTCCTTAATTCGTTCCTTGCTTCACTTAAACATAATTTTACACATTTTAACACCATAAAACAGTAATTATACAGTGGCCAACTGTAACATCCTCCCAAGTACAACCCCATCCTTAAGTCATGGTATCATACTCAAGAGTTGTTACTTATATTATGCGGACCTTTCTTAATTATCTATAATAAGGGTTGATCGAATTCGTGTTAACTAACTCGTGGTTCTATCGAGATATATAGCTAGAAACAACTTATTTATTTAATACAAGTCAAGTACAAAAGGAACCTCTTCTAAGGGCTTTAGATACATCGTTATCTCTTATGTTTTACAGACATATACATACACTTAAGTACAAAAAAAAAAAACACAAGTTCTACTACTAACTACTGCAAAATCCACTTGATCTTTTCTTAGCCTCACCATCTTTAGATCAACCTGGGACGAACAGGAAAAACAAATACATAGGGGTGAGAATTTAAAATTCTCAGTAGGGCGTCCCAAAACATATACTGAAGTTCATGTCATCGTACCGCCCAAGCCACTTCAATTTATTTAATAAAAGGTGATCATGCATTACATAATGAGTATTCATTTTTAAAGTTCAAAATCTATCTTTTCGAAGTGGGTTACTTTTAAGAAAAACCAATCACTTAATACACCTCTCCAGTTCACTCATACTCATAGTAAGTTATGGCAACCAAGAAGAACCAATATACACAAATATGTATATGCCCAATGTAATGAAATTCATCTTTGATTTTCCTTGATGAATCAAAAGTATCACATCCCTCTCTATTTGCCTTCGACAAGCCAAAAGGATCTCAATCCACTCCATTTGCCTTTGACAAGTCAAAAGGATCTCGTGTGTCATTATTTGCCCTTGACAAGTCAAAGAGGATCTCATGTTTCATTATTTGCCCTTAACAAGTCAAGAGGATCTCAAGTTTCTTGGGATCATAGAATTTAATTAGGACATCATTCACTGCATGCATAAAACACATACAGGCATCCATTCACAACGAAATTCTCATTTGTATCTTATAAATCAACCTTTTAAATTATCTAGTATGCATTCATATGTCACAAGACATACAGCCAAAAAGGTAACATCAAGTACTCATGTCATTCTAGAACCAAAAATTCCATTACTTCATCAATTCAAAGCATTGTTGCATTTCCAGCATAATGGCAGATTTTACACCATTGTAACACGAATTATGTTGCCCCTCAAACAATCAATTCAAATTCTATAAAAATTACCCAAGACACTTCAATGTGTCCACAAGGTCCCATAAAAATTTCAATACAAACAGAGCTCTCTAACTCCTTCCATAAATTGTACAAATTCAATAACCGGGGACCACCAATTCACAGCTTAGACTAGAGTTCTCATAATTTTTCACCCTAGCAAATGATTGAACCAATGCACAATAAAATTCACAGTGATATTTCAATATGTTATAACTTCGTGTAAAAATTTCAAAGGCTAGTTCAATCTTTTGCTATGTTAATAAAATCAGACAACTTTATTGTTTCACTTTCAATAATCAGGTAGCATCTGCCTCATTTTGGTTCTGATTTTTCTTGAGGCACCAACATTAAAACTAACACCCAAGGAAATTCATATAGTTATTTTAAAATGTCAACTACAACATATGATTTTTGTAGATCACGAAACCACCCACAAATATGTCAGAAAATTCGGATCAATTTACTTGCAGGAGCTGAAATCCGCAGCCTAGTTCAAATTTCTTTTGGTAGAAACTCATTTTAACACCATCCAAGCCCATCACCAAAATTCACACATCAATAACAATATAACATCAACCAAATAAAATGAAAATTTTGGAATAAAACCAAGCAGAACAGATCAGTAAAAATTTCAAGAGAAAAGACCATAGAAAACCCTACTTTGAGAGCTCTTGAGCTCTATGCTCCAAAGGATGCTCTAGAATGTTTTTGCTTCACTTCAAAGCTTCCCCACCAACATCAAACCCTTCCTTTAACCTCTGATTGTGTGCCCTCAAAGTTGGAAAAAGTGATGGATTCAAATTATAATCGGTTAGATTTGTAGGTTATGATGAATAGAATAAGTTTAGTGAAGAGAGTTTGTGGTTTTAGTGACTTGGAGCTAGGGTTTTGCAAGCTTGAAGCTTGTTAATGGAGTTTGAGAGGAAGAACAATGGAGGAAAGGTTCTTAGAGAGGTCTGGCCGAAATTATGATGAAGGGAAATGATAAGATGTTGATATTTTGAGTTTAGGGCAAAATACATAGAATTTTCAAGTCCAAAATGTTTTCTTTGAAGATAATTATTGTAATTTTGTGCAATTCCTATTGGTTAGTCATAAAGGTGTGATTGTGTGGCACATCTCAAGCCACACACTTGTCCTTCTTAGGTAGCAACTTGCTCTGCAAGTTTCATTAAATGTAAGACTTCACAGAAATCTTGCCGAACGGGTAAACACGTACCGATTAAACCGATATACCTGAAAATTAATTTTAAGTATAAAATTATCATTTTTAGATATTCCTAACCTCATTCCCATGTTTCCCTAATTTCAGGCACCTCGGAGCAGGAATCTAGGTTTTCAGCGTGGGCGGGCATGGGACCCACAAAGTTACTATTCAGGCCAGAATTTTTTTTTTTTGAAGGTCGTTTGGCCGCCCTCATCATTGCTAAACTATTATATTTTTGAAATTACGATTAATAAAGCTCAAATTAATTTTTAATTAAATTTTAGGGTGTTACACTAACCATTAAGGGCAGGAATCGAAATCATAAGCTTCATAGATTCACATAATCACTTGATTTAAATGCATATAAGTGGCTAGTTTCTCTTGGAATCATTTTAGGAACTCAAAACTCTTTTAGAAACCAATTAATCTCATTGAAATCATATAAATATGTGCTAGGTCAGTAGCTAAATTATTTTGCTCAAGGAATGGATTTAAAACATAAAACTTTGTTCATAAAGTTCCTTGAGTACATCTAAGCTTAGAAAAATTCCAAGACTTAGACTATGGGCACTTGTGATTAGAGGAACTCATCCAAGTCCATCATCATCACCACAAGGCCGAAATGGCATCCCTTGAAATACCTCCATTTTCTAAAACTTTATGCAAGATACTTGGGCAAGTCTTTGAGCTCTAGGATATTTAAGTGATGGCATAAACTTAAACATGATATGCACTTATTTTATTCTTCATTAGAAAATAAAGTGAGTGCATAAAATAAATATGAGATGCAACCACATTATTATCTTTAAAGATTAAGTGATGACTTAAAATATAAACATGAATGCAAGCTTGAAATTTAAACATGATAATGCAAGTTCCATTTAATTATTCTTGAGCTTAGTGATGGCATCAAAATAAACATGCTATGCAAGGCATAAATGTAAACATGTGTGCAACTCATTTTATCTTAACTAGAGCTCTTACAAGACTTTAAAGGAACATCATAACCTTAACCCAAATATGTATCTTAACAACATAAAGTGAGCTTTAGAGTTCTTAGCACCAAGACTTCAAAGAAGCCTTTGGTTTGAACTTCATCATCAAGCTCAAGAAAATGTGCACAAAGCTCAACACTTTGTCTAAACAAACATACTAGAACTAAGTCATATTCTTTATTTTATTGCTCATAGGCTTCAATCTAGAGTAAAACTCTTAGAACGGCTGACCAACTTTAAGGTTGGCAAGGGTAAGCTTAGAGCTCTTTGGAAATATATGATTAATTTTCTTTAACAAAACTTTTGTGATCTACTTAACATTTTTAGCAAACTTTGTTCAAACCAAGGAAGAAGAAACCGAAAACATTAAGGGAAAAAGGAAAAGAAACCAAAATCTTAGAGGAAAGAAAGAAAGGAAAACCGAAGCATAAGCAAAAGAAAGAAAAACACAAGCATGTATGGTCCAAGACCAAGTTGTTTCAAGCTTTAGAGGTTTCTCACATGACAACAACAAGTCATTATCTTGAAACCTCATCATCAAGCTAAAGTTTCCTTCATGAAAAGGCCTCATGGCCAAAGGAAGAAAAGGAAAGGAAAGCTTAGAAAACCAGAGAGAAAACTAGAACTTTTCTTGAAGAAAACAAGTAAAAAACCTTAAAACAAAACCCCTACCACTTGAAGTCTTGAGAGATATGAAAGGAAGCTTGAGTTCTTGATGAAATGGAGAAGGAAAATCCTCTTGAAACTTGAAGGAAGAAATCAGCCAAGTTGAGGGAATTTGAGAGGAAATGAGAGAAAATGCAAGAATGCTTGAACTTGACAAATGATCCAAAGAGCAACCAAGTCTTCCAATGCTTGATATTTATAGAAAATTTGCAATGTGGAGGCTGATTTGGGAGGGGAATTGCGCCTTTGGAGGAGGAAGAGAGGAAATATCTCTTACAAAGGTATGGTTGTAAGCATGGTTGAAGGCATGGTGAGGTATGGGCAAAGCATGGCATGAAGCATGGCCTTTGAGTGAAACAAACTCACCATGTGCTACACATGGGAGGGATATTTTGGCCAACATTTCCAGCCAAGGGGGGAGGAAGATTTGCTCATGTAATTTTGGTTTAATTATGTGTTTAGGTGTTTCTTTGATTAAGGTTTTGATTAGGAGTTTGTAAGAAAGTGTTTAGGTGAGAAAATGGTTAATTAAGGTGGTTCAAGACTTGATTAGGAGTGGTCATACTAGATTAACAAATTAAATTCATTTTCTTAGTCAAATGAGGTATGACACAATTCCTTAATTTAAGGAATTGGAGAGAAACACTATTCAAGATTCCAAGACTAGGAATCTTGAATCAAGGAATGTAATTAAAGTTTAACCAAGAAATCTTAGGTTCTAATTAACCTTAATAAATTATTTTGACTCTAGATTAATTATCAAAATAAATTAATCTTCGATTAGAGCCTAATATTGCTTATGTTTGCTTAATTATGTCATTAGGCTCAGTGTACACTGTTCTAGGGATAAAATGGTAATTTTGTACTAAAACTTGGACCTTCGGCCCAACTAAACATCAAAAACCAATTATAAACATCATTTAAAATCTTTTGGTAAAGTTGGGGCTCTCCAGGACACGTAAAATGATGACAAACCCAGGGGCGTTTTGGTAATTTTGGCACATCAAAACTCAAAAATGAGATTCTTCTACTCTATTACCACACATAGCACATATAATCCCCTATCAACATCAAAACATCCCCTTGAGGATGGAGCGGTGATCCTCACTTTAGGGTAAAATGACCTCAGGGCATTTCGATCATTTGTACATGAGAAAATTGAGCGTACATAGTTTATACCCAATGGGTATTTGCTTGGACAACTCCAAATGGTATTTATAGTGGATCACACCACTTAAGGGAAATAGACTCTTATCAAGAACGAGCTCATTCCTATAGTGATCATCGAACTTCATTTTTTCATTTCAGAATCACACAAAATCTCTTCCTAGCCGATACGTTCCAGACTCAAAATAAATTTGGGAAAGTTTCTCTTTTCCTTCCCCTAATTCAATCTAAGTCTTGTTTATGTTTTGTCCATATGTCAAAACATGCACAATTGAAATTTATATATTCTCTTTCTCATATATTTGCATCAAGTACTTTCTCTCTTTTCCCAAATGCATGCATAAGCCACATGTAGGTATTCCATTCACAATGCAATTTCAATCATGTCCCATAAACCACTCTTTATTTCCTCTAGCATGCATTTATGTGTCACAAATCACATGGCCAACTGTTCAATATCAAGTATTCATGTCATACTAGAACCAAAATGCCATTACATTATCAATTCAAGTATTTGGTTCTTTTCCAGCACAATGGGCAGATTTTACACCATTGTAGTACAAACTTATTTGCTCATCAAATAATCAATTCGGAGGCTATAAAAATTATCTAAGACACTTCAATGTGTTCATAAGACTCCATAAAAATTTCAGGCAAAAAAGTTCTCTAACTATGTTGACAAAATTAGACAAATTTGGTGGTCCAAACAGCTGCTAAACCTCAGCTCAAAACCCAAAATTCATAATTTTTAACTCTAGTAAATGATTGAATCAATTCAAAATAAAAATCAGTTACACTTAAAGATGTTATCAACACTCAATAAAAATTTCAAAGGAAAAATCAATCATTTGATGTGTTAAAAAATTTAGGAAAATTCATAGCTTCAAGACTATAAATTCAAACAACACATATATAGTTCTCAGTTCATGATTTTTTTTAAGGGTAGGATCCGAACAAGGCTCAAGAAAATTCATGGAACTAGCTTAGGATGTTAGCTTCAACATATATTTTTTCTAGCTTATTAAAATACCCACAAATATACCAGAAAATTCGTGAACAATCACTGCAGATAGGAAAAATGAAAATCAGAAGCATAGAGCAAAACCCATTCACAAAAATGATTTTTAACATCATCCAAACACCCCACCAAAATTAATACATCACTATCCATATATTATCAACCAATAAAATAAAATATTTTTGGAATAATACCAACCAAAAAGTTCATAATAAATTTGGAAGCAAAAGGCCAAAGAAAACTACTCTTGGAAGCTAGTGTATCCTTGGCTCTTTAATGCTCCAAGATGGATTTCTTTTCTCCAAAGCTCCCAAATCAAACCCAAGCCCTTCCTAATCAATGAGGAAGTGATATGACAAGGTGAGGATTGATGGAGAATTGAAATTTTAATCAGTTGGATTGATAGATTATGAGGAGTAGAACAAGTTTTATGAAAGGATCTTGGTGTTTTGGTGATTTTGAGCTAGGGTTTTTGAAGCTTAAAGCTTGTTAATGGAGGTTTAGAGGAAGAACAATGGAGGAAGGGTTCTTGAAGAGTTATAGCCAAAATTGATGATGATGGAGTGATAATGTTGGTGGTTTTATTTTTATCTTGATATAAATATAGTATTTATGTAGGTAAAGTATAATTTTCTTTCTATTTGAGAAAAGAAATTATATGAATGGCTAGGATTTGATTGGATAGTCAAAGAATGAATCTGTTCCATCTACTTTGCTCAAGATAAGTGGCTCACTTTAACTTGGAGCAAGTAGCCTTTTCGTGTAAAATCACACAAAATTTGAGGAATGGATGAGATATTGGCTCAGAAATAAATATAATAAATGAAAGGCCATGATTGAAACTTACTTTTCAAGTTTCAATCCTTGTCATCCACTTGGCATAAAGTGGTTGGCAAAGGTTGCTTAGCCACCAAGTAACTTGTACGGTGTTAAAAACGCACATCAAAACTTCCGAAGGGTAAAACCGTACCAGGTAGTCAAACATACGAAAATTAATTCTAGGTATAGATTCTCATTCCTTATCATTTCTAACCCTAACCCTCTCTTTTCTCTATCCAGATGCATTCTTGGTTTCCCGATTCTAGGTTTCTGAATAGGCTAATCCGGTGAGGTTCTATTCACTCTCGCCCTGAATTTTTGTTTTTAATACGTCCGTGGGCCACCCTTATAATTGCTAAATTGTTAGATTTTTGAAATTATGACTAATAAAGCTCAAATTAATTTTTAAATAATTTTCAAGGGTGTTACAAATGAGGTTTTCCTAACTTTTGCTTTAGAAGCTGAGGGCAGTTAACCATTGGCAAAAGAGATGTCACGTCGTCCTTGACTAGGTTTCACTTTAAATTTGAATTTCAAAATTCCCTCACTTTCCTAAAAGTGTTATTTTTCCTGTGAAAGTGCTTTCTAAAGTGCCGTCTTAGTTTTGGGTTTTTCTTTTCTTATGCTCTTCAATCAGAGCTTGTTGTTGATGATATGATTATGATCATGATGATTGAAGATAGTAGTACACACTTACTTCAAAGTTGGATTGAAATCTTCACTTGAATTGCACTTTCTAAAGATCTAAGCCTTAGTGTCTTGTACTTGAGTTTTTCTTTAATCGTTAAGCATATATATTTATATATATATATATATACACATTCATTCCATGATATATTTTCCACTTTCATTAAGTTTCAATATCCTCAAATGAGATTAAACATGTTTGCACATGCCATTGTAAAGTATTCTCATTTTAAGATACGTATATGCTAACGTAAAAGTCCTGTTGTTGCTTCAAGAAAATCAGCAAAAAATTAGTCTTTCTTAAAAATATTTTCTTGAAATTGGTTATGTTATCACTCAAAACATTTAGCACTGAAGGTTTTTGAAGGGTTCTGGAGCTAACATCTAAGGCTTGAGAAGGACGAAATAAATGGAGAAAACAAGTTTTTAACGCAAAGCTCAAAGCCTTTGAAGTCAGAGTCATAGAAAAAGATCAAAAGGCTCAGAAGTAATTCTTGAGTTGAGAGGACTTCAAAACTTCTCAAATCTAATTCTGGAGAAAATGATAAATGGCTCCAAGAATCTTGATCTGGTGCTTGGTGGTCAAAGGCCTTATTTCCAAAACACTAGGTTAGGATATGAGAGTGAAATGGATGAGAAGGGAAAAACATCCTTATCTATGAAAGTAAAGAACAAAGTTTCTTGTGCCTTCTATCACAGAGGAACATATTGACAAGTGTTTCATGAGGAAGAAAATCTGAGGAGGTTAGGAAACCTCCTTCTCGTAAGATTAACCCAAAAAGACCCAGAGAAAATTGGATACCTAATGTAAAAATTATTATTATTATTTTTTTTTGCAGGTGTGTTTAATAACACATGTTGTCCAAGACAACAAATGGTACATGGGAAGGATGTACTCAGACACATGTTCAATCCAGGAAGTGGTTCAAAAACCTGAAGCCCAAGAACTTTGGATTAGTCCAATTTGCTAATTGAGGTAAGGCCAAGGTCATAGGAATAGGAAATGTTGGTAAGGATGACTTTCACCAAATTTATGATGTTTTACTTGTTAATGGTCTGCCTTATAATCTGTTTAGCATCAGCTAATTCTGTAATCAAGGATTTAATATTTTATTTAATGCTCATGCTTGCAAAATTATTAATCCCACTTCTGGACAAGTCATTTTATCTCAAGAGGCATGATAACACTTATGTGTTATTATTGGATGACCTTCTAGATCAAGATGTAAATATCTTGCATCCTTCATGGATGAAAAGTGGCTGTGGCATAAGAGCTTGGACATGCTCATATAAAGCTTATTTATGAGTTATCTCAAAAAGAGCTTGTTAAAAGGCCACCTAAGATCAAATTTGACAAGGATTAACGTGTGATTTCTGTGAGAAAGGCAAGCAGACCAAAGCTTCTTTCCACAATAAAAATGGTTTCAATCACCACTTGAGCTCTTACACATGGATCTTTTTGGACAAACTAAGCTGTAATTTCCTGGGAAAAGATATTGCCTTGTTATAGTGAATGATTTCTCTAGATTCACATGGGTTATCTTTCTGGCTTATATGGATAAGGTGGTTGAAAAGATTCAAGGTTTTTGCAAAACTAGTTTATCCTTGAAAAAGATTCTCAAATTACCTCTATAAGATTAGATCATGGAAGTGAATTTAAAAATCATGTTTTACGAAGAGTTTTGTGAAAATCATGGCATCTTTCATGAGTTCTTTGCACTTAGAGCTCCCTAACAAAATGGGGTTGTAGAAAGGAAGAATAGAAGCTTACAAGAGATGGTTAGAATCATGCTTTTAGAAAGTGGTTTATCAAAAGGTTTTTGGACGGAGGGACTTGTAAATGTAACACCCTAATATTTACCAACATGCCTATGATGCCTTTAAGTTAGTTATTAGATATTACTCTTTTGTTTCAGTTCTTAACAATAACTCTCAAAAATCTTTATTAAAAATATAGGTAAATTTTTTGAATTTTAAAAACAAAACATGACTTGGGCATACTAAATAAAACACATCATTCATCTCATACAATAAGGAAAATAAAACACTTTACGGGCATACACGAAATCCAAACATAGCAACGTCATGAGCATAAATAGCTCATCATCTATATATATAGGTAATCATAAATACTAACTATTCCACATCACACACTAAAATAAATATACTAAATAGTATCATGTCCACCAAGAGAGGTTAGGCTAAGTACGTCATCGAATAGAAACATAAATAGCATGGAAATAGAAACTAATAGTCCGCTACTCCTACTAGGGTGCGCCAGAGTAGATAACCCCTAACATACTAACAATAAAAGGGTTATCTTGTCCACAAGATATGTACATGCGTTCTATGAGATCTACCTCTAGCTCCTAAGAACGTTACTCCCAGGGAGGAATGTAATTGATCACATGAGCAATGTTGTCAGGCGTAGCGGCGGCGCAGGAAAGAGCGTGAGCACCTTGAGGGGGACGTGTAGCTCCCTACAACCGGGTGCTTGAACTCCTTTCAGAGGCTAAGTCATTGTAGCCTCCCCATAGCTACTCTCCCCACCTCCATAGGAGGACCGTACTGTGAGAATAGCTGGAAGAACATTAGGAAGGTGACTCCTCTGGATAGACCTGGCCATGGCTTAGTGAAGCAAGGTGGCAAGGGCATATACACAAGAAAGTTATGAGGCTGAGGCAACAAGGCGGGCATGGGGAACTGCTAATGCCAATGCATGCTTGAAGGCAAAATCATCAATGAAATGAGAAGCCATAGAAAACCAAAAGCTAGTGACAGAGTGCACAAAAGGACGGATCCAGAACCAAATAACGAATGACACAATGACCCACAAAATGATATGACGGCGTTGCTTCGGGTTATAATCATCTCCAGGGGGAGTGGGCAACAGATAATCACAAACGTCGCCATGTGACTCTGAAGACAAAACAAGAAAATAAAAAGAGAGAGATGAGAAACTTAAACAATAATCTCAGGAAGGCATTCGCCTCTAAACCATATATGTCATCATCTTTGTCCTCAGGAACCTTGGGTTTCATTATGAAACTAGTGGACATAGCAAAGTCCATTTATTTAATTTCAAAAGCCATTAGCCAAGGTCCGTGTCTTTTAACATGAGGTTTAGTGTCATGGATGCATTATACCTTGTATTATGAATGTATGTTAATGCCTTATGCAACAGGTAACAAGAATCATAATGAACTGACATAGCATAAAGAACACAACATCATAATATAACCTTTCTTTCTTATTCTCTTAGGTCACTTAACCTTCTTATTCTCTTCTAAGGGGCCACCCTAATACTCTTTGCACTTGAGAGTTCTAAGTTATAAGCTTATACCTAACTAGTTGTCACTAGTCTATACTTATCCTCTCATAAGCTAATTCCGACTCCCAAAGTGCGGGATAAAGGGCATATGATCACCTTTCATAACCATTAATTTTTGGAGTCTAAAAGATCACCTCCTTACAATCACCTCCCATAACCATTAATTCTCAAAGTCTGAAGTATCATTTCCATGTGTTTTATATCACCTTTAATGTTAACATGTCATTTACAAGAATGTAAACATGAGCATATAATCATGGCCATCATCAAACTTATCATTCAACACTTTATGCTCAAAACTTTATGATTTTTCTAAGTCCACAAATTTGAGAAATCTGGTACATAACAGTTGGGAATGGAGTTTCCCCAAATTTACCTCCTTTCATATAACATATTAGTTACAACATGCCACAAAATCATCATATCATTAGTTACATAAGCATGCATCTCATTTCACATATATGCATAAGCATATTATTATCAATATCTCATTGAAAGGTAAACATGCTCCTATCTGGTATTCTGAAAATCAAGGACCGATTCAAGTTAATGCATATGCTATGCTCAACAGGATATATGTACAAAATAGATAGTAACCATCACTTGCATAATTAAATAGTCAAGCATGCATAGTCATCAATTCATAATTTTGCATAATCACTTCAATTCATATAATTTCCAAACAATTCATATGAACGTAGCTCTCATAACATATCATTCATATCAATATCGCCAAGTTATTGATAATTACACTTTAGCCCCAAGAAGAAGTCAAAACTTACAATTTCTAAAAGTTTGTGGGGTCAAAGTGTAAATTTCTCATTCAACACATTTTCTAAACTAATAATCCTCAAAATAATTTACACTTTAAGAGACCCATACCACTTAGAAATCATTTAAATTCATCATAAAAACCTTTTTGGGTCATTGGCCAAATTTCGTTAGATTTTAGGTATAACACCGGATTTCTACCCTGTTAGAGTACAAATGCGTAGAAATGCCCCTAAGGTCATTATACCAGAAATTAAAGGACAGTTGCCCAACCTCAAATGGGTCAACTCGATGTTTGAAGGGGATTATGCTGTTGTGAATGATTTTTGAGGTGAAAATTCGTTTTCTAAACTTTCGGCTCAAAATGACCAAAATACCCCTCCTGTTTGTCTCTCACGGTAAAAGGTGCAGTTTGAGTTCCAGAAACTTTTCCAGGAAATTTAGAATGATGTTTATGAGCAATGTTTGATGTTTAGTTGGGCCCGGAAGGTCCAGGCCAAGCATGAAATTACCATTTTACCCCTAGAATAGTGTAAGTAAGCCTAATGGCGCAGTTAATCAAACCTAAGCAATATTAGGCTCTAATTGAAGATTAATTTATTTTCGATAATTAATCAAGAGTCAAAATAATTTATTAAGGTCAATTTGAACCTAAGATACTAGATAAACTATAATTGCATTCTTTAATTCAAGATTCCTAGTCATGGAATCTTGAATAGTATTTTTCTCTCTCCAATTCCTTAAATTAAGGAATTGAGCCATACCTCATTTGACCAAAAGAATTATTTGAAATTACTAATCTAGTAAGATTACCCTCCTAATCAAGTCTTGAACCACCTTAATTGACCATTTTCTCACCTAAAACACTTGCTTACAAACTCCTAATCAAAAGCCTAATCAAAGACACTTAAACACATCCTTAAACCACAATTACATGAACAAAATCCCTTCCCCCTTGGCTGATGTGTTGGCGAAAGATCCCCCCTAAAAATGTTGCCACATGTTGATTTTTGATGCACTCCAAGCCCATGTCTTTGGCCATGCTTTGCAATATTGCAGTGCCCAACACCATGCCTGGCCAAGAGATATTTTCCCTTCTCTCCTCTCTTTTGGCCAACCACTTCCCCCTCCCAAGCCATCCACAAGCTTTCATTCTTCTATAAATAGATGAGTTTGAAAGCCCTTTGAATGTTTACACATTTGAGCAAGCTTCCAACTTTCTTTCCAAACACAAAGAGCCCTTTTCCCTCCCCCCTTGGCTGAGTTTTTCAAGAGTTCAAGAAGGATTTCTTTCTCTTTTCCTCTCAAGAAACAAAGCTTTCCATCCTCTCTTCAAGACTTTTAAGGTAGGGGTTAAGTTTTGATGATTTTGTTTGTGTTCTTCAAGAAAGTTCTAGGTTTTCTCTTAATTTCAAACTCTTTTCCTCTTCTTGTTTATCCTTTCGGCCAAGAGGCCTTTTTATGAAGAAGATGAGCTTGATGATGAGGTTTCAAGATAATGACTTGTTGTTGTCATGTGAGAAACCTCTAAAGCTGAAACAACTTGGTCTTGGACCATACATGCTTGGATTTCTTTTCTTTTCTTGGCTTAAGTTTCGATTTTCCTTCTTTCCTTTTTCCCTTAAGGACTTCATTTTTTCTTCTTTGGATTTGAACAAAGTTTGTAAAAATATGTCAAGTAGATCACAAAAGTTTTGTTTAGAAAGTTAATCTTATGATTTCAAAGAGCTCTAAGCTTACAGACTCCTAACCTTAAAGGTGGTCGGCGTCTCAGAGTTTTACTCTAGATTGAAGCCCATGAGCAATAAAATAAAGAATATGACTTAGTCCTTGTAGTTTTGTTTAGACAAAGTGTATGAACTTTGGGTCCATTTCCTTAAGCTTGATGATGAGTTCAAACCTTAAGATTTCTCTTGAAGTCTAGGTGCTAAGAACTCTAAAGCTTGCCTTATGATACATAATGGATTGAGGTTTATGTTCCTAAAAGTCTTGCAAGAGCTCTAGCTAAGATAAAAACAAGTTGCATACATGTTTAAATTTATGTCTTGCATCTCATGTTTATTTTGATGTGTATCACTAACTTCACAGAGAGTAAATGAATGAACTTGCATTACCATATTTAAATTCCAAGCTTGCATTTCATGTTTATATTTCAAGAGTCATCACTTAATCCTTAAAGATAATAATGAAGTTGAATCAAATCACATATATTTCATGCTCTCACTTTACTTTCTAATGAAGAGTAAAATAAAGTGCATAGCATGTTTAAGATTATGTCATCACCTAAATACTCTAGAGCTCAAAGACTTGCCCTAAGTATCCTAAAAAGGAAACTCTACATCAAAAAGAAATGGATGAGTTTTGGTATGATTCAATAATGGTTTGATTTTGTAAAATGCATGAATAATTTCAAGAAAATGATGGAAAACTGTTTTATGAGGTCTCAAGATGTTTAAATAGTTTGGAATGTGTCAAAAATCATGTTTTCTCAAATTCAGGAACTGGTGGTGACAAACTACCATCCATGTAATCGATTACAAGAAGATTTTTGAAGGACTTTTGGTTTAGTAATGGATTCCAGAGGTGTGTAATGAATTACCACGGCTTCTTTATCCAGAACTCTGAAAGTATATAAGTATTGATTACCTTCTTATAAGTGTAATCGTTAAGCCTATGTTCTTTATTTTTTTTTTAAACAGATTTTTTAACCCTAGTAATTCTTTA
>JAMLFY010000002.1:20931240-20967152 GCA_030441495.1 Dalbergia oliveri | reverse complement strand
GATGCCTTCTTAATGTCATGATTGACCTCCTGCATGTTCCTAGTGATCTTGAGCTAGAGCTTTTTAATTGCTAGTTTAGTCATTTTATTTTATTTCCATTTTAATTTCCTTGTGTTAAATCCTAAAAACCAAAACCTCTCCTTCCTATACATTCTCGATTACATAGTGACCAAAATCTACATGAGACGACCCGAGTTACATCATTGTGCTACATTTTCTTTACAATTCGGTTATTCTATAAATTCTAATTTGGTAGAGCTAGATCTGCAACACTCTAGTGCCTACCAAGAAAGTACCACCAGTTTCTAAGGTACAAAACCTTATTCAGAAGTGCTCTAGCTTTAAAGATCAAAAATCCCTTCAAAAAGTATTTTCACTTTCTAAGGTGGATTTAAGGCGATAATAGTTTTCTAAATCTTTCCATTCCACCCATGATTTGACAATTACTAAATCCTTCTTTCCCTTTTCCCAAAAAATCCCACAAACACCATAACCCTAACTTCACAACCTCAAACACATCCTTAACCCCCATCCATTACCTTAAATGATTTTGTAACTTTCATATCACACCTTAAGCTCTCTTATTTTCAATACAACCTTCTAATCCCCAAACACTGTTCTTCTTCTCAAGTATAAATCTCTTCACCTTCTCTACATACAAATATAATTGTTCAACATGGGACAACAGTTGAAACTCACAAACAAGAAAACTAATTTCCTCATGTATAATAAACCCAAAATGCAAGAGCACCACAAGGTGCATTTTTCTTTAAGAAAAGTAGCCCCTAGAAAGACTCTCAAGCCTAAATTGCTTGAGCATGCAATAATTCTTATAGAAGTTTTCTCTTTTAAAGGATGGGAAATTTTCCTTACCATCTTAGAAAGGGTGTTTCTAGGAATGGTAACTGCTTTTATTCATAGCTGCAAGAAACTCTAGAAACCCTCATCTCCTTAATCATCAGAGAGCATGCATTGGACATTGCACCCTCTATCATGGCTAAGATAATTCAAGCACCATATGATGGCATGGCTTGCTTATCTCATGATAGGTGGTGGCATAAGATTAGAGTCAATAAAGTGATATCTCTCAAACTCTAACCAATTCTAGAGTGAATAAAGTGAGGGAAATCATCACTCCATATTGAATTCCAAGGCTAGGGTAGTGTTTTCTATTGTCCAATTCATAATACTACTTAGACTAGGAAGCACTGATGTGTTGATGGGAATAAACTTTATGCTACTGTTTTGCTTGCTCTCCAAGAGAAAAGTTAATCTCCCTAATTAATAACGGATTATATGCTTAGTGCAATGGCTAAGAAGAAGATAATGACGTTATTGTTCCTTATAACATCCTGCCGACAAAGGTTTTCCAACATCTTGGATATCATCTTGCTAATGAGAGCTATGAATACATGCTTGGAATTGAGTTTACTTGAAACTCTTTCAAACATTAGCAAAAGGTCAAAAAAAAAGAGCCCTCAGAAAGGCAAGAAGGAAGAAAAGAAGAAAGAAGAAGAAAAAAAAGAAAAGAAGAATGTTTAACATAAAGAACAAGTACTGAAGATGAAGAGAAAGATGGTTTTCTCTTCAAATAGTGACTATGAAGAAACTCAATCTGTAACATCCTCCTAACTACCATATATTACTCGAGTGTTAACACAGTAACTAGAAGAGTATCACTTCCTTTTATAATCTATACTAGTCGAGAGAAATGAAAATAAAATAAATTAAACTCATATATTGCAACCACTCATATATATATATATATATATATATATATATATATATATATATATATATATATATATATACACATCATATACAAGTTATCATTATATACATCGTATAGGAAAATAAGTTATTCCACTAATAACGCTACTTAGGGGCTAATAATAAAAAAAAAAACCATCCAATACCTAGCCTAACCTGCTCAAATACCAAGGCCCAAAAAATCACATATACATGGAAATGGACCTCAAAAACATCTAACAAGGTTAGTCTGGAGGCTGGAGAGTTCTAACACTAAGCTACAACTATGTACATGTCAAAAGTCCCTGGATATCTCATATCCTCCTAGAGAAAACCGTTTGCCATCGGTATGATGGCATCACCTCTGGTGGGGGCATTAGGACCAACAATTGGATCGAATTGAGGATGGAGATGAGGAGAGGCTTCTCCTCGAAGGGTGCTGGTGGTGCAAGCAAGACATCAAAAACAACTGATGTGCTAAGTGGGGGGCACCCATCATAAGAAAAAGCGGGATCAAAGAAAGCAGGAAACACGGATACACTGAAATAGCGATCAAAGAACACGTATACGCGGACCTATGAATAGCCTACTATGTATAGGGAATCTAGTACCTGGGTCATAATGCCACACCTACCTGTGGCGAATCAAGGAAAAATACCATGGACGGCATCGGCTAGATCTGAATAATACAAAATACATACAAACGTAGGGATGAGAATATTATATAATTCTCACTAGGGCATTCCCCCAAATGTGAGAGAACATACCCAATGAGTTCATTCATATAGGAGTTCTCATGCAAAACCATAATCATAAATACTAATGTGCATAAATCATGTAAAGTCATATGTAGAAGAAATAATAATCATGCATTTGCTCTTGTAACCCAAGAACTTAATTCGTTGCATTTTTTCTTTTCATCAATAAAGGGAAGACTTAATTCTATACCAAGTTGTATCTGAGTGAATGACTCCACAATGGGTAATTTATACCTAATGGTATCTGGTGGCCAACTCCACAATGGGTAATAGACCGTTATCTGGACATGAGCTCGTTCCTATACATGATCATCAGACTTCATTTTTCCTTTTCCTAATCTTATACAGTTCTATTCCTAGCTGATACATCTACCGGGTCATAATATCTCTAGGGAAGTCCCTCTTTGTGCCTTCCCTTTTTACCTAACATAAGTCTTGTTTCTATTTTATCCATATATTAGAACATGCACAATTTAAGTTTCTACATGCTCAGTTATCACATATATTCATTTATCATCTTACTTTTTACTAATGCATGCTCCGACTACATATAAATATTCATTCACAATGAAATTATCATCCATTCCTCATAAGAAATTCTTTAAATTATATAGCATGCATTTATACTCATCATGTTTGAATTTAAAGTACATTATCTCATCAATTTAATACTTTTTTTCATTTTCCAGCACATTGGTAGATTTTTCTCTTAAGTAGTAAAATTTATTTTTTATATCAAATGACCAATTCAAAGGCTATCATTACACCTCAATGTGTCCACAATGTCTTCTAAAATTTTTAGAACAAGAATCATTCTCTAATTATATTAACAAAATTAGACAAATTAAAGGTCAAACCCCTAATTAAGCCAATAGCCATAGTTCTCAATTTTATTACCCTATCAAATGAATATATCAATTCCTACAAAAATCCAGGTTTAAACTTCAATATGTGTTTAACACCCTGTAAAAATTTCAAAGAAAAAATCAATCATTTCCTATGATAATAAAATTAGCAAAATTTGCAGTTCAGTTTAACAATTCAACAACACAGGTATGGTTTCGGTTCTTGATTTTTTCAAAGTAGTAGTAGTCCAAAACAAGGCTCAAGAAAATTCGTGGAGCCAGCTTAGGATGTTAGTTTCAATATATAATTTTGGTAGCTCATAAAAACCCACAATCACATCAGAAAATTTGTTCAAATTCCCTGCCTATAGTAAAATGAAAATCTAGCAACATGGTTCAACACTTCTTTTGACAAAAATGATTTTCCAATAACACCAAACCACTCCAGCAAGGCAAATACATGTATAGCTATATATAGTCATGCATGTAACCCGATTTCTTGAGTACAAATGACCAAAATGCCCCTAGGTCATTTTTACCAGAAATTAAAGGACAGTCGACCTGGCAGTCCTTTAATGGGTCAACTCAATGTTTAAAGGGGATTATATATGTTATGTTTGATATCCGAGGTGAAAATCTCATTTTCTGAACTTTCGGCTCAAAATGACCAAAATACCCCTATGTTCTACACGGGTAAAAGGTGCCGTTTGAGCCCGAAACTTTTCCAGGAAGTTTGAAATGATGTTTATGAGTGATATTTGATGTCTAGTCTGAGAAGGTCCTGCAGTTTAGTGCAAAATTACCATTTTGCCCCTAGAACAGTGTACAGTGAGCCTAATGACGCAATTAAGCAAACCTAAGCAATATTAGGCTCTAATCGAAGATTAATTTATTTTGATAATTAATCTAGAGTCAAAATAATTTATTAAGGTTAATTAGAACCTAAGATTGCTTAGTTAAACTCTAATTGCATTCTTTAATTCAAGATTCCTAGTCATGGAATCTTGAATAGTATTTTCTCTCTCCAATTCCTTAAATTAAGGAATTGTGCCATACCTCATTTGACCAAAAGAATGATTTTAAATTATTAATCTAGCAAGATTACCCTCCTAATCAAGTCTTGACAACCTTAATTAGCCAATTACCTCACCTAAACACTTTCTTACAACTCCTAACCAAAACCTTAATCAAAGAAACACCTAAACACATCACTAAAACACAATTACATGAACAAATTAATCCTCCCCTTGGCTGCCCAATCTGGCCGAATGCATGGCCCAAGAAAAGTGTCACATGTTGAATTTTATCTCACTCAAAGAGCCATGCCTTGCCCATACTTGTGCCCATACTCAACCATGCTTGAACCCATACTCAAAGCCATACCTTGTAAAAGATATTTTCCTCCTTTTTCCTCCTTTGGCCGTCGGCCTCCTCCCCCAATCAGCCACCATTGTGCAAAATTTCTATAAATACCAAGCCTTGAAGAACCTTGCTACACTTTAGATCATTTGCTAAGTTTAGTTGTCTTGCACTTTCTTGCATTTTCTCTCAAAATCCTCTTCATCTTCTTCTTCCCCTCAAAGAACCCTTCCACCACCACAAACAACCACAAACCATCACTCCCTCACCTCAAACCATCTCTTAAACACTTAAACTTTCCATTCCCAAGCTTAGAAACTCAAGGAAAAATCATCTTCCTTGAGTTCCCTTTTTGGCCGAACACACAACCACACTCAAGAAAAGATTTTGTCTTCTCAATCCTTCAAGAACTCAAGCTTTCCTTCATTTCTTCAAAGACTTCCTTAGGTAGGGGTTTTGTTTTAAAGTTTTTGCTTGTTTTCTTCAAGAAAAGTTCTAGTTTTCTCTTGGTTTTTAAGCTTTCCTTTTTCTTTTCTTCCTTTCAGCCATGAGGCCATTTCATGAAGGAAACTTTAGCTTGATGATGAGGTTTCAAGATAATGACTTGTTGTTGTCATGTGAGAAACCTCTAAAGCTTGAAAAACTTGGTCTTGGACCATACATGTTCTTGATTTCTTTCCTTTCTCTTGGCTTAAGTTTTCGATTTCTTTCCTTTTCCTCTCAAAAGTTTTCTTTTCTCTTCCTTTTCCTTTGAATGATTTTGGTTTCCTTTTCCTTTGTTTGAACAAAGTTTGCTAAAAATGTTAAGTAGATCACAAAAGTTTTGTTAAAGAAAATTAATCCTATGATTTCAAAGAGCTCTAAGCTTACCCTTGCCAACCTTAAAGTTGGTCGGCCGTTCTAAGAGTTTTACTCTAGATTGAAGCCCATGAGCAATAAAATAAAGAATATGACTTAGTTCTTTGTATTTTGTTTAGACAAAGTGTTGAGCTTTGTGTCTATTTTCTTGAGCTTGATGATGAAGTTCAAAACCAAAGACTTCTTTGAAGTCTTGGTGCTAAGAACTCTAAAGCTCACTTTATGTTGTTAAGATGCATATTGGGTTAAGGTTATGATGTTCCTTTAAAGTCTTGTAAGAGCTCTAGTTAAGATAAAATGAGTTGCACACATGTTTATGTTTATGCCTTGCATAGCATGTTTATTTTGATGCTATCACTAACCTCTCAAGAATAATTAAATGGACTTGCATTATCATGTTTAAATTCCAAGCTTGCATTTCATGTTTATATTTCAAGTCATCACTTAATTTTAAAGATAAAATGAGGTTGCATCTCATATTTATTTTATGCTCTCACTTTACTTTCTAATGAAGAATAAAATGAGTGCATATCATGTTTAAGTTTATGCCATCACTTAAATGATCTAGAGCTCAAAGACTTGCCCAAGTATCTTGCATAAAGTTTTAGAAAATGGAGGCATTTCAAGGATGCCATTTCGGCCTTGTGATGATGATGATGGACTTGGATGAGTTCATCTAATCACAAGTGCACATAGTCTAAGTCTTGGAATTTTTCTTAGCTTAGATGTACTCAAGGAACTTTATGAACAAAGTTTTATGTTTTAAATCCATTCCTTGAGCTAAATAATTTAGCTACTGACCTAGCATATATTTTATGATTTTAATGAGATAAATTGGTTTCTAAAAGAGTTTTGAGTTCCTAAAATTATTCCAAGAGAAAACTAGCAACTTGTATGCATTTTAATTCATGAGATTATGTGATCTTATGGGCTTTACATTTGGTTCTGCCCTCTCATGTTTGGCCACTGTATAAATTCTGTTTTATGGTGTTAAAATGTGTAAAATTATGTTTGAGTGAAGCAAGGAACGATTTAGGGAAGTTTAGGAAGAACAAGTAATTAGAAAGGACTTGAAATGTGAATTCTAGAACACTTAGAATGCACAAACTTGTAATTCTGTTCCAGCATAATTGGACTTAAGGAAAATGGTTTATAATTAGTGGATATGTGTAGAAATCCCTCATAATTGGTTTAGGAGTTAATTATAGAGCCTTAGGCGAAGACAAAACTTAAAAAGGGTCAAAGACGGAGATTCTAGGACCCCGTAATCATAAGGCAAAATTCTGCCCAAAATTACTAAGAGCTGTTTGGTTATGTCATAAATCATAAACATTGGAGAAAATTTTAGGTAATGATCCCTTAGGTGTTATAAAAATCCATAATGAAGGTTAGGGTAATTGGAACACAAGTTTAAGACCCGTAAGGGCCAAAGCATAAGACACCATGAGGTAGAAGGTGTGATGTGAGTATGAGACCAAGTGGGTATACATGTGATGTTAAGAATATGCTAATGACATGATATATGTGGCTATATGCGTGTTTGAGATATGTTGTTGCGATAACATGGTACATTATGCATGAGAACAAGAATGAAAATGAGAATGAGTAATATGAAATGAGTTAGGAGGGGTATGCTCCTAAGGATAAGAGATTTATTCGGTTGAAATATTTCATGAGAATAACATGTGTTGTTGAGTTATGTGGCATAACTCAAATTTAGAAAATTCGGAGTATAGTCGTTATGCTGCCGAATTTCGTCAAATTTGAGGGACTTGAGAAAAGTTTTTGAAAAGAATGATTTATATGTGACATGCCGAGACGCATTTTCTCCTACTAAGGAGAAAGGAAACCCGTAGGGGGTATGGTCGAGGAGCCATACCGAAGCAGACAATGTCACTGGTCTTAACCAGATGATGCGTTTGCAAACTGAGACGTACTTCTCCCTACGGTGAGGAGAAGGTAAAACTGTGAGGGCATCGACATTAGCCTCCAAAGCGGACAAAGTCACTGGTCTTAACCAGTTGATGCGTTTCGAGAAGGAAGAAAGTCCCATGATGGATGATTCCTTAGGTCCCTCCCGTACTCGAAGTCGGGATTGTTATTTTTATGATTATGATTAGCTTATCAAGAAGATAAGTAAGAACTAGTGACGACTAGTTAAGGTATGAGCTCATAGCCTAGTATCAGGGGTCGTTACTATATTTTTACATACCATGATGTCACAAGTTGAGAAATGAGATGCCACTATTATGAGAATTAGTTGATGATTATGTGTTTTATTGGTTTGCTGCCCTATGTATTGCCATGCATTCATGTGTCGGTATATTGTATACATGCATTAAGATTCATTATAAAAGACACGGACCTTGGATAATTATCTTTTTTGAAAACCTCATAATGAACTATTGCATGTTTAACCTTTTCATAATAAACCCAAGGTTCCTGAGGAAGTAAACGATGACACTAGGATAGAGGTTTTCCCTATGAGATTCTTTAGCAAGATTCTCACCCCTCTCTTCTTTTCTTTCCGTTACGTCTTTAGACCGCGATGGCGTCGTTCGTGATTTTTGTTGATGCGCCCGTGTGGGAGCTGCACTATGATCCGGACCGGTCTTACCATTTCGAGGGTCGTTGTGCGTGCATATTTTGCATACATGGGACGCCCATTTGCTTTTCCGGTTTCAGCTTTCGCTTCACCCCGACTTCTCCCTATGGCGATGATCTAATTTTTGAGAGGACACGACCCCGTGACGAGAACGCCATGCCCGACTATCATCTTCAGCGGTGCGTGACTATCCAGAGTATGCCCCTCATACGCCATTGTGGAGGGATCCTGGAGGACTCTCCCTGCCACCCTATTCAGAGGATTCCGCCCTTCGGACTTTTGGCCGCGTAAGGGTAGCGAGGACACGGTCTCTCCCGAGGCCTATGAGGCATGTACGTCAACCGAGAGGCGCCCTCGCCGAGGCGGCCATGTCGCTCCGCCGATCTGCATGCCACGCCCCCTCTTCGTTGGGCCACATCGAGGAGCTTCAGTTCGCCTACATATCCTCGTCCGAGGAGTAGCGTCTTTGTAGGCTTGTAGAGGGAGGGTAGCTTTTAGCGGGTAGTATCTTTTGAGGGCTTTTTCATGTATTAGCAGTTTATGTTTCTTGTATTTCATGTTTCTGGACTGAAGCTCTGCCCACTATAAGGGTATGACTTTATGCTTTTATGTTTTCAAGCTGATGTACTAAACTATGATGATTAATATTATGATGGATGTTTTTATGATTGAGGTGTTCTTATATTGCTTTTGGATTGTATGATTTATTTGTTCTTTCGCTTCACGTTTCTTTTATATGGTACGAAGGCTCGCACTTTGTTTTACGTATTCCATTTTAAAAAAAAAAATTTACCCGTATTTTCGCTAAGTAATTTTACAAATAATGTTCAAAGGGAAGTAATAACTAATAGTTAATCTTAATACATCCTAGGCGTGTTAGGTTAAATATTAGGGTTTTACAATGCATTTGAACAAAAAATATCAAATTACACCAATGAAATTTGTAAAAAAACAAAAATGCATAATACAAGACACAAAAACCCTACTTTTGAAGATTTATGTCTCTTAACTCCAAAGGATGCGCTAAAATGCTTTTTTCTCACTTCAAAACTTTCCAAACAACACCAAGCCCTTCTTTGAACAGGAGACTATGATATCTCAAGATGGGGATTTGAGGTAATTCAAAATCCTAATCGGTTAGTTTTTTAGGTTATGATGAGTAGTTGAAGTTTAGTAAAGGAAGTTCGAAGTTTTAACAAATCTAGGCTAAGGTTTTTAGGTAACTTTTAAATGGAGGTTTGGAAGAAGAAAATGAAGGATGTCTCCCTCGTTGGTCTTGGCCAAAATGTTATTAATTGAGAGATAAGGTTTGTTGGTTTGAATTTATCCTAGTTTTGGTTATTTTAATATAAAGTCTAATTTCTTTATGAAAAGAAACTAAAATGGATGGCTATGATTTGATCTTGTTATTCAAGATTGAATCTTAGCCATTCATTTGATTTAAAGAGATAAACATCTTCCTTTTGTAAAAATTAAACTAGCTTTCGGTGTTAAAAATTGCACACCGAAATTTTACCGAACAATGAAACACCATACTCGGGTAATACAATATTGCCCGAAATTTAATTCTAGGTATAAAATCTTCATTTCTAACTATTTCTAACCTTAACCCTTTATTTTCCCAGTTTCGAACATCTCCAAGTCCAAATCTAGGGTTTTGTGTAACATCCTAATAATTAACCCAATACACCTAGGCTGTATCTGATTAATTACTAGACTTTACTTTTTGCTTCCGTTCTTTGATCTAAACTCTTAAAAATACTTTAATGAAAATACGATAAATTTTTTTTTTAAACTTTGAAAATAAAACATGAGCCATGCATACTAAGTAAACCCATCGTCCTTCTTGCGTGAAATAAAAATTAATCACTTGTTTGCACAACAATAACATGAATAATCACATCATCACATGTAATTATAACATAAACAGTATTCGTTCATATCAGATATCAAATACACAACAAATAGATATTATGCCCACCAATAGAGTTGGGCTAGGTCTAGTTAATCGAACAATACATAAATAGTATATGGATGGAAAAACATCCATCAATGACACCTACTAATAACACTCCAGAGAGGGAAATAGATATTGAATATATGAGCGAAGTTAAAAGGATCAAGTTCAGCTACCAGGTAAAAGCCTCAACGTGATTCACGAACACTTTCTTCTGTTTTTGAAGACGAGATGGAAAGAAAAAAATAGAGGGAGTGAGAAACTTATAAAGAATCTCGGTAGAGTGCTCACCTCATGATGCATTGTGTCATCATCATCATCCCCAGGAACCTCGGGGTTATTATAAAATAGTGAGCATGCTAAGATTCATTTATTAAGTTCGAAAAATACTTTATCGAGGTTCATTGATTTTAATCATGCGTCTTATAATGCATCATAAACTTAGCATGTCATGTTTATAATGAACTTTTCCTTTCATCAACACATCATATTCCTCATCATCATATCATAATAACATGCATAGAAGAACATCATATTTCTCATCATCATCTCATAAATGCTATGCAGAAGAACATCATACCATAATAGCTATGCACAAGACATGGTGCATATTTTCATTTCTTTAGTGTCCTAGGTGACTTAAAATCTTGTCATCATCATCATTATTTTCCTTGGGGCCACCCTATACTCCACCCTTTTGGGAGTAATCTAGGTTATGAGCTCATACCTTACTAGTCGTCACTAGCATATACTTATCCCTTTTGATAAGTTAAAATCCCGACTCTACCCTTTTGAGAGAACGGGCTAAGGGCAAGAATCACCTTTTCACCACCTATAGTCTGATGGGTCCAAAGGATCATTTTCTCAGGATCACCTTTTCACCACCTATAGTCTGATGGGTCCAAAGGATCATTTCCTCATAAGTTTAAGTCACCATTAAGTCTTAGCATGTTATATCATAATCATCAGGATGCATGAACATTCTCATTGTTTGCAACAGCAACTATAACATGCAAGCCATGAAATCATTCAATAATATCAAATTCTCAATAGGCATTACATCATCATATAAACTGACATTCCAAAGCATCAAAAGATGTCATCTAAAATTCTCATAAAGCTCCCTTAAATAACCGAACTCTAAAATTGGGTAACCTTAATTATCAAACTAATTACTTATGCATCTAAGGGATTTATCACCATCAATTATAAGCCTTAAGAACATTATTAGACTATATGGGGTAGCATAGACAGTAAGTTGTTCTTAAGGTTTTACGGTGTGCTAGAAGTTACGTTTTTAACCCTTTCTCGTTACCGCTTTCCCTATGATGCTAAAATTAATTACTAAACCAATTATGAATCATTGTCCCTTATCTAAACATAATAAAATCTGGTTCTTAAGGCCACTAAAGGTTCTGGACAGAATGCATAAATTTCATTCTCTAAAGTTCTAGAAATCTTGCTTTTACGGTTTTCTAGTTGCTAGTTTCATTTTTAGTGTTTGGGTCAATCCTATACTAATTGTTACCAGATTTTTCATGAATAACCAATCTTAGGCAGAATTATAACATACTAAAACATATTTGGTAGTGGATCAACTTAAAGAGATCAAAGACTAGTATTAACCTAGCTTTACATTATTTATGTAGCTAGTTTTTCTTCTAACATGCATAGAATTATTCTCTCATCATTAAACATAATAATCACAACTTCAAATATATTAAATCATCATCATACAGTAGTAGTAAACTCAGATCAGTTACCGAATCATGAACCTCATATAATTGCATCAAATCACATTTTAAGTGTACGTAAGATACTGGTTTCCCGTAAAATCCTTGCAAAACCTCAAAACTCTTTTAGAAACTAATGCTTTTTGTTAATCTTGAAAGGAATTATAGAACTAAATCAGTAGCTATTTAAAATCACTTTAGGCCTACCTTAATCATAAGGCCGATTTATATATTGAAAAATATTCATGATTAGAATTTTCACTTAAGATAAAAGGAGCAAGTCTTGAGCTTAAGAGATTTATGTGATATCTTAGAATCATAAACATGCTATGTAACCTCATTTTAATCTTGTCATTATAAGGTGATAACTTGGAATTATAAACATGATATGCAAATCCATTTCTTTATCTTTAAGATTCAAGGTGATGACTTGAAAATTAAACATGATGCAAGAGATTGAAATATAAACATGATGCAAGAAACTAGAAGCGGAGTCCGCACGAACCAATTGAGGAGAAGAGAATCTTAAGAAACTTGAGCGGCGGAATCCGCATTGGACCGGTGAAGGGAGAAGAGAACTCTTATTACATCTTATTAAGCTCCAAACTCAAGACTTCTTAAAGAATGAATTCTTTGACTCCAATAATCTCAAGAAAGCTTTAGAGTTTTTATTACCATGGTTCCAACTTTGCTTGTGATACTTGGGCAAGTCTTTGAGCTCTAGGATCTTTAAGTGATGACATAAACATAAACATGTCATGCGTTGATTCTTTTAGCCATTATAAAATAAAGTGAAAGCATAAAATAAATATGAGATGCAGCCTTTTATTATCTTTAGAGATTAAGTGACAACTTGAAACATAAACATGAAATGCAAGCTTGGAAATTTAAACATGAGGTATGCAAGTTCATTTATTTATTCTTGAGAATTTAGTGATGACATTAAAAGTAAACATGATGTGCAAGGCATAAACTTAAACATGGATGCAAGTTCATTTTATTTCTTTACTAGAGCTTCTTCAAGACTTTAAAAGAATTATAATTTCAACCCAATATATATCTTAGCAAGACAAAGTGAACTTTAGAGATTTCATTACTAAGCTATCCTAGAAAACTTTCTTAGGCCTTGAGGCCGAAATCAAATGGCAAGAAAAGGAGAAGTTCAAGAGTCATCTAGAAGTGAAAAATTGTTAAACATCATTTTAAACTAAAAACAAAGCTTAACAAGAAATGAAACATAAGTGTCAATATATTTTTCAAGTTCTAAACTCAAGACCTTCATCATAAAAACATAGTTGCTTCAAAACTTTGAAAACTTTGAAAACTTGTGAAGGCTTTGCAACCAACACTCAGGAACCTCATCATCAAACCATGGTCTCATCATTACAAAGGCCACAAGGCCGAAATATACAAGAAGAAAAGGAGAAGGAAAACTGAAATATGAAGCAAGGAGAAAGTACATAAAATCATCATTTTTAACCAAGAACAACACTTATCAATACTTAGAATTAAGCTTAAAAACAACTCCCTACCTAATTTGTTTTGAAGGAAAGGAAGAGAACTTGGTTTCTTTGAATGAAATGAAAGAAAATCTCCTTGAAAAACTGATGCTAAGGTTTCAGCCAAGGGAGGAAGAATGAAAGCTTTTGAGCTTTGGAAAAACTAGAAATGTGTAACTATGATTCAAGGCTTCTAACACTCTCAAGTATGCCTATTTATAGAAGATTTTGAAGCTCATAAATGGACAAGAAAAGGAGGAAAGTCTGACCAAATTTGAGGAGGAAACAAGGAAGAAAAATCATCTTGTTTGGTGGCTTAAAACATGGAATCATGTTTTCATGTTTTCATACCTTGGTTTTTGTGCATTCTTTGACAAATTTTCTGATGCATTATGGACCAATAATTTCGTCCATTACAGCCCATGGAAGAGGAAATTTGTGTGTTCCATGTATTATTTAGGTGTAGGTAAGGTATTCTGCAAATTAGAGAATTTACGATTAAGGGCTTAGGTGAATTAGTAAGCAATTTGAGTGTTTTTAAGCAATTTTGGGTTCTAATCAATCTAAATAAATAATTTTGACTCTAGATTAATAATTAGAATTTAATAAGCTTTAATTTGAGCCTAATATTGCTTAGGTTTCATTAGACGAATCGAAAATCTCAAAATTCGTAAAACTGCAAAAGAGGGCAAAATGGTCATTTCGCTCAAAAACTTCCCAGCTACCGAGCTTAACCAATGGACAATCATAACTTGAAAACATGTTTTAAAACATTTTAGTGAGGTTCGGACTCAGCGGCACGCAAATTAGTTAAACGGCGGGGCGTTTTAGTCATTTCACGTGTTGAAGCTCAAAATTAGGATTCTTCTCCTCTATTAACACACATAACACAAACAATCCCTTATTATCATCAAAACATCCCCTTGAGGATGGGGGGCCCGTGATCCTTATTTTGAGTAAAATAACCTCAGGGGCATTTTGGTCATTTTACACGTATAGAAAATTGGGGTTTGCAACTCCGCACGAATTGCTCCTATCCTTTCTTCTAATGTTATATTCCTTTATTGAGGATTGTTCGGTCTCAAATTATATGAAAAATTACCTAGGGTAATTCGGTAATTCTAAACGACAGGTAAAAATTACAGGAAAATTGGTGTTACATTTTGACTTCTGAGAGCCGTAGGCCCACAAAATACTATTCTTTTTTTTTTTCTACTCATCCATTAGGTCGTCCTCATTATCACTACGTCTCAAAATATTGAAACTCTCATTAATAAAGCTCCAATTAATTTCTAACTAACTCCAGGGTATTACACAATCTAAAGAAGAACCAATAAGACATAAGAGAAGAACCAAGAATAGAGAAGACAAGAGGATGAAAAAGTAAGAAAATGCTTTAAAAAATAAGTTGGAAGCTTTAGAACTAAGGTTGATGATCAACCTCAAAGGTGACCTAATAAACTACTATCAAAAGAAGAGTTTAAAAAGGACAATTCAGAGACTCAATCATTTTGAATGAGCAACAAGTTATAGAAAGAGCAAGAATTGTTCAAGAAGAAGAAGGTTTGGACTCTGAAGATGGAGAAACTCATGAGGCTTCAAAGAAAGTAAAGTTTTGTAAAAGAAGAAAATGGAAGAAACTTAGAAACTACAAATGGCTAAGGGCATTCAAAGTTCAAGTAAAGGTCAAGCCCTTGTAATTTCTAAACCCCTTGTGGTGATCCAAGACCAGCACCAAAAGTCACCTCTTAATAGTTTGGATACACCAACTTCCCACTTCTATATCCCCACCTACTTTAGAACCTACTATAAAACCGCCATAAAAATTGAGAAGGCTATTCAAGAGTCAAGAAAACTTGAGAAAATACCCTCTAAAGATTATTATAATGATTAAGTACCCTTGAGTCGATTCTTCAATCTATCTCTCAAGACATGGATGAAGAAAATTCCAATGCTAAAGATGAGAGAATTGAAGATTTAAATCAGTTTATTGTTGACTTCTCAAATATCTTAGAGCCCATCATAAAAAGGCCAAAAAACTTATACCTGCTCATCTTTAGAAAACAACATCAAAACGACTCCTCCATCATAATCACATCTTTGGAGCCTTGACTTTAGAAACTGCAATAGTGCCTAATGATCAAGTTCAGGAAAGAAGTTCCTGAGCTAACTCATGAATCTGGAGACATTGTACCTCTAAATCTCATTGATGACCAGCAAGATTCTGAAACTAAACATGCTAACACTTCCATCTCTGTCACTAAGACTCAACTTCCCCTACACAACCAAAGAGGCCCTGTGCAAGGTTAGATAGAGTTAAAGCTACCAATAGAGACCTTGGAGCACAAATAAGAAGGCATGGGGACCTGTTCCGCATATTCTAATTGAGCTTAAGGACATCAAGAAAGGAGGCCATGATGGTTAGGACTTAGCACCTCTCTATTGATGACAAAAAAGGAGAAGAATATGCCAAGAAATCTTTTGTCACAATGTCCAGAAAGTCTTGATCTAAGGGCGCGTAAAAGCATATACATTTGTATTTCATTATTTCATTTGTTTTATGTTACTATGGACATTTTGCTATTCTTTTTTTTTTTAGTCATTATCACAATTCTTGTACATTTCCTTCTTTATGCAATGAACTTGATATTTCGATTCATATTGATGTTTATATTCTCATCTCCAAGTCTTGGATATCTTGTGTCTTATACTATGTTTGATTACAAGATTTTAAGTTTGAGTGTTATCATATTTGATATACCTTGAAATTTGTTTTATTGGATTATGAAAAACTTAATAAATTATGATTCACAATAGAAAGCTTCAAGAAAGATCACTTTCTTAAGATTATGTTGTAAGTAAAATCTTACTAAGTTTAAGAAAGAAAACTCTTCAAGTTTCTAAACTATGAAGAAACCTTTTCATTGATCTGCAATAGATTTTCTCAAAATTTGATTTGTCATCCTCAAAAGGGATAGGTTGTTAGCTCTAGAACCTTTCAAAAGGCTCTCAAAGCTTAAGTTTGAGTGACAACAAAAGCAATTTTGATAAAATGCTTTGCAGAAAGGACTAATGGTTTACATGAGTTTCTCAAGTGTAAAGTAGGAACTTTCTCTCATCATGTGTAACAAATATTTTGAGATTTAAATCATATTATCATGATTTAACATGATATAACACTCATTTAAAGAGTTTATAATTTTTTATAGCTCAAAAAGCAAGTTACTATGTATGTGATACAGAAAGTAGAACTTGGGTCATTAGAAAGTGGTTAGGAACATCAGAAAAAAAAAAAAAAAAACCTGATACATCAAAAAGTGACACAACAAGCATTAGAACGTGATTATTCTTATCAAATCAATAATATCACCACCAAACTCGATTGTGTTCACTTAGAGAAGAACTAAATGCTCTCTAGAGACTCACATATAATTCAAAAAAAAAGTATAAGCTAGAAGAGCTTAGAAAGTTAAGAGTATCATCAAAACTAAAGATATTATGTCAAAGAGAAAGATACAACATCAAAAAGTCCCTAATTCGTGCTATATTGGCTTTTGTACTGAAAGAAATAAATCGTTGGGGAAAATTATAAGTAGATTAGAAACCTTAACTGATATTGGAAGATGTAACACCCTAATATTTAACCCAACACGCCTAAGACGTATTAAGATTAATTATTAGTTATTACCTCATTTTAAATTCATTTGTAAAATTACTTAGCGAAAATACAAAATTTTTTTTTTTTGAAATATGTAAAACAAAATGCGAGTCGTCATATACCATCACGAGCGAAACGTAGTAGGAGAGAAATTAAACATACAATTTTAAAGGCAATAAAGAACACATCCTTCCATAGAAGCAACCATCATAATATTTAATATCATAGTGGATACATAGTTCTGTACATCAACAAAAAAACCAACATAAAGTCATACCCATATAAAATGGGTAGAGCTTGCAATACATAGAATAGGAAGTGAGAAAAGAAATATAACAAAGTCAGTTAGCCCAAAAGATCAAACCTCAGCTATAGCTACCCCTCCTCAAAACCTACCGGTGACGTGATCCTCATCCCTGAAGGTACATACCCAATGACTGGGCGAGCTCCTGGGTGTGTGAAAGCGAAGGGCATACGTGACTCTCTCGACGTGGGCACATCTGGGCGTCGAGCCAATCTCCGTTGCGCCACCGTGTCCTCACTACCTTTTCCGATGTCCATGGGGGCCATAGGGAGATCCTCTGAATAGATGTGGGTGGGGAATCCTTGATGTCGGTCTTTGAACGCCTCGAGCGAGGAACATACTCGGGGTAGTTGTCACCACCGAAGCCGAAGGGTAGGCAACGAGTTTGCTCGTCACGGGGTAAGTCTCTCGAGATTAGGCCATCGCCATACGATGAGGTAGGAGTGAAGCGAAAGCTGGAAATGAATGCGAACCGGCATCCCATGTACAAAATGCGACAGCACATCGACCCTTGAAATGATATGACTGATTCGGTCAAAGTGCACCTCCCAAATCGGTGTGTCAATGAAGACCACGAACGATGCCATCGGAATCTAAAGACGTAACGGGAAAAGAGAAAGAAAGGGCAAGAATCTTACTAAAGAATCTCGGAGGAATCCTCCTATCCTAAATGTCATCGTTTACGTCCCAGGAACCTTGGGTTTATTATGAAAAGGTTTAACATGCAAAGGTCTATTATGAGGTTTTATGAAAGTAATTATCCAAGGTCCGTGTCTTTTATGATGAATCTTAATGCATGTATGCAGCATAGCGAAACATGAATGCATGGCAATACTTTATGAAACAACCAATAAAACATGTCATTGGTAACTTATCATCACATAAGTGGCATGTAAATTCTCATGAAAACCTTTCTCTTTATAAGTATGGAATTTCACATCCTTTTCTCTTTCTCAAACTTGTGACATAAAGGTATCAAACCTAGAATCATCGCCACCCTAAACTAGGCTATGAGCTTATACCTCAACTGGTCATCACTAGTTCTTACTTATCCTCTTGATAAACGCAGCATAATCATAATAATCCCGACTCCCAGAGTACAGGTAAGGGGCCTAAGGATCACCCATCATGGGACTTTTTCCTTCTCGAAAAGCATCAACTGGTTAAGACCAGTGACTTTGTCCACTTTGGTAGGCTAATGTCGATGCCCTCACGGTTTTACCTCTCTCCTCGTAGTAGGAGAAGTACGTCTCTGCTACGAACACATCAACTGATTAAGACCAGTGACTTTGTTTGCTTCGGTATGGCTCTATGACCATACCCCCAGAGTTTCTTTCTCTCATTAGCAGGAGAAATGCGTCGGCATGTCACATTTAAAATCTTACTTTCAAAAACTTCTTTAAGTCTTCAAATTTGATGGAAATTTGATAGCATAACGGTTGTACACCAAATTTCCTCAAATTTGAGTCATGCCACATAACTCATATAACACATGCTTCCTCATTCAATATCTCAACTAAGCAAACCTTTAAAATCATATAGACATGTTCACCCATTTCATTATAATTTCATAAACTTCTGTATCTCAAACATAACATGCCATATAACCATCACATCATAAGCTCACATATTCTCATACACATGCCATTAATACTTTCACATGTACTCTCATATCATAACTATGTGTTCACTTGGTCACTTACTCTCATCAACTTCCCTATCTTATAGTATCTTATGCTTTGACCTTTACGGGTCTTAAACTTGTGTTCTAGTTATCCTAACACCCATAATAGATCTTTATGCACCTAAAGGATCATTACTTGTAATTCTCTCTAATATTTATGCTCACTAACTCTTCCAAACAACATTGCATAAATTAAGCACGATAGTATAATTTGATTGGGGTTCTAGATCTACGTCTTTGACCCTTTCTAAGTTCCGTCTTCGTAAGGCTCTATATTCAATTCCTAAACCAATTATTAGGGATTCCTACACATATCCACTAATTATAAACCATTTTCCTTAAGTTCAATTATGCTGAAACAGAATTTACATTTCTTGTGTCTAAGTGTTCTAGAATTCTCATTTTAAGTCCTTTCTAGTTACTTGTTTTTCTAACTTCCCTAAATTGGTCCTTGCTTCACTCAAACATAATTTTACACATTTTAACTCCATAAAACAGAATTAATACAGTGGCCAAAGGAACAAGGCAGAATCCAAATGCATTTCACACATAATCACATAAATTCATGCTTTAAGTGCATATAAGTTGCTAGTTTTTCTTGGAATAATTTTAGGAACTCAAAACTCTTTTAGAAACTAATTTATCTCATTAAAATCATGTAAACATGAGTAAGGGCAGTAGCTAATTTATTTTTCCCATAAAATGGATTTAAAACATAGAATCATGTTCATAATGCTTTCTAAGTTCACCTAAGCTTAGAAAAATTCCAAGACATAGGCTATTGGCACTTATGATTAGATGAACTCATATCAAGTCCATCATCATCATCACAAGGCCGAAATGGCATTCATGGAATGCTTCCATTTTCTAAAACTTTACTTGTGATACTTGGGCAAGTCTTTGAGCTCTAGAGTATTTAGGTGATGACATAAACATAAACATGCTATGCACTTTATTTTACTCTTCATTATAAAGTAAAGTGAGAGCATAAAATAAATATGAGATGCAACCTCATTATTATCTTTAAAGATTAAGTGATGACTTGAAATATAAACATGAAGTGCAAGCTTGGAAATTTAAACATGAAATGCAAGTTCATTTATTTATTCTTGAGAACTTAGTGATGGCATCAAAAGTAAACATGATATGCAAGGCATAAACTTAAACATGAATGCAAACTTATTTTATCTTAACTAGAGCTCACACAAGACTTTAGAGGAACATTAATAGCCTTAACCCAACATGTATCTTAACAATATAAAGTGAGCTTTAGAGTTCTTAGCACCAAGTCTTCAAAGAAGTCTTTGGTTTGAACTTCATCATCAAGCTCAAGAAAATGGACTAAGAGATAAACATCAACACTTATCAAGGCAAACATAAAAAGAACTACTCATATTCTTCATTTTATTGCTCATGGGCTTCAATCTAGAGTAAACTCTAGAACGGTCGACCAACTTTAAGGTTGGCAAGGGTAAGCTTAGAGCTCTTTGAAAACATATGATTAATTTTCTTAAACAAAACCTTTAGTGAGCTACTTAACATTTTTATCAAACTTTGTACAACTAAAGGAATAAAAATCAAAATCATAGAGGAGAAAGGATATGAGAACCAAAATCTTGAGTAAGAAAAGAAAAGGAAATCGAAATCATATATGGTCCAAGACCAAGTTTTCAAGCTTTAGAGGTTTCTCACATGGCATCACAAGACCATTATCTTGAAACCTCATCATCAAGCCAAAGTCTTTCTCATCTCAAGGCTCTAAGGTCGAAATGAAAAGAGGAAAAGGAAGAGCTTTGAAAACCAAGAGAAAACTAGAACTTTTCTTAAAGAAAGCAAGTAAAACTTTGAAAATAAACCCCTACCAAATGAAGTCTTGAATGAAATGAAAGAAAGCTTGAGTTTTTGATGAAGTGAGAAGACAAAATCTTCTCTTTGATGGTAATGATGATTCGGCCAAGGTAGAAGCACAAGGAAGATGAATTTTCCTTGAAAGTGTGAGCTTGGGAATGGAAAGGTTTAGTGTTTGAGAGGTGGTTTGAGGTGGGGAGTGGTGGTTCAAGGTTGTTTGTGGTGGTTTGTGGTGGTGGAAAGGTTTCTTTGGTGGTGGAGGAAGAAGAACAAGATGAAGAGAATTTGAGAGAAAAGTGAGGGAATTGCAAGAAAGCTTGAACTTGGCAAAGTTTCTAAAGTGTAACCAAGTTCTCTAAGGCTTGGTATTTATAGAAAAAATGCAACCATGGGGCTGCCAAGGGAAGGAAAGGCCGACGATCTTCATGGCCTTTGGGGAGAAAATATCTTCAACAATTGGTCATTCAAAGCATGGTGGAGGCATGGCTAGGTATGATCCAAAGTATGGCTTGAGGTATGGTCTTTGAGTGAAACAAAATCAACATGTGACACAATTTGAAGGGTATGAATTCAGCCAGCATTTCAACCAAAGGGGAGGAGAGATTTTGTTCATCTAATTGTGGTTTAATGATGTGTTTAGGTGTTTCTTTGATTAAGGTTTTGATTAGGAGTTTGTAAGAAAGTGTTTAGGTGAGGTAATGGTCAATTAAGGTTGTCAAGACTTGATTTAGAGGGTGATCTTGCTAGATTAATAAATTAAAAACCATTTTCTAGTCAAATTAAATCATAGACACAATTTCTTGATTTAAGGAATTGAGAGAGAATTTACTATTCAAGATTTCATGATTAGGAATCTTGAATCAAATAATGAATTAGAGTTTAACTAAGCAATCTTAGGTTCTAATTAACCTTAATAAATTATTTTGACTCTAGATTAATTATTGAAATTAATTAATCTTCGATTAGAGCCTAATATTGCTTAGGTTTGGTTAATTACATCATTAGGCTCACTGGTACACTGTTCTAGGGGCAAAATGGTAATTTTGCACTAAAACTGCTTGACCTCCTGCCTGACTAACCATCATAAACCACTCATAAACATCATTCCGAACTTTTTGAAAAGTTCCGCTCAAACGGCACCTTTACCCGCACAAAACGCTATAAGGGTATTTTGGTCATTTTGAGACAAAAGTTCGGAAAACGAGATTTTCACCTCGTATATCAAACATTACAGTTATAATCCCCTTCAAACATTGATTTGACCCATCGAGGACTGCCAGGTCGCTATCCTCTTAATCTGGGTAAAAATGACCTCAGGGCACTTTGGTCATTTGTACTAGAAAATTCGGGCATTACAGAAGTTTTGAAGCATCTATAGTACATGAGGAACAAAGGATAAACTACTTGTGTACTGTGAACAACTATCACTGAAACAAGCTAGCTAAATCTCCAAATGACTAATCCTTGGTGCACTAAATGATCAACACGTGAATGATGAGGATGAAATCAAGGACAAACCTTATTCAAGTTTCAAATATAAAAGCACCATCCATTCAAGTTGGAAGAGACTTTTTGTGCATTAAGATATATTGCTTCAACTTTCTAAAGCCTATTCATCAATCCTAATAGTTTTGAAATCCAAAATCTTCTTTCTACCACTTACTAGCTAACATACTCTTATGAGAAATTGGAAGAAGTCTCTCAAGTGTTTTCCTTACTTCATATACACATCGTAGGAAACTTGAGTGAAGATTTGAGTGAACAGGAAAACCTTCATATTCTTTTGTACCTTGATCTAGTAGTGGTCATTTGAGATAGCTTGGAAAGGCTAGAGGAAATACTACTCATGAGTAAGGATCGATTGTCCTGAATTGCTTACTGATTAGCTTGAAAAGGCTAGGAAAAGACTTATTAGCTCAGGACCCTTTAGAAAGCTTCAAAGTAATATGTTTTGAATGACAACAAAACCAATTTAAGAAAAATATTTTGAAAAATGACCGATGTCTACCTTGAGTTTCTTGAAGTAGCAAACAAGTTCTTTCATTATCATAACATGGCTCCATTATCGTGAAAATTGTCACTTTAGATATGCAAACATGATTTATCTCGTATAAAGATATGGGAACCAAATGGAAGTGATAATTATATCATGATTTGAGCATATACATACCTAATAGATTGAAGAAATAGAACCAATGTAAGAAACCAAGCTTCAGGACGTCAAAAAGTAGCACTGGACTTCAAAAAGTAAGCTTAGACTGAAGATATCAATCAAACTCTGAAGCCAATGTGTTCTATAATCTTCAATTATCATGTTCACAATCTTTTTATCAATAACAAAGCTATGATTGAAGATTAGAAGACTAAAGTTTTATCAAGGAACTGATACCGCACATCAAAAAGTTCACTTCATGAAACGTTGAACTTTACTGAAAGTGAGGAAAAATTTGAAATTTAAATTTAAAGTCAAATCCAGTTACAGCTAATCCTGTCTTCTGTCAACTTGGTCAACTATCACAACTTCTAGAAAGTAAAGTTCAACCATGATAAGAAAGTAAAAAGTAGTTTCTAAAATGACCTTAGAAACCTCAACTTTACAATGACTTCTGGAGATAGATCTGACAAAAGTCAAGCTACTCCTCTATACGGTTCAAGACACAAACAGATGATCAACACGTGTCACTTGAAAAACAGAATCAAGGCAAAGTTCAAAACGAAGACCATCTATAAATAGAGATTATGTGCTTTCAAAGAAGTAGAGATTGACGCTGCACAAGTGTTGAAACTCTATGAAAATTTCTCCTCATCTCTTATAAAGTTCATTACACCTTGTAATCAGTTTCCTTGTTGGAAAACTTTTCTTTCTACATTCCTAAGAGTTTATACGTTCTTCCAAGGAAGAACCGCTAAAGAATTCATTCAAGTTATCCCAGGTCATTCTTATATATCTTAAGGAAACTTGAGTGTATGTTAGTTTGAGTTGCAAACCCAAACACAAGCCTTTATATCCTCAATCTAGTAGTTATCAATGTGAGTTTAGCTTGTAGAGGCTAGTCAAAAGACTACTTGCAACACGACAATAAAGTTGTTTCATTAGTCATGGTTTAGCTTGGAGAGGCTGGTTAAAGACTCTGGTTTAGTTTGGAGAAGCTTGGTCAAAGACTACTCAATTCAGCTTAAGAGGCCTGAATAACCACTTGGTTTGTGACAGGAGTGGGCTGTCTCGGTCACGGGTTAAAGCTTGGGAAAGCTATTGTAAAGACTATCTGGTTTCTTTCACGAGTTAAGAAATGTGTTAGTGAAACTCAACGTGATTGAGAACTCGATGTAGAAAGCAGAACCAGGATAATATCTGTGTAGTATCTTCTTTTCCCTTATCTCTTTAACTTTTGCTGCTCTATGGTTATCTATTTATATTTGCTTAAAATTTATCTTTTTAGCTACTTTTTATTACGCGTCATTTAGAAAGTAACTTTCTGAAATCTCTAGTATTGTTTTCGCACTACAAGCTTAAAGCTTGATAGTATTGTGTTAAAGTTTTCAGAAGCTAAAAGGGAAAGAGAAGTGAAGCACAATTCGAACCCCTCTTCTCGTACATTTTCCTACCTACAAGAGTATCTTGGTGATTTCTTGTACAAGAAAGAAGCTATAGTGGAACTCTCACCAAGCTTTATTAGGACTGAGATATAAGCAAGCTTGGTCAAACTAGTATAAATTTCTTGTGTGACCTTCATTATACTTAATCTCTCTATATTTGCCTTGTTTATTTTTATCTATTTTGTGTGTGATATTAAAATTGTATTTATCATTAAACTTATTTGATTTTCTAGACACTTTAGAAAATTATTTTCTGAAGCTAACTAATTGGTTTTCCGCCTTCAAGTACATTGAATAGTATCTTTTTAAAGTTTCAGGAAGCAAAAGTTTTTTAGTAGCACAATTTAACCCCCTCCCATTTTCGTGCATCCTACACCCCAGCTACACTTGTTAATCATTTTCTCTATAAGTCAATGAGATCTTTTATAAACCTTCCTTAAGTGTATCGATTGACTTGTTTGATTGCATCCTATTCTTTTACTCCTTGTGTTTTGCTTTACTTCTCGTTTTCTAGCTTCATCAAGCCAAAAACTTATTATTAAGTACTTTAGGAACCCATATTCAAAGAGCTGATTTCCCTCTTTGAAGTAATCATTTGATCCTTGGAATTGACTAAGGGCTTTGATATAAAGTCAGTTGATTCACAAGATTTGGCACGCCTAGCACTCATATATTTGATCTAAACCAAAAATTAGCCCAAACAATTACTACTGCAGTTCTCATTGTTTTTTGTGGTTAATATGAATTTCTTACTATTTACACAGGACTCCAGTATCAATAGACATACTATGAGTACATACAAATGCAATTTCTCTTAGTTGAATGCATTGATTCCTTCAATCACTATCTTTTTCAATGCATGTAAATAAGCACACGCCAGATTGCATTACCAGTTCAATGGGACATGCTCTACAAGATTAGTTGCTAACCTAATTGTAAATTTTTCTTTAATCCCTGTTTTGGGGATCGTCGCTACCACTAGGCAGTGTCCGCCAACCCTTTCCCCATCCCCTGTTCTCACCTTTCCTTTATTCACCCTTTCCTCTCTCCTTTTCTCACTATTCCTCTTCCACCCTTCCCAAACCTTTAGCCTTCCTTTGCACCACCTCTCACTATTTTGGCCTGAGGTTACCCTACAATGGTGGGCTTGTGCCTCCTATGAAGTTGAGCTTTTCTAGTCAAGGTTGTGAAAATATCAGCAGTAGTGCTATGGCGACGGACAGCGTTGACAACAAGGGCTCGTTGGTGAGGGATGATGATAGTGGTGAAGATGGGTTTCTAAGGGTTGTTTTGCGTGAGTCAACGTTGAGTCGACATAGAGGTAAAGATAGGTAGCGCATGATGGGCAATGGCGATGATGAGCGCGGTATGGTAATGGGCCTATGGATTACAGTTTTGTGTTTGATGGTGAGGGTTGCTCTCTCTGAAGCTCTTGGAACCCTACCCTATCATCTTCTTGAACTAGTTTATGCTTTCATTGAAGGCTCTACTATCTGATTTCTATCTTCTCTCTCTGCTTTTTTTGTGTTAAGAATCATTATGAAGTGCCCTCCCCTGTACTGGTGCCTCTAATGGCACGTCTTGCCCTAAGGGAAGAGTGGGTGTTGAGATTTTCTCTATGGTGGGTCTTGGTGGTTGTCTCCTCTCTTCTATGTGGTGCTTTCCTCTCACCATAGGCATCATTTTCGGTGCCTCAGATGGTGCAGTTAGCCCTGTGGGAGGAGTGGTCAATGAGGTTTTGTATGTGATGGGTTTATGGCCCTAAGAGAGGAATGGTCAATAAGATCTTTTTCTTATGTAAAGTAGGTGGTGTCCATGGATGATGTTGGTATGGCTGGATATATGGGTTTTCGCCTTCTGCATGGTCAAGCATGTTTTTCCGGTGTATTGCTGAGATTTTGGGGCTCGACAATCGATATCGATGATGCTTTCATGTCATGAATGCATGGTATGGCCCCCTCATCGCTTTCATTGTGCTGCTATCGGGACGTAGAGGAGAGTATCCCCAACCTATCTGCTAATTGTGCTTCGGCCTTGTCTGGTTTGCGTTTTGGTTGTGATTGGGATCCTGTCCGACAAGGCAAGGAAAGGGCAGCCCATTTGATACTGATGAGCAACGTTGAGGTGAATTTTCGAGTCTCGTTCGCAATTAATGGCATTGAAGGCATAGCCCTTCGTTTGTGCTCCCATGCAGCTGTGCATGTGAAGGGAAGTGGAAGGGTCTCCACGCATTTGGTGATAGATCCTGAAGTCTCAAGTCATGGTTGACATGTAACATATACGTACTATATATTTGGTAACTTATAAATTTTTAAATCTATTTTAATTATTATCCTTTTACGTGTCAATAAATAATTAAGGAGAGGGAAGAAGAACCTATTTAGAGATAGAAAATTTCCATCCATTTAAAATATGTGAAGGTTTGGATGATGTAGGCTTAGCGGATGGGTTTGAGCTCATGAGCCCACACCATGAACAGGCGCTACTTTCCTCTGGTCTTGCCCCCAATAATGTCTACCTTCCACTAATTGGATATCCGTCTATCTCGTAGTTTTGTCAGGTTTTGTGTTAGGTGTTTGTTTCAGTTTTCTTTAGCATTTTTGTTTTTCTATTGTATCGTTGTTGAACTCTTGATGTTCCTATGCTTTTCTAATTATCGGGAAAAAAAATCTAATCGCAAAGTAATGATGTCATCCTCATTAACATTAACGTTCAAGTGCATATGCATGGTCCACATGATGTAACGCAATGTATATTACATGTACAAGAGTTTGCGTGAAGAATAATTGCCATGCCGCTGCGTACTAAAAGACAGTTTCTAAATATCAGCCAACAAATGACAGGCCACGGGAAACTAGAAGGCATCACAAGTGACCAAGATTCTTTGCAAGGAACCGCACTACAAGACACAATCGGGGAAGGAAGGTTTAGGTGGTCGTTTACAAGACAAAAGCGGCATCTTTGTAAACCCCGTTCTCCCTCAAACCCAACTATGTGATGCAATGTCTCGTTTGTGTTATAAAAGTCACAGAAGTTTGCTTTTCGAATAAACTACCATATTTTTTTAGTCCTAAAAATGAAGCCACTAGCAAGGAAGAGAGTTTTGAAAGTACAGAAGCTTATTTTATAATACCGTAATTTTCTATGGAAGGATAAGAACGCTCAAATGGTTGGTCTTTGCACCCTGCTATTTAACCATATACAGATGATATGGTACATAAATATATGCAGGGTCCAAATAAATTACATAGTTTATATAGCTTCCTCTACATACCAAACGTACTGCTAGCCCTAAGCTAGGCCAATCATTTGGTAGCTACTTCCACTCATCTGTGAAACCTTATTAGAATAGAAACAGTCAGATGAGTATGTCATTTTCCTTGGCACCAAAGCCTTCCATCACCGAGAGCAATAGGAGAGCATTTTGTACAAGAGTTGCTGTTATAAGGTCTGAAGTAATTACTGTGGCTCCCAAACAAAGAAGCGCGAGCAGTGAGCTTCCCCAGTTGTCAAAACAAGGTGTTCCTCTTGCTGATTTACATGTACAAGAGGTTGTTGAGAGGCAGTCTCAGAGCGCTAATTTTGCCACTGCAAGTTCTTGTAGCAAGCCGCGGTTTGAGCCCAGTTTTCTTAAGGATGCATATCAAATGTGCAGACAGATCTGTGCCGAATATGCCAAGACCTTCTATCTAGGTACAATTCTACTTTGATGAGGCCAATAACAATAAGATGATTATCTATCTTTTCTTTGGGATCTCAATAATTTAATGACAATTCTCTTTCACTGTATTCATTGTAAGTCATCCATTCAACATAGTTTCTTTTCTACCTTGTGTTGTTTTGACATCTTCCATCTTTTGCCAAGAATAACTGAGACAATCTTCATTCTTCAAACAGGAACTTTGCTTATGACAGAACAAAGACAGAAGGCTATATGGGCAATATATGGTAAGAACTTACAAGAAGAAAAATATACAGATGAGGATTTGCTAGTAGATTTGTGTTGTGATTTGTGAGACACATCAAATCAAAATCTCTGTTGAAATGCTTCGCTGCAGTTTGGTGCAGGAGGACGGATGAACTGGTTGACGGTCCTAATGCTGTCTATATGAGCTCTTCTGTTCTTGATAGGTGGGAAGAGAGATTGCATGACATTTTCCATGGACGCCCCTACGATATGCTTGATGCTGCTCTTACTGATACAGTCTCCAAGTTTCCCTTGGATATTAAGGTAATTACTAAAAGTACTTGACTACGAGAATCAATTCTTTCAGTACCTATTTCTCAGGTCACATTCATACTTAACACAAGCATGTCATGCACTAGGAAAATGATAGACAAGCATGTACTTTACCAGAATTCTATTTCCAAAATAATTTACCAGTTGTTAGGCTCTAGATGAATAAATTAAATGAGTCATATCATTTAATTTCATTCAACCACTCTCATAATTTTTATTAAAACTTCTGTTAAGATTTTTTTTTTAAAGGTGTAGCATTACTTTATGCACTAATATCAGTATTTACTAAAGAAAAATGTTAAATAGCCAAAAATTTTGCATGGATTTAGTTAACATAAATGATGTGCCATGTTTATTAAACCTTAGATAAGCAAGTGGACATAACTGTTAATTTCATCAAACGACTGCCATAACTTATGTGAAAAACTCTGGCAATATTTTTTTGACGACATAATATTAAGGTGCTTGCTCCGGTGATGTAGATAAAAACTATTTCATGGTGATGGACTCAGGTGTTTCGAATCAACAAAGCACATGTGTCCTTAGTGGGTCCACAGATGTTATTTAATTCAGCAACATAACACTTACGCGGTGTTTGTTTCGGAATTTGAAATTTGTTTTAAGAATTATACTTTTGTAAATGATATTTTTGAAAATATGATTTTTAAATATCTTTAAAAAATTATTTGTTTAATATTAAATATTTAAAGGATTATTTAATAAGATTTTTAGAAATAAATTTAAAATTTATTTTTTTTATAATCTATATTTTTAATAATATATGTTATAATTTTTAAAATCCCTTAACACAATCATAAAAAGAAAAAAATTAAATAATTAAAAAATAATTTAATAATTGTGATTTTAAAAATTTTTTTCTCATCCTTCCACTTGGAATGAAATTTTACTAAATTATAGAAAAATATTATTTCATAAAATAATTAATACAAAAAAAAAATTTATAAAACTTATAATAAATATAAAAACACATCATTTCTAATTATTTATTTCTTGAGATAATTAAATATAATCCGAATCAACCCATTCATCAACATGAAATTCAAAATGATAACAAAACAATGAGACCCTCTTTCCTCCTCCAACCGCAGCTTTCTTCCACCGCCTTGCTGCCGCACCCTTTCCCGGCAACTGCCTCACTACCACCCCTCCGCCGGCCACCACTCTCACGTCAATAACTGCGGCCACAACACACTGTGGTCGCCCGAACCATCGTGGCACAAATGAGCGAGTCACAAGAAGTCTACCCGCCGCTCTTTGCTCTCTTGGATCTGGCCACAACAACACTCTCTGCCATGGCCCTTTTGTATATGTAACAAAAATCATTCCCGGTCATTACTCAGTGAGCCCAAGTCTTCTATTGCTCCGTCCCGTCAACCCCCATCAAAATTTTTAAAATTTTTTTAAACAAACCCGACAGAATCGTTGTCTCAAAATTTAGTAAGAATGATTTTGTTTTGTTTCTGCTTCGTTTAAAAGTGGTGATGGTGAGAATGGCAGAGTCCCCATCTTCCTCCATTTGGAGACCTAAAGAATCCCAAAATGGGAGTTGAAGTTTGTGGGAGGCTAAATCTACTTCTGCTTAGCTCTATGGCTATGATTGTGGCCTTGGCCTTTTGCAGAAAGGTGTAGTTGTGGATGGATTTTGTGGTGGTTATTTGTTCTTTGTTGTTGGGGTGGTGGTGACCTGTTGGCATGTGGGAGGAGCAAGAGGGAGGGGTCGAACTGATGGTGGTTCTTTTTTCAATACTTTCTGCCTTTTCTTTTTTATTTTTTTAACTTAATTTAGAATAGGCAAAAAAATGAACATCGTGAGAAAGTTTTTCATTAAGGGTAAATGCCAATGGTCCATGCCTCCAAGTGTAACGGTCTTTTTGAACTACGTAGTTATTTCACTGTGAACTACAAAAAATGTAGATCTCCGGAGCAAGCACCTAATATTCATATTACTCTTTACTGTAAGGAATTCACAATAGGAATAACTACTGGTTTCACATTGATAATGAAGTCTAAACTGTTACTTTTCATTACAGCCTTTCAGGGACATGATAGAAGGTATGAGGATGGATACAAGGAAGACTAGCTACAAAAATTTCCAAGAGTTATATCTTTACTGCTACTATGTAGCTGGAACTGTTGGCTTAATGAGCGTTCCAATAATGGGCATTGCCCCGGAATCTATCATCCCTGCTCAAAGTGTATATAATGCAGCACTATATCTGGGAATTGGAAATCAATTGACAAACATTCTTAGAGATGTGGGGGAGGAGTAAGTTTCTAATTGAGTTACTTTCAATTAATTATTCCGGCCCTTCTGGTATTTATAAATTAATCAATATATGACCTTACAGAATTTATCAAATTCTTTCAGTGCATTAAGAGGTAGAGTCTACCTTCCCCAAGATGAACTAGCCCAGTTTGGCTTGTGTGAAGAGGATATCTTCTCTAGAAAGGTCACTGAAAGATGGAGAGAGTTTATGAAACAGCAGATTACAAGGGCAAGGTTCTACTTCAACTTGTCAGAAGAAGGAGCTTCTCAGCTTGATAAGGCCAGCCGATGGCCGGTACGTACATATTAAATATAATTCAAAGAAGAATAATATTGGCTGATAGAAAACAAGATTTCTTTTTCATCCAAATAAAATTTATAATCACTTATTTATGAGTTAGAGCATAACAAAACCAGCAATGGATTAGGACGTTCATATATAGTAAATCATTAATGTGACTTCACCCAAGAACAGATCTTCTATGACTAAAAGTAGTCTAGAGGTTCATCCTTGCTCCTCTATTCTTCTAAGCGTAATGTTAAATTTTGATACATGATAAAGAACATTTTTTAATAGCTTCAGCCCAAGGGACAATTTTTTTGGGTCAATGCCCAAGGATGCTTTAAGTGAAAGGACTTGTTTGAGAAAAAAAATAAGTATGCTTTAACTTGGATTGTCCAACTCCAATTATAATTTAAAAGTAAAAGTTTATTCTCATCTTTGAAATTATATGTATAATTTATTTTAATCAATGAAATTAAGAAATTATCAATTTAGTCTTTAAAATTGTAAAAAAGTAATTAAAATTAGTCTTCACGAATATGAATCTATTGACTAACTTAAATCGCTTTTTACAATTTCAATGATTAAATTGCTTCTTATTTTTATGAGCTAAAGTAACTTAGATATATAATTTTAAAAATCAAAATGAACCTTTATTCAATAGTTTAATCCCCAGACTTTAGGAAAAGCCTTTGAATCAAATGAATCCTCCTCAAGAGCATGACCTAAGCTTCCACACATGCTGAAATTCTCGAAATCATCCAAACCCGGAAACCCATTTGAGTAAGAGGAATATTATTAGTACTATTCTGGGATATTTTCACTATGTTTTTTGAGTCATTTCGATTCTAAAGCGTGCTTTAAATATTAGTTAGGAGAAAAATTGATACTCTCTGATCTCTCAACTAATATTTAGAAATAACTCAAGATATCCTTTCAAAGAAGCTCAAGAAAATAGTACAAATAACATTTTTTTAAACTATGGGCATGGTACATGTTGATGCTGCATGGATGGCATATGTCATTTTGCAGACGTTAGTTAATACTTGGGTATGTGTATTATTTGTAGGTTTGGTCCTCATTAGTACTATATCGTAAGATCTTGGATGCAATTGAAGACAACGATTATGACAATTTGACAAAACGAGCCTACGTAGGACGAACTAAGAAGCTTCTGATGTTGCCTGTAGCTTACACTAGATCTTCCCAAGTCCCAACACGAAATTCGGTCCTTCATAAACAAGGCTAATCTAGCAAATTATTAGTAGCCGAAAATAGCTAGAAATTTGATATTGTAGCAAATTTGTAGAAACAAATGAGAGGAAGCAGCTCACAGACCCAAAACATACTTGGGCTTCCTTGTACAGATTATAGAACTCTTCCAAAGATCCATGAGCAGAATCTGAATAACCAATAACACAAAAAGTGCAATTGAGTTCGGAGCATCATGTAAAGATTCGAAGTGTGAAGAAATATATGTTAGTAATGTTATTACAGTGCAATTACCATGAAATTGTGCAAAAAGAAAAAAGGAAAAGGAAATGGGCGATAAGCCTATTCGGGTAAAAGCCATTAAGTCCATAAGACAAACTATCGATTCTCCAAAGATACCAAAAAGCCTGATCAAAAGAGATCTCACCATAGGACAATGCAGAAAAGATGTGCCTCAGATTTAGAATTTAAACCGCACATAATACACATGTGAGGCAACAAAGCAATTAGGGTCCTACACTTCTAGAGCATAAGTGTTAACCCAATTAAGAACAGCAGTCCAAACATAAGGTCTGACTTTCAAAATATTTCAGAAATGAACTATACAAGTGTATGAGAAAGTGTATTAGGGCATTCCCTTCATGTATTGAATGTATACAATGTACACAGTAAGTGTTAAATTAATAGGCACTATAAACTAGGAGTTACTAGTAATATGAGAAGGCACATAATTAACATGCGCTTATTTCTAACAAGAAAATACAACCTCAGCAACAAGAAGTTGTTTAATAAAAATCCGGACAAACTCATGGAATTGCAAGTAACATTGTGCATCTGCTAAATTTTAGGAAAAAATAGAGGACACGGTGCCTAAAGCTCATTAAAAGCAATCGTGAACAAATATTTATGCCTTTAGATCTTACAGAGCAAAGCGAGTTATTTTCAGAAGCAGATATAAGAGATATACAACTAGATGCAACTCTAAAAGAAGCCTATTGCATATGAAGTACTAAGATCAAAACGTATGATATTAAGAGAACAACAGTGAAAATCTGACAAAAATGGCGTATAGTAATAATTCGTATCAAAGGCAAGATGAGGTTTTTTTTTTTTTTTTTGATAAAGGCAAGATGAGGTTTGCATAGCTTCAAAAGAATTTTTCTTTCAAAAGGAAAATGTAGGGAAAATAGCAAATATCATATAGAGAGAGAGGCAAGATATCGAAAGATCCCCAGAAAACAAGTTAGAATAAAGCAAACAGTCAATTTAGCAAAATAGTAACTGTTCCAACTGAACTTTCATTAAACCCTTGTTTTTTTCATAGGTTTTTGAATGTTTACAGCTTTAAGATTTCCACATTCTTGGAAAACAACCAAATTAATGGTTCAGAGGAGAATTTGCCATTTGTTCTTATAAACTCATTGAGATCACAAGGGGAAATGTGCAACTATCTACATACTTGTTTGCTTCTTTATTGAACTGAAAATTCTCAGGTAATGTGACATTGAATATGTGCCCATGTGACAATGAATATGCAAATACAAAGCAAGAAAAATGAAGTAGCTTACGGACACTATAACAAATATCAATAGCAAAGAACACAATTTCTTAGACATTGAAAACGAAAAATCAAGAAGCATGCTTCAGTATTTTATTGTCAGTTAATTCAGGAAGCCACGTGACTTATGACTGATCCAAGAATCAAATCTTGAAGCTTTTCTATCTTAGCAGTTAACGTCACCAAAATATGTACAAAGAAACAGAATTATGGTATGCATGCCACACCAAATGTACACATAGATGTCAATGATAGATGGCGGCTTTTGGCAGTGAGCCAAAAATCCGTCATGGAAATATGATAAATGGCGTTGGAAAATGTCATTATGGACTAAAAAATATTTTAATATATATACAAAAAAACACACAAAAAATTCCAAATATGACAAATAATAGAACTAACAACATATATGAAGAACAAATGTATTCTTTGAAATAAATTCATCAAATGCATCACAATATCAAGAAAAAGATGTAAAACAATCATGACCAAATGCATATCAAAGCCTCAAATGCACAATGTCATGTCATAACAAGTCATAATAGTAGAGCACTAGAAGCTAGAAACAAAAGTAGAATCCAAATCTCAAATTCAGAACAAAATACAAGCCAAGTCAACTCAACACTCTAACACAAATGAAGACAAAGACTAGCTAAAATCAACTACTTTAGTTTCTAGTCCATATTCTCATCCCCAAGATAATTAGTGTCAATGGGTCCATCCGAGGCATATTCCTCCGCTTCTCTCCTTCTAATTCTAATCATCATATTTGATTTCTTCTTCCTCTTCTTTGAATTCCTCAAGTCATCAAACTTAGGTTCTTCTTCAACCACGAGCATCGCTACCTCTTTTCCCTTTTTAGAAACTCTAGTACCTGCTGCTGTTGCACCACTTGTCACCACTTGATGTTCTAGGCTCTCCAACCCCCAATGCCCTATATATAGTTTCCCAAGTCAAAGTGTTATCATCTACAAACACCAAGTCATCTCAAGCTTCATGGTCCTCACTCTCTAGCTCTCCAACCATCCACTCATTACAATCATCAATGTCATTGAGTGAGAGAAAGTAAATCCCATTCCTAATATTATATCTTTGCTTGAGCACTTGATTATATTTCACAAAAGCCAAGTTTTCCAACCTTTAATACTCAAGCCTATTTCTCTTCTTAGAATGAATCTGCAATATCAATATAATCTAAGCATTACTATTAGTTATTCTAACAATAACAAAAAAGTAGTGATAGAAAATTCTAATTAGATGCTCAAAAACACTCCATTTTCGTTTGCATTCTGAAGAGCTACATGTTAAGCTCAAAATCTTGATAGCCAAGTTTTGCAAATTTGGAGTAGAAAGACCATAGATTTTCCACCAATGAGCTACAAATCCAAAGATCATGTAAGCCAATTACTCTAATTTAAAATCAAAAGAAATTTGAGAGCTAGAAGTTGCATTCTTCCCACCAGGTGCAAGGATTTTTCTTTGAGATATTGCAAATTCATCTCCTAAAAGACCACCAACACTCTTATAAATTAGCAACTCAAGGAAATTTTCTATTGCACATCCTGACTTCGAACCAATCTCTTGATACAATCATACAACCCATTTGTGAATTCTAGATCATACTCTAAATCGGGTTGCCATAATGGAATTGTGGGTTTAAAAAATGTCCCTGCATGCAATGGCCAATGGAGTTCACAATTCCATCTATTATCAATGATTGGAAACACATCCTTGTATTTGCTTTCATCGCTAAAGCACTTCATGATGGACTCTTTTATCTTGTCCATTGCCTCATAAATATAACCTATTGCGGGCTTTCTTTCACCATCAACAAGCCGAAGCACATGAACAAGAGGACGCATGATTTTAATTGTGTAA
>JAMLFY010000002.1:20888740-20930740 GCA_030441495.1 Dalbergia oliveri | reverse complement strand
ATTTAATTTCCTTTTTTAATTATAGGACTCATATAAAATCAATAATGTTAAGATTAAGGTAAATCTAGTGCATTTTCATTCTTTGTCTTAAGATTAGGACTTATGTTATTAATTGATTTTCAACTCAATTGAGATTAACTCCATTACTGGTGTAATATTACTCTTTTACCTTGTCTTGGTAAATGCTAAACACTTGATTTTAACCATTTACACTAAATTACCAATTCATAATTCACTACCTAATTAAATATGCTATCCTACATGTCCTACCATTTATCAAAGAATCAACATTGTCCCCCATTATAGCCAAGCATGGCCGGACTCCATCCCCCATCACCCTCATGTTTTATTTATTTCAACAAATAATGCACTTACAAACATATCATTTCCTTACCCTTTTTTTTTTGAGTTGTCTTGCTCAAGATTGCTCAAAAATTCTCTAATTCTCTTAAGAACTCTAAGCTTTCTTCTTCTTCCTCTTCCATCTCCAAGAAACTCCATTATTGACATTCATCCAATTTCTCAACCTCAAACTAACACATCTCCACTATAGAATTAACTCCTAAACACCTAAACTTTCCATTTCCAAACACAAGATCACAAAGAAAATCCTCCTTCCATTTTAACTCTCCTTGGCCGAAACCATCACCACCATTAAGAGTAGATTTTCTGCTTTTACTTCATAAAAGATTAGCTTTATCTTTTGTAAACAAGAAACAACTTGGTAAGGATTTTATTTCATGTTCTTTCTCTTGCTCTTTCCTTTAAATTTCAATTTTTATGGCTTGATGATGACCATGGCTTGATGATAGGAATCATGGTGGTGGTTGTCAATCCATCATATAATAGATATCTAAAACTCAAGGTTTTGTTTTTGATGTCAAAGATTAAATTGACGCCTCAATTTTTACTGTAATTTTTACTATCATTAGGAATTACCGATTACCGTAGGTAAATATTATATAAAATTTGAGACCAAACAATCCTTAATAAAGGAATATAACGTTAGAAGAGAAGTTAGGAGCAATTCGTGCAAGTATTGCAAACCCCAATTTTCTTACGTGTAAAATGACCAAAATGCCCCTGAGGTTATTTTACTCAGAAAATGAGGATCGTGGGCCCCACCCATCCTCAAGGGGATGTTTTGATGTTAATAAGGGATTGTTTGTGTTATGTGTGTTAATAGAGGAGAAGAATCCTAATTTTGAGTCCGACGCGAAATGACCAAAACGCCCTTACGGCGTTTTAACTCGATTTGCGTGCCGACTTAGCCCGAACCTCACTAAAATGTGTTAAAAGGTGTTTTTAAGCCATGATTAACCATTGGTTAAGTTCGGGTGGCCGGGCAATTTTTAAGTAAAATGACCATTTTGTCTTTGTGTTTTCAAATTTTGAGATTTTTGATTTGTTAACGAAACCTAAGCAATATTAGGCTCAAATTAAAGCTTATTAAATTCTAATTACTAATCTAGAGTCAAAATTATTTATTTAGATTGATTAGAACCTAAAATTGCTTAAAACACCCAAATTGCTTAGTAATTCACTTAAACCCTTAACCGTAAATTCTCTAAATTGCATGAATACCTTGCCTACACCTAAAAAATACATGGAACACACAAAATCCTCTTCCACAAGGCTGTAATGCATGAAATTATTGAGTAATAAGTCAGAAAATTATTACACAAAAATCCAAAGAATGAAAACAAAGAATCATGAAAACATGGAAACATGATTCCATGTTTTAAGCCACCAAACAAAATGATTTTTCTTCCTTATTTTTTTCCTCTAATTTTTGGTCAGATTTCTTTCCTTCCTTTGTCCATTTATGAGCTGCAAAATCTCTATAAATAGGCATGCTTGAAGATAGTTTAGATGCTTAGTTCATAACTTACACAAATTCTAGTTTTAGGAGCACCAAAAGCTCTCATTTCCTCCTCCTCTTGGCTGAATTCTTTCTTCAAGTTTTCAAGAATATTTTCTTTCATTTCACTCAAGGAAACCAAGTTCTCTTCCTTTCCTTCAAATCAGATTAGGTAGGGAGTTGTTTTTAAGTTTATTTCTATGCTTTGCTAAGTGTTGTTCTTGGTTCAAAATGATGATTTCATGGATTTTCTCTAGTTTTTCCATTTGGTTTTCTTCTTCCTTTTCTTTGAACAATTCAGCCATATGGCCTAGGTGGGACTAAGATGATGGCTTGATGATGAGGACCTTGAGGGTGGGTTGTGAATCCATCACAAGTTAGGCCTCTAAAGCTTGAAAGTTCCACTTGATGCAAAACTTTAAAGAATAATATTTTTATGATGTTTTTATGATCTTGAGTTTAGAACTTGAAAGATGTATTTTTCACTTTGTCTTGCTAAGATATATTGGGTTGAATTTATATTTCTCTAAAGTCTTGGAGGAGCTCTAGTAAAGAAATAAAATGAACTTGCATCCATGTTTAAGTTTATGCCTTGCATAACCATGTTTACTTTCTATGTCATCACTAAATTCTCAAGAATGAATAAATGAACTTGCATATTCATGTTTAAATTTCCAAGCTTGCATTTCATGTTTAAATTTCAAGTTGTCACTTAATCTCTAAAGATAATAAAGAAGTTGCATCTCATGTTTATTTTATGCTCTCACTTTATTTTATAATGGCTAAAAGAATCAATGCATGGCATGTTTATTTTATGTCATCACCTAAAAATCCTAGAGCTCAAAGACTTGCTTATGAATCATAAGCGAAGAAATGAGATAATTGGAGTTAAAGAATTTATTCTTTAAGAAGTCTTGAGAATTGGAGCTTAAAAAAAAATGTAATTCTCATCTCCCTCACCGGCCTATGCGGACTACGCCGCTCGGTTGCTTAAGATTCTCTTCTCCCTCTACTGGTCCTGCGGATTACCGCCGCTTCAGTTTCTTGCATCATGTTTATATTACAAGTTCTTGCATCATGTTTAATTTTCAAGTTATCACCTTAAATCTTAAAGATAAAGAAATGGAATTGCATATCATGTTTATAATTCCAAGCTATCACCTTATAAAGATAAGATTAAAATAAGGTTGCATAGCATGGTAATAATTCAAAGATGTCACCTAAATCTCTAAAGCTCAAGACTTGCTCCTTTTATCTTAAGTGAAATATTTAATTATGAACATTCTTTCAAGTTATAAATCGGTCCCATGGTTAAGTTAGGCCTAAAGTCCTATGACTTCTTTCAAGTTTAACAAAAAGAATTAGTTCTAAAAGAGTTTTAAAACTTTGTAAGAATTTTATGGGAAGCTAGTAATTTATGTGTACTTAAAATATGATTTGATGCTTATTAAGAATTTGGTGTCATTGATTGATTCCCTGGTTTATATGTTATAGTTGCTGTTGCAAACAATGAAAACTTATGCATGAAATAAAGATATTCTATTACTTGGAAGAAGTGTATTACTAAGAGTGCAATTGGAAAGATTTTGGCTAAGGAAAGATTTGGTATTTAAGCGTGTCCATTGTGACCCACCTCCTTTCCTGGAATCTCCCAGATGCATGATTACAGTTGGTATATATTATTTCGGCATAAGACTATAAATGAGAAAATGTTATGATGATTATGAATGAAGAATTGTATTATGATATAACATGCAAAGACTTAAAGGTGACTCAAAATATATGAGAAAATGATCCTTTGGACCCGTCAAACTATAGGCGGTGAAAGGTGATTCTTGCCCTAGTCTGTTCTCTCAAAAGGGTAGAGACAGAATTTTTACTTATCAAAAGGGATAAGTATGTGCTGGTGACGACTAGCAAGGTATGAGCTCATAACCTAGATTACTCCCAAAAGGGTGGAGTATAGGGTGGCCCAGGAAAATGATGATGAAAGTAACTTTAAGTCACCTAAGAAACTAAGTAAATGCATTATGTGAATATGATGTTCTGCTATGCATAGTATTTATATATGAGATGATGATAGAAATATGATATTCTATGCATAGTATTATGAAATGATGATGAGGAATATGATGTGATTTTATGCATAACTATGTTATTATATATGAAAGGAAAAGTTCATTATAAACATGACATGCTAAGTTTATGATGCATTATAAGACGCATGATTAAAAGACGAACCTCGGTAAAGTATATTTTCGAACTTAATAAATCAATCTTAGCATGCTCACTATTTCATAATAACCCGAGGTTCTGGGGACGATGATGATGACACAATGCATCATGAGGTGAGTACCCTACTGAGATTCTTTTTATAAGTTTCTCACTCCCTCTATTTTTCTTTCCATCTCGTCTTTAAGAAAAGATAGGGAAGCGTTCGTGAATCACATTGAGGCTTCACCGGGAGCTGAACTTGAATCCTAGTTTCACTCGTATATTTCAGATATCTATCCCTATCCCTGGAGTGTTATTACTAGGTGCCATTAATGGATGTCCTTCCATCCATATATTATTTATGTTTTATTAGATTGCCTACACTTAGTTTTATTCGTTGGTAGGCAAAATATATATGATATGTAATTATGGATGCGTATGATGGAGCCAATATATTATGATGTGATGTTTGTAAATTCCTATGTGTCTTTTAAATTTTGCTAAATCATTCACGTTAAGCGCGGCTCACGTTTTCAATTATGTTTAAAAAAAAATGGCTCGTAATTTCACTAAGTATTTTCAAAGCATGATTAAGGAACTGGAGCAAAGAGTAAAGTCTAGTAATTAATCAAATACTGCCAGGTGTATTGGGTTAATTATTAGGGTGTTACATTAATGGAATAATTGTTAATTTTCTTTAAGTTGATTTTTTTTAGCTTGATGATGAGTTCAACAAATAAGGTTCGGAAACCATGGTAATAAGAACTCTAAAGCTCACTTTCTTTTGTTAAGATTATTTGAAGTCAAGAAGTTTCATTCTTTAAAAGTTTTGAGTTTTGACTTAACAAGATGTAAGAATGAACTTGCTTCCATGTTTATGTTTCAAGCTCTTTCATATCATGTTTAATTTCAAGCCTTGCATAATCATGTTTATATTTCAAGAATCACTTAATTCTTGAAGATAATAATATGGACTTGCATATCATGTTTAAATTTCCAAGTCTTGCATATCATGTTTAAATTTCCAAGTCTTGCATATCATGTTTAAATTTCAAGCTATCACCTTAAATCTTAAAGATAAGAAAATGGACTTGCATATCATGTTTATATTTCAAGCCTTACATATCATATTTATATTTCCAAGTTATCATTTTATAATAACTAAGATTAAAATGAGATTGCATAGCATGTTTATGATTCTAGTTATCACATAAATCTCTAAAGCTCAAGACTTGCTCCTTTTATCTTAAATGGAAATTTTGACCATAGACATACTTTCAACTTATGTTTTTGGCCTTATGACTGACTACTATAGTTAACAATGATAAGATTCAAAATTGTTTCTTAAATTTTTGCAGCATTAGAAACTCTAAAAGTTGTAAAAATGTGATTGTTATCTATGAAACCTCATTGGTAAAATTTTAGTGGTGCCACTGAATTGAGGAGTATTATGTTTGTTCTCAAGGGGATAAAAAGGTTTCATGTGTTTTCAATGTCTTAAATAATTTTAAGAAAAACTAGTAACTTAGAAATGATTTATGATGCAATTTTCCAAGCTCTTAGAAATTAAAACAATGGTTTCTGAATTTGCTTTTATAAATTCTATGACAACCAAATGGTAGGTTGCCTTGGAATGATCTTTTTTGGTTGAATTTAGAACATAAGTTGTGCAAAACACTTCTTAGAACAACACAAAATTTGATTTTAAATTGTAACATAGTTAAAGGTGAAGAGGTAAAGAAGAAAATGGATGAAAGGAATGATGTAGGCGCCACAAACAAGGGTGTTTGATAAGCCTAATGATGTTCACAAGAATCTTGGATTCTTGATAAGACTTATCTTGGTTCAACCAAGAACCTAGGAGAACAATATTCTCACCAGAATGGATTTTGATCCAAAAATAACATCTGAAAGTCCTTCAAAAGTGCAATTCACGTTTACAATAGTGAGGGCAGCCAAACCTTTGGCATCCAAAGACAAAAATATAACCTCCACTTGAATGACCTAATTATGAAATTAATGACTCACTTTAACACCTATTTTAACTCACCACCAATCAGGTGTAACCCCCACAATTAACATCTAAAGGAATCTCAACCTATCACTAAACTCACGTGTAGATTAGGAAGGTGAGCTGCACAATTTGCAAAATGGACCCACTTTCATAATTCTAACACTTTATTGAATTAAAAGGAAAAAAAATTAAAAGACTTAGACTTTTTCTTCAAGAGTACACCCCACAAATCATGCTTCTTCAAATTGGATGAGCAAAGTGATTAACTTGGGCTGATTGTCTCCTTGTCTTGCATTTGGGCTTGTGTCCATTAAGAGAACCGCTAATTGAGTTAGAGCTTCTTGGGCTTTTTAGCTCTTGCTCTTGTCATTGGACCACCAAGACCTTGAATGGCTTCTTGATCCAAGTTGGTCTCCATTGGGCTTATATCATTCCCTCCTTCTTTAAGTGAATTCGAACCTCGAATTGAAATCTTCATCACCTACATCAAAAGAGATAAGTCAGCCACATTAAAAGTTGCACTAATACTACCATGCTCACTTGGAAGATCCAACTTGTACGCATTGTCATTTATCTTGGCCACCACTTGAAATGGTCCATCCCCCCTTGGTTGAAGTTTAGATTTCCTTTGAGAATGAAACCTCTCTTTCCTCATGTGTACCCAAACCCAATCTCCAGGTTCAAATACCATTTTTTTCCTCCCTTTGTTGGCTTGTCTTGTATAGCTTTCGGTCCTTTTCAATTTGGACCTTCACTTGTTCATGTATCTTCCTCACATATTCAGCCTTGGCCTTACCATCCTTATGCTTTAAAATTGAAGAGTTAGGCAACGGCAATAAATCAAGAGGAGTTAAAGGATTAAAACCATAAACAACCTCAAAAGGAGAATATTGAGTAGTACTATGACCCCTATTATAAGCAAATTCCACATGAGGCAAACACTCCTCCCATGACTTGATGTTTTTCTTAATTACAGCCCTTAAAAGGGAAGAAAGTGTCCTATTCACAACTTCAGTTTGCCCATCCGTTTGAGGATGGCAAGTAGTGGAGAAAAGAAGTTTGGTTCCTAGCTTTCCCCACAAAGTCCTCCAAAAGTGACTTAGGAACTTGGAGTCCCTATCACTAACAATGCTCCTTGGGAGACCATGAAGTCTCACCACTTCTTTGAAAAACAAATCTGCAACATGACAAGCATCATCAATTTTCTTACATGGAATAAAATGAGCCATCTTGGAAAATCTATCTACCACAACAAAAATTGAATCTTTACCATTCCTTGATCTAGGCAATCCACAACAAAGTCCATAGACAAATCAATCCAAGGGAAATCGGAATAGGTAAAGGAGTATAAAGTCCATGAGGCATCACTTTGGATTTTGACTTTTTACACACAATGCATTTTGCACAATATTTTTGCACATCATACTTCATATGAGGCCAATGAAAATGTTCATGCAACATGTCTAAAGTCTTTTGGACCCCAAAATGCCCCATTAAACCCCCTTCATGTGCTTCCTTCACAAGCAAATCCCTTATGGAACTTTTTGGCACACACAATCTCTTTTCTTTAAACAAAAATCCTTGGTGCCTAAAGTATCCATTTTGGGCTGAATGCACACAATTAGCATAGATATTTGAAAAATCCTTATCATGCTCATATAAATCTTTAATGCATTCAAGACCAAACAATTTTGTTTCAAGGGTAGAAAGTAAAGAATATCTTCTTGAAAGTGCATCCGCCACAATATTGGCCTTACCCTTTTTGTGTTTCACCACATATGGAAATTGTTCAAGAAATTCAACCCACTTTGCATGTCTTTTATTTAACTTTCCTTGCCCTTTCAAATATTTCAAAGACTCATGGTCACTATGAATCACAAATTCTTTGGGCAAAAGATAGTGTTGCCAAGTTTGCAAAGCTCTTACTAAGGCATACAACTCCTTATCATAGGTGGGATAATTAAGGGAAGCTCCACTTAATTTCTCACTAAAATAAGCAATTGGATGCCCTCTTGCATCGAACAGCCCAACACCAACATTAGAAGCATCACATTCAATTTCAAAAGATTTAGCAAAATTAGGCAAAACAAGTATTGGTGCATGGGTGAGTTTTTCCTTAAGTTCTTTAAAGGCATGTTCTTGTTTCTCCCCATTTGAACCCAACATTCTTCTTGACAATTTCATTAAGAGGTGCAGCCAAGGTGCTAAAGTCCTTAACAAACCTCCTATAAAAACTAGCCAAGCCATGAAAACTCCTCACATCACTCACATTTTTGGGGTTGGCCAATCTTGAATGGCCTTAATTTTCTCTTTGTCAACATGGACCCCTTTAGCATTTATCACAAAACCAAGAAAAATCACATGGTCCACACAAAAAGTACACTTTTCCAAATTAGCATACAATTTTTCTTTTCTTAATACAAGCAAAAACCCTTAAATGTTCATGATGTTCATCTAAGTTTTTGCTATATATCAAGATGTCATCAAAATACACCACAACAAACTTGCCCAAAAAATCCCTCAAAACATGGTTCATAAGTCTCATGAAAGTACTAGGTGCATTTGTTAAACCAAAAGGCATTACCAACCATTCATACAAACCATATTTAGTTTTAAAGGCAGTTTTCCATTCATCTCCCTCCCTTATTCTAATTTGATGGTACCCACTTTTCAAATCAATTTTAGAAAATATACATGCACCATGCAATTCATCAAGCAAATCATCAAGTCTAGGGATAGGATGTCTATACTTAATTGTGATGTTGTTCACAGCCTTACAATCTGCACATCCTCCAAGTCCCATCTTTTTTGGCACTAAAATTACCAGACAGCACATGGACTCAAACTCTCTTGCACCCATCCTTTTTGCATCAACTCTCCACTTGTTTTTGGATCTCTTTAGTCTCTTGTGGATTGCTCCTATATGCTGGCCTATTGGGCAATGATGCACTCGGAATGAGATCTATGTGGTGCTCAATTCCTCTTAGAGGGGAAGGCCGTGTGGCACTTCCTTAGGAAAGACATCATCAAATTCCTGCAAAAGATTTTTGACACCACTAGGCAAAGAGTGATCATTAGGAGTGTTAGCATTTAAACAAAATTCCCTACAATAAAGCATATAGGGCTGCCTTGAGACCAATGCACTTTTTACCTCACTCTTTGTTGCAAGAAAGCTCTCTTTACTCTCTTTTTCCACTCGGTTTTGCACACTTTTTTTTCATTATTTTTTTTTTATTTTTCTTCACTCTTTTTTCTCAATTTCTTTTTCTTTCTCTCTTGTTCCCTCTTTTCTCTCATTTTTATTTGATCCTCACTAACTTGCTTTGGAGATAAGGGAGAAAGTATGACCTTTCGATCTTGATACATGAAAGTAAACTTATTTGAGAACCCATCATGGATGGCCTTCTTGTCATATTGCCAAGGCCTTCCCAACAACATATGGCTTGCCTCCATAGGCACCACATCACAAAGTACACAATCTTCATACTTCCCAATTGAGAATAGGACCTCCACTTGTTTGTTCACCACCATTTCTCCTATCTCACTTAACCATTGAAGCCTATATGGTCTTGGATGTGCCTTAGTTACAAGATTTAATTTGGACACCAATCTAGTGCTCACAACATTGGCACAACTTCCACCATCAATGATTAGAGAACATACCTTCCCTTGAATGAGACATCTAGAATGAAAGATATTCTCCCTTTGGCTTGCTTCATGATCTTTCACTTGACTCCCCAAAAGCCTCCTTACCATAAGTAAATCACCATCCGGCATGAACACATCTTCTTCACTTTCCTCCTTGCTTGAAGCCTCGGATTGTGATACCACTTCACCATTCATGGTCACCATGGTTCTCTTTGTTGGACATTGGGATGCTATGTGTCCATGGCCTAGGCATTTGAAACACTTCAAGTCACGCTTCTAGAGGTTGTCTCCATTGGTTTCTTGCCTTGAGAGGTTCTCCGGCCTCTTTGGTTGGTGCACCCTCCTTCTTTTGTTTGTCCTTCCAATTTGAGGATGGGAATTTGGAAGTTGACGAAGAAGAATACTTAGTCTTCCTCCTCTTAATTTGTTGCTCCACCTTAATTGCTTGTTGAACCAAATCTTCAAGCTCCACATAATTTTGTAACTCCACTATGTCTTGAATATCTTGATTCAAACCATGCAAGAACCTTGCCATGGTAGCCTCCCTATCTTCTTGAAAACTTGACCTAAGTAAGGCCAATTCCATCTCCTTGAAATACTCATCAACATTTTTGGTCCCTTGGGTAAGCCTTTGTAATTTGTTGTGAATGTCCCTTTGATAATGATTTGGGACAAACCTCTTCCTCATGACAATTTTCATCTCTTCCCAAGTATCAATGGGCTCCTCTCCAACTCTCCTCTCTTTTTGTAATTGGTCCCACCACACAAGGGCATATTCTTTGAATTCAAGGGCTGCCACCTTCACCTTCTTTCTTTCATTGTAAGAATTACAATCAAAGACTTGTTCTATTTTTAACTCCCACTCCAAGTAAGCCTCCCATCATTCTTCCCAACAAAGGGAAGAATGCTGATTTTGACCCCTTCAAGCCTATCATCACGCCTCCTTTCCCTATGTCCTCCTCCTCTATACCGTCCTCCTCTAGGCCTTCCTCTTTCACTATCATAGTCACTTGAATCATCACGGTGTAGGTTAGCAAGTTGTCTATCATAATTGGCTTGCATTTGCTCCATTTGTCTTTGAAGAGCTTGAACTTGATTGGCCATCCTAGCTTGAAGAGTGGCTGACCTTGGAGATAAGGGTGGACTATCCTCATTATTGGCCATGATTTGAGTAGAAGAATTTATGTGTTTCCTCACTATGCTCCCTCACTAGTTCACACAATGGATTTTTTTTTTTAACTCTTTTGGCTTTTTTTTCACAAAAATGTATTTTGGACACTCTTGCCTTTTTCCTCTCAATGTTTTCCTTTAGTTCTTAGAGGAATCAAACACAAAACACAAAAATACCAAAATTCAAGTAACAAAAATCACAGGACTTATCAAAACAAAGGAAATTAAAAGGAAAAGGCTAGAAAGGAAAAGCTTGGAAACAAAGAAACAAAAGAAGAAGGGAAAATTTTCAGGAACTCAAAATTACTCAACTAGAACTTTTCTTTCTTTTCTTTCTCAAATTTTCTTGCACAATTTTTTTTAACTTTGAAGAAGATTCAACTTGAAAACTTGTCTTGGAACAAAGTGATATATATATTTTTGGTTTAGGAAGAAAAGAAGAAAAGGAAAAAGAATGAAGACAAAGAAGAAGATAAAGAACACAAGACCAAAATTCAACCAAAGCCTAAGCTCTGGTACCACTTGATGACAACCAAATGGTAGGTTGCCTTGGAATGATCTTTTTTGGTTGAATTTAGAACATAAGTTGTGCAAAACACTTCTTAGAACAACACAAAATTTGATTTCTGAATTGTAACATAGTTAAAGGTGAAGAGGTAAAGAAGAAAATGGATGAAAGGAATGATGTAGGCGCCACAAACAAGGGTGTTTGATAAGCCTAATGATGTTCGCCACAAGAATCTTGGATTCTTGATAAGAACTTATCTTGGTTCAACCAAGAACCTAGGAGAACAATATTCTCACCAGAATGGATTTTGATCCAAAAATAACATCTGAAAAGTCCTTCAAAAGTGTAATTCACGTTTACAAATAGTGAGGGCAAACCTTTGGCATCCAAAGACAAAAATATAACCTCCACTTGAATGACCTAATTATGACATTAATGACTCACTTTAACACCTATTTTAACTCAGCCACCAATCAGGTGTAACCCCCACAATTAACATCTAAAGGAATCTCAACCTATCACTAAACTCACGTGTAGATTAGGAAGGTGAGCTGCACCAATTTGCAAAATGGACCCACTTTCATAATTCTGACACTTTATTGAATTAAAAGGAAAAAAAATTAAAAGACTTAGACTTTTCTTCAAGAGTACACCCCACAAATCATGCTTCTTCAAATTGGATGAGCAAAGTGATTAACTTGGGCTGATTGTCTCCTTGTCTTGCATTTGGGCTTGTGTCCATTAAGAGAACCGCTAATTGAGTTAGAGCTTCTTGGGCTTTCTTAGCTCTTGCTCTTGTCATTGGACCACCAAGACCTTGAATGGCTTCTTGATCCAAGTTGGTCTCCATTGGGCTTATATCAATTCTGAACATTCTATTTGGAATGGCTTAGAGGGTGAAAATTACTATTAGTTATTGTAAAAATCATTCTTGACACATTAGGCAAGACTAGTAACTAGAAATGTGTAAAATTGCAATTTTTAAAGCTTATAGAGATGTGAATTTTGGCTACTGATTGAGATTATTTGTTTATGTATGATGCTGTTTGGGATTGTCTAATTGTGTAAGAATTGCTAATAATTAGTGCAATAATTATTTTTAGCACTTAGGGGAAAACTAGTAACTAGAAAGGATTAAAAATGTGTTTTCTAGAACATTTAGGACTTGGAATTATGTTTTCTGGTCCAGCATGTATATATTCTGTTTGACACTATGTATGTAGGTAAGAATCACTAATAATTAGTGTGGGAATTAATTTTAGCATCTAGGAAAAACCAAAAATTAGAAAGGGTCAAAACGCAATTTCTAGAACTCTTAAAATTTAATTTTCTAACACTGCCCAATGCTGTTTGGTACTATTCATAAGGTTAAAAGTTAGTGAATATTATTGTCATAGCCATTGTTGGTCTCTTAGATGCATAAAAAAATTATTACAAGTGGTACATTAGACGATTTGTAGTTTCAACCCATTCATGGGCTAATGAGTAATTACCGACAACTTGAGGTTGAAAATGAGAATTGTATTTGTGATGACCTTTAGTACATTATGTATATCTTGTTGAAGTATAGCATGTGCATTAGTTGAGCCCGTCCTTTATTCTAACATACTGGGTAGGAGCATGTTTACCTTTCATTAAGATGTTGATAATAGCATGCCTATGTAAATTATGTTATGATAAGTTGCAATTATGATTGAGATATTTGGGATGCATAGTTGATGTATTCTATGAACATGAAATATGAATTCATAAGTTATAATGACATAATTAAATGCTCATGTTTGCACCTTAATTAACACGCAAGATTAAGGTGACATAAGACACATGAGAATGATCCTCTAGACTCCAGGAATTAATAGTTAGGAGAGGTGATCCAATAAGGACCCTTTAGACTCAAGGAATTAATGGTTATGAAAGGTGATCCTATGCCCCCATCCCTGCACTTTGGGAGTCAGGAATTTAGCTTATTCAAGGATAAGTATAAACTAGTGACAACTAGTTAGGTATGAGCTCATAACTTGGAACTCTCAAGAGGAGAAAAGATATAGGGTGCCTCCAAGGAAAAGAGAATAAGAAATTTAAGTCACCTAAAGAATAATGAGAAGAAATCATGTTTGAAACATTTAAATTCTTTACGTCATGTAACATTGGTTGTGATTTCTATGATAACTGGCATATGGCATTGACATACATTCATGATATAGTATAATGCATCCATAACATTAAGATTTATGCTAAAAGATACGGACCTCGGTTAATGGTATTTGGAACTTAATGAAAAAGAAAAACCTTATATATGCTCACATTTTCATAAAGAATCCCGAGGTTCCTAGGGATGATGATGATGACACACATATTAGGAGGCGAAAGCCTACTGAGATTCTTTTATAAATTTCTTATTCCCTCTTCTTTTCTTTCCATCTCGTCTTCAGAGGTAGATGGCGACGTTCGTGGTCTATGTTGATGCCCCCACGTGGGAAATGCACTTCGACTCCACCAATCCTTTATCATTTTGTAGGTTGTGCGTTTATACGTTTCTATGGATCGTCCTTCGCACACCCCGTTTTTAGCGATTAGTTCTCCCCACTGCCCTATTTCGGGATGACCTTGCCTTCAGCGCACGCATCCGCATACTTGGCAATTTCCACGTGCTCACTCTGCGTATCATCCGTTGAGTTTTCGCAATTACATACCTTGGTCACCACCTTGTTCTACCGGGTCATGGTCGAACCCATAAGAGGATTCACCCTCCTGTCACTCTTCAGGTATTTTTGCCTTGTTATCCCTATGGAGGTGGGAGGTGATAGTGATGGGAGACTATTGTCATGCAACTAATGAGAGGAGCTGAGTCTGACGAGAGCCGCTACCCGTCCTCATTGAGGTGCCCACGTTTGACCCGCGGGACTTTTTGCCACACGAGACGAGTTAATCCATGGATTTTACTCTGGGCGCTTTGAGCAGGAGTAATGAGAGGAGGGATCTTATGCAGTGTATTTTGCTTTCGTTTGCATATTGTTCATCTTGGATTACTATACTTGATTTAACCTTTGTTGGCAGTGTGATGTTTGTATGTTTCGGTGCATGATACGGAACAATCAGGATTTACATTGGTAATATTATAATATATGGGTGTTATAATTTATAGGTACCGTGATTTGTTTCTATCTCTCTCTTTCATATGTGAGGTGAATAACATTAACTATTTAGTATGTGCGACTCACATTTTGTATATATATTAAAAAAAAATTCCCCTATTTTTATTAAAGTATTTTCAAGAATTTAAAATTAAAAATTGGAACAAAAGAGTAATAACTAATAATTAATCTAAATGCGTCCTAGAAGAGTTAAGTTAAATATTAGGGTGTTACACCAACAATTGTAATATTATTTAAAAAAACAATAATCTTAAATTAGCCATCACCCATCATAGGCAAAACAATACATCCAAAATGGGAGTAAAACCAAAATTAAATATATCCAAGAACACACTCATAATATTCTAAGAGTACACAATAAATAACAAGTATAAAATTGTGAGCTAAATTTCCTTCAAAATAAAATAACATTGGTTGTAAAACAAAACATAAAGATATTTTCAAACTCATAATTATTTTCTTATTTCATAATGGTGCATAATGTCTCCTAAAACAACTTTGTCTTTATGTTATAATATTTTTGCACATAATAATTTTGGATTTTTCAAATTAAATCCAACATTAATTTATGCAAGTCCACAAAATCCACACAAAATCAAATATTCTCCCACTTGGACTGCATAAATTAGATGACAACATTTTATAAAAGAATTATTCAACATAATATATATGGGGCAAAAGAGTATAATCATGTTCCTAAACTTTATACAAGGGAAAACTCAAAACAATATTAAACCAAGTCAAACATTTGTAGTTTCCTATAAAACTACAATACATAATTATATTTTCCCATATGGAACATGATATAAAATATTAAATAAGAAAATTCATAATTTTTAGAATTACATAATACACAATTTTCACTAATAGCACTTTATTATCACAATTCCTGAATACGACCTTATAATTATGAAAGATGTCCAACAATAGTTTCAAAAGGTTATAGGCATGGACTCTCATAATATTGTGCAAAATCCAATAACAATTATTTCATAATTAATATGCACAATATTTTTAACTTTGAGAGTATGTAAAATATAAAATATTCATAAAAGTGCCACAATATTTTAAATAACTACTCCTAGAACAACATTCAGTAATATTGCACAAACCACATAACCTGCAATATTCTAAAATGTATAAAAAAGACATAAAAGAGCCAAAATACATTAAATTTGAGAGTGTCTCACTTTCACCCACAAAATTTTCCACATTGGAATTCAATAATGTCTCAAATTTCAACATCATAAAATCTTGAAATTCAAATTAAATAATTTCAAAATACTGAAGTAATAATTAAAATTTTTCAAAATTTTATTTTGGCACATAACACAACACAATACTTAAATGGTATATTTTATAATTATCAAAAGAATCTCTAGAACAAATGACATGATATTATCAACAATATAGTATCTATCACAATTGCTCTAAGAATGTGAGATCACAATTATGAAAAATACACAACACAATATATTTAGCTAAACTTTATCAAGTATGAGAGTATAAATTTAATAATGTGCCAAATAACACCATAACTATACACAAAATATATCTATTTAACCTAGTGAACCCATACACCCATCATGCTCAATCATCAAGTGGGCCTTTCCCCAATAGTATAAAACAAGTAAGTTCATGAGCTTCTTCACTTAATCAAAATTTATATCAATATATATGGTCAAAGGAGGCACAAAATCTTTCCAATATATAGACTAAAGAAATCAACTCTAGGAGTACATAAAATATGATATGCTAGATATTTCTCAAATATATATTCACAAAATGTTGAATTCCAATTTTAGAGTGCCAAACACCTTTTAACATTATAAAATCTGGAAGGAAAAATAAATAATTTTTAAAAAAATTTCTGCACATAAAACATGATTCAACAAGCAAAATAAAATATTTCAGAATTTCTTAAGCTATAACTCTCAAAACATTATTGTACATAATCAGAAAAAATTTATATACAATATTATGTACATATAAAGGAATGAAAAAATATCAAAATATAATATTTCTAAGAATATAAAAATTGTAATATGCCCAACAACTCAATAAATACGAACAACAACAACAAAACTTTTAATGTGATTCTTTCAAATCAAAATTTATAGAGTATCTTGTTATTTCTTTAATAGAAGCTCCTAAAGTACTATTGCACATTATTTAATAATAATAACACTTCACAATTTGATGTGCAATATTCTGAATATATACACCACAAAAATATCTCAATAAGTAGATCAAATAAACTTTGAGAGTATATTTCACAAGGTGCCCAAAAAATCTATACTTAATTATTTAAGTTTAAAAAAAAAACTTATAGAGCACTTGTCACTCCAGCAATAATGGCATAATCATACATTGATCATTATCATCTGACATAGATCCCAATAATATTGTCATATTGCTCTAAACAATGCCAAATTGGGAGTTAGAAACTTGCTTTACATAAGGGCATACGATATTAAAAGGTTTTAAAAAAATCTCAAAATAATATTGCACAGATTTGACAACAACAAAATTTTATAATAGCAATATAATATGATCATAATGTTCAATAATATGCTCATAATAGAACACAAAATTGTTTAATTAACATATAATACCAAATATGAGAGTGTGCTGAACATAATGTGCCCAATAGTGTTAGAAATATGCACAAAAAAATTTTAGACCAAAATTTGTAGAGTATCTAATTTTTTAAGGTTATGCAATGAAAAATTAATAATAATTATTTTTTATGCCAAAAAAAAATAAAATCATAATAATTTTAAAATATCAAAAAACCCCAAAATGAAAAAATATGGGTGAAATAGTCTCGGATGGGCCCACACACCCCACGTGCCTAGGCCTAGTGGACCATGCACTGCCACACTATTCACCATCTTCTTCTCTGGCGGTCAAAACCCACCCAAGAGACCCGAAAACGGGTCGAGAGCGATTTCTCGCTCAATTCACAACCAAATAGCGTGATTTTTGTCTCATTAGAACCGCATCATTAAGATCTACAAAACCCATGTAAAATTGTTTCGATTCATAGCCTATAAAATCTGGGCTTCTCAGCGAAAAGGATGTAGGTATGCTCATTTTTTTTTTCACGATTTCTTCCTTAATATTCGATGAAAATACATGATTTTGGTGTCAATAAGTTCGAAATTTCATGTTCTATAAAAGCCCCAGGAAATCGAAACCATTTCTCACACATATGGGTTGAGGGTTTCCAAATTGAAATTGGGTTTTATGTTTGAGTTCATAGGTTCAAACTGAAATTATCTCTGGACACTAATCCGTTTCATATGATTTTTATGTCAATTTTCTCATGACATTATCAGTAACCAAAGCCCTCAATTAATTTTGAATTTAATCGGGAAATCACAAAATCCCAAATTGATATTTTAGGGTTCATCGCATATATGAATTTTGCATTATAAACACCTAATGTGGAATATATTATCACAGTCATATTAGAGTTAGAACTTGGCTCTGACACCACTTGTAGAAAAATTAAACATTGATCTAATTCTCAATATGACATATGATAAACAAATACTATAATTGGGATTAGGTGCTAGAATTACCTGGAATAGTAGATATTGATGAATCCATGACTATGTGTTTCCTTTGGCCATGAGAGAAATCAAGCAAGAGAGAGAGCTCTATCACCATTAAGTTTCAAAATGCGTGTTTGTCTCAATGGGCAACACCACACTAATGTAGTTAGGAATAGGGACCTCTCTAATTAGTAACAGAATGAGCCAAACCCACCTATTATGGCTCAACCCATCTATAATAACAAAAAACATATACACTAACAGTAAAAGTAACATAGTTAAGACTAATAATAAAAATACAAATAAAATCATAAAATGGGCTAAATAATATGGTCCAATATTTTGATATTCAATTAATCTAAAATCAAATTAAAATTATAATAAAATATAATTTATATCAATCCACACACATAAAACATCTAACACAATAATCGTGAACCAGATACTCACATGCACTGCCGTGTTCGTGCCGCCACGTCACCTCGTCTACATCACTCCGCCAAGCTCCACCCCCGCGAGCATCTTCCTGTCTCGTCTCCCATCGCGCACAGCCATGCAACCTCCGGGTACTCTATCGACATTGCGACCTTGGCCACGGCCATTGCTTCACCAAAACCACCTTGACCCATGGCCCTGCCACTACTCTTCCTCTTGATGGCGTTGCGGGCCTAGAGGAAGGTGCTGGTGTCATTTAGAGATGGAAGCGACTAGTGCTGGGTTGCGTCAGCATGAGGTCGCAATCAAGGTGGCACCCGACAAGGAGAACGTCTTCGTTGGAGGTGGGGGCTTGTTGACAATGAAGATGTTCGTGAGGATGGTGTTGTTCTTGAGCAACACCAAGATCTTCCACTCCTTTTGCCTATAGAACATGTAAGGACTTACTTGCAAACATAAGAAATCCAAGACATTACTTAACAAATTTTCAAAAGCACGGAGGTTAACCAACCCACTTTAACAGAAAAAGGGGTGCTCTACGTTGGTTGACAACTTGAGGACTAACAAATCCTTCCTGAGTATTTTAACTCCATTTTTTTTTCTTTTTATTTTTACTCCAAAATTGAGTTATGAAGTGTATGTTTGGTTTTAGGCTTTTTTTTTAATTTTTTAATTTTCAGGACTTTATGAAAGTAATACTAAAAATTAGAAATAAAAATTAAAAGCTAAATTTTATAGTTTTTATAGTTTTCTATATTTCTTTCACAAAATATGACTGAAAATAAAAAAATAAAAAATAAAAAATAAAACCAAACAGGCTTTTCTATCGAATATGATAGTGGTTCTTTTTTCTTCTCATCCATTTATCACATTATTATAAAATAAGTGTCTTTTGAAACATTGATTTTTAAAGCGTTAAAATAACATTTTTATAAATAATTGGTAAGTTTGGATTGACTATTTTACTTTTTTTTTCCTTACTTAACTTTTTTAAATAATTTTTTTTGAAGAAAACTATTTTAAGTTTCAATAGAAAATGTGACATGTGTTTTGATTTATTAAAAGCACTAGGTTATTATCCGTACAATGCACGAAATGATTAATAGCAAAAAGATATATATATTAAATATTAAATTCATTTACGTGTTTTTAAAAAGTTGTACTCCATATATTCATGTAATTAAAAATCGTTGCATTCCTTTAAATAAATATATTAATTTCTATAAAATATAATACAAAATAAATAATTAAAAAGTGGAGTACAATAGTAAATAAATAATTTGTTCAACATCATTCATATATATTATTATGAAGGAAAAAGAATCATAACTAATAATAAACTTTATAATAATAATAAGCTATAATATCATAACACAATCCTTTCAAAGTTTCTACAAAATAGCAACATATTTAGATGTTTATCAATATCTAATATTATTTTAATATATTAATTAAATCAAATTTAAACATATTTGAGAAATAATTATGCTTTAATATAATTGTTCCATTCATTATCATTTTAAGGACAAAAAATAGATGTTTTCGTTGAGTGACACATCAGTCATTCTCATTTATCCAAAACTCAATTTTAATGTTTTATATATATATATATAATTTGAATGAATTATAATTAAATATATTTCTTACTTTAATTATTATAATTGTGAGATCAACCTAATTGAAATAATTTATTTTCAAGCATAACATAATTTTTCAATAATGAATCTAGAGATTAGTACATGATTATTTTTTTAAAAAATCTAATCATTTTTCAAATCTGTTTTAAATACTCATCTTAAAAGAAAATATCTAATCTAAAAGAAATTATCATATCTAATTTCACTGAAAATCTAGCATCATGATTGATAATCAAAGTGGAATCAATTATAATCAATTATATTATTATTATAATTAGTATATTTCCTACATAAATAAGTTAAGAACAGTTACTAATCAAATTGAAGTGAAATATTAAAATCAATTATAATTAATTATATTTATTATCATAATGATTACAATTAGCATTACGCATAAATATGTTTTTGACAAAAAAAAAATTATTCATATAAAAAATAAACAACAAGAATGAAGAACAATAATGAAAAATTGTTCATTTTGTATAAATTATAATTAACCATACTTATTAGAAAATAACATATTATCTTTTGGTATAGCCAGAACTTATTATTAATATAAGTAAATATAGTTGATTAAAGAAATAACATGTTATACTCTAAAAAATTATTTAATAAAAAAGTATGAATAAGGACTGGTAATATAATATAATTAATTACATTCATTACAATCATTATAAAGGATACATTCTTCAAACAAATAACCTAAAAAAATGTAATATAATTCTTTCATGTCCTATGTAAAATATTATTCTTTAAAATAAATATCTAATTTAAAAGAAAATAAGTACATATGACACCATTACAAAAATATATAAATATTATTCTTTATGATCAAATCCTTATGTATTCTTTCAGAAACTTAATAAAGTTTTATCTTACAATTTAACCTTTTCATAAAGTAAGTTTTCTGAAGGTTTATCATTGTAAGTTGAAAATTTTGTTAAGTTTCTTCTAATTCAATACTCAGAAACTAAACATACCCAGTATTAGATCTTAAAGGATATAAAGAATATCAATGCTAAAATATATAGTGATAATAACCTTGTATCAGAACTTAAAATTCAGCACAGTTATATGCAAATTTTCAGAACCAACACTTGAGTTTGAGAAGCAATATCAACTTCCATTTCTCAAGATAAAAGACAAGTTTATACAAAAAGACCGATATTAACATAGATATAAGTATCAGAGCATTAAAAAATTGTCCTTAGAGCAAAAAAGAGAAACAATATAAACCAAGTTTCTAAAAAAATCAAAATAAATTATGATATGCATGATAAAGCTTTCCCTCAACACAAGAGTCTTGACATAGTGCAAAAGATTTGTCTTTTCATTCTCTCTCCCCCTTTTGTCATCAGAGAAAGAGGTATGCACATGGTTAACTCATCACTGGCCACCCTTCTCAACTTATGTAGGATTTGCAACAACAAATTTTCATGTCTTTTGAGTTAGGCTCCAAGCTCAGCTTCCACTCTATCTAGCCTTGCAACCATATCTCTCTGATTATGGATTAACATTTAAGTCTTAGTGAGATGTGGTGGAAACCTTAGTTGAGGTTGTGGTTGTGCTAAAAGATGGATGGTTGGTGCGGGGCAGCTCTTGGTGTAGCTTGTTTTGCAGGGATCTCAAGAGGAACTGCGTCTCTTGATTCTTAAGACTTTGAGTTTCTTCTGCTTAGGTTCAGCATTAGCCAATAGTAGTGGTAGTAGGGATAACATTTTGTTGAGTGCTAGTTTCCAAAGCCTCATCGCCTTTTTCCATTGATAAGATTCTGACAAATGGTGGAGGTTATGGCTTGGCCTTCAGAATAATTGTAGAGGATGGATTTTCAAGCTCTTCTCCTCTTCCTGGTTGCTCAACAATGGGCTTTAAAGCAGTTGATAGCTCATTCATATAAAGCTTCAACTTTTCAGTTCCCTCCCCCTCAAAATGAAATTCTTCTTCCATGTTTTTAGAGACAGACTTTAAGATCTAACTCATAGACATAGCATTTTCATCATCTTTAGGAATAAGCTTCTCATTCTTTCAGGAACCACTTTCTCATGCTCTTTAGATTCTTCAATTGCTTTCTCTATCACAATACATATTCTGGAGCTGAAGTGGTTTATGACAGGCCTTGGTTTCTATAGCAACAATAGAAACTAGGAATGATGTATACCCAAATTGCTCAGTCATATACCTAAAGGGTTGGTCTTGAATCACCACGAAGGGTTCAAGAGAGAGGTGCTCTTGTGTTTCTACTTGAGCTTTGAATCCCTTTGCCTTGTTGTGCTTTTTGGGCCTTTTCCATTTTCTCGTCTTGTAGGATTTTATTTTCCTTGAGGATGTCTTTTGTAACACTCTCCCAAGTATAACATCATCCTTAAGCCATTGCATTGGGCTTAGGAAACCCTTCTATGAGCTTTAATATGCATCTATCTCACTTAAACATTTATACAACAGAAACTATTAGTGATCTTCAGCCATCGAGCTACATGCATTTCCAGCACAAGCAACTTCTTTATTCTCTTGTGCTATTTGAAAATGACACGAGAACACACAACATAGGGGTGAGAATTGTAAAATTCTCAAGGCATTCCCCAAATACACAGTTATAAATGGCATCATCATCGTTCCAGCCACTTTGATTTATTAAGAAATTGTGCTCATGCATTACACAACAACGGTTTATTTTAAAGTTCGAAATCATTCTTCCGAAGTGGGTTTCTTTTAGCATTCAAACAATTAATTCACATATGTCATAGTACTCAACATCATAGTAATTCATTCTAGACAAATAATTTAATAAAATATGTGTGTGCATATGATAAATGCAGTGATCTTTCCTATTTTTTCGTGCCCTTAACATATGAAGGGCATCTTTTGTGCCCTTGACAAGTCGAAGGAGATGTCATATTCTCTTGTGACCATAGAACTCAATCTTATGCATTTTTCTCTTTTCATTGACATAGAAAGACTTAGTTCATACCAAATGGTATCTGGAGTAGATAACACCACCCATGGATAATAGACTACTTATTATGACTTAGATCATTCCTATATGTAATCATCAGAACTTCATTTTTTCCTTTTCGAATCTCACAAGATCTATTCCTAACGATATGTCTACCAACTCATAATATCTCTAGGGAAGTTTCTTTTTTCCTTCCCTCATTCTACATAAGTCTTGCTTCTGTTTTGTCCATATGTCAGAACAAGTACGATTGAAGTTCATACATTCTCTTTTGTCACATATATGCATCATGTACTTTTCTTTTTTCAAATGCATGCATTAAAGCACATATAGGTATTCATTCACAAGTAATTTCAATCATGCCTCATAAACCAATCTTTAATGTCTATAGCATGCATTCATACACATTATACTTGGATCAAAAGCCATCATATCATCAATTCAAGGCATTGGCATAATTATATCACATTGGCAAATTTCACACTTATTTAGAAAAAATTAGTTTGCATATCAAACAATCAAATTAAAGACTACAAAAATTGTCCATGACCTTTCAATGTGTCCCAAGATCCTGGAAAATTTCAGGGCAAGAAAACTCTCTAGCTATGTTAACAAAATTGTACAAATTTGGAGGTAAGAAACTACTTATTCTCGTCAGGTAGAAGTCTCAATTTTATTATCCTATCAAATAAATAGATAAAATCCTACAAAAATTCAGGATTGCACTTTAAGATGTCCTTAACACCCTGTAAAATTTTCAAGATAAAATTCAATGATTTGATATAGTAACAAAATTAGACAAATTTATAGCTTCATATTTGATCTGTATACCATAACCCTAACTGTTTTGATTTTGGATTTTTAGAAAATAGTAAAAGTGCTCTAAATGACCTAAGAAAAATACTAAAAACACCTCAATATGTTAACTTCATCATATAAAAATTTCAGCTAAAAAATCCAAATACTAATGAAAAATCATGAACCATGCTCTGTCTGTGAAAATTCCAGAATTCCAGCAACCTAGGGTAAAATTTATTTTGCCAAAAAATATTTTCTAACATCATCCAAACACTTCACCAAATTAGACACATCAATGTTTATATATTATCAACTAATTCAACTAAAAATATCAAGTAAAATTAGTAACCAAATTGTAGAAACAAATTTGAAATAGAAAGAGGTATAAAAGCCCTACTTGTGAAGCTTTAGGGCTTCTAACTCCAAAGGATGTTCCAAGAATGGTTTTTCTCACTTCAAGGCCTCCCAAACAGCACCAAACCCTTCTTTAAATAGTGGGCTATGACATCTCAAGGTGGAGAATGGAGATGATTCAAAATTCCAATCGGTTGATTTGTAGATTTTGATGAGTAGAACAAGATTTGTGAAGAAGATTAGGGTTTTGGTGATTTTAAACTAAGGCTTTTTGGATTTGAAGCAAGTTTAAGGTTTGAGAGAAAAGAAACAATGGAGGGTTGTGTTCTTGCAAGGAAGGGATGAAAATGATTATGGTGGAGTGATAAGGTTGTTTGTGTTGTGTTTATCTTAAGTTTGGTGGTAGTATTTATCTAGTTTCAAGCTTTTCTTTCTTTCTTTCTTTTTGGAAAAGAATTGATATGAATGGCTATGATTGATTTCTTGGTCAAAGAATGGATCTTGGCCATCCACTTAGCTTAAGATAAGTGGCTTACTTTAACTTGGCGAGCAAGTAGCTTTTTTAGTGTTAAAACGCACACCAAAATTTCACTAAACGGAAGCGATATTGGCCCTTGGGTAAAGTAATAATAAATGAAAGGCCTGATAGGGGCATTTATGCCACTTATCTTGTAACCAAACCTTAGTTTTTTCCATGAGTTTTCCTGAGTTATTGATGCGATTAATTAGGATTTTGATTTATTCCCCATTGTGTGATTTTGATAGAATAATTGACTATTGCATTGATTTTTGGGAATAATTTGTAATTACACCTTGTTGAGTTTAACTTGTCTCTTTTGAGTATGGTTTTATGTATAGGAGCTTTGAATCAAGTGCAAAATGTCAAGAACAAGGCTGGAACTCTTGGAAAGTAGCTTAGAGCTGAAAATGAGCAAAATTGTGGAAGTTTGCTCTCGAGTAAGCACTGTAGCGCTCGATAGAGTGACAACAATCAATTTTTTGGCCTCATCATTCTAGTGAGCACTCAGGCATGCAATGCTTGTGCGACAAACAAGATATCAATTATTTATCCGTTTTAGGCCCTAGTTTGGACTATTTTAGAGAGCAGTATTTAAAGGATTCACACAATTGTTTACCCTAGTTTTTGACTCACTTTAGGCTGTCACTTTTAGTTGTTATTATTCTCTCTCCACTTTTCCTCTTTACATCTTCTTCTATATTCTTCTCTTTCTTAGGGATTCCATTAGTGAAGGTGTTTTGTCTTAGAGATTGTGACAAGGATTATTGCTATTATTTTCATATTCTCTTTTATCTTCATTGTTGAAATCCTCCAAGAGATGAAGGAGTAGATTTCTTTACTAGTGTAAGGGTTTCTGAATGGATTGGAATGATGTTTGAGACCCCTTTTTGATATTAAATGCATTAGCTTTCTTAATGTTCTGTAGTTTCTATTCCTATAATTATTGTGGTGATTGCTATAATCTTTATTGGAATAACCAAATTAGCAATCATCATTTAGGTAAACCCTTTGGCATAAATTGATAGACATATTGGTTTATGTTTGAGGGAGAGCATTAGAATTAACTTTCTGATTGTTAGGCTATAACAATTGGTTCATTAAATCAATGTGATTTCTAAATAAATTGAGATCTTGTTTATTGGTTATTGCATTGGTCAAATTCTAGGGATCAATTGATCACTAGTAGAATTGCCAGGAATAATTACTAATAGCCACTAATGGATTCAATATTTGATCAATGATAATTAATTTTCAATCCTAGGAATACCTTGCACTAGCGCCTTATTCTTGTTGCTATTATCTTGTTGCTATTAAGGCCATAATTAAAACATGCTTTCCAAGTTTCAATCCTTGCCATCCACTTGGCATAAAGTGGTTAGTAAAGGTTACTTGGCCACCAAGTAACTTTTACGATGTTGAAAACGTTGCATCAAAACTTTATCGAACAAGTAAAGCACCGTAACCGAGAAACTTAAAATATCTTTACGTCAGCCCCAGGCCTAATACTCCATGTGGGTCCCTATTCTAATACTCTATCTCTGTCCTTATGATTAGTTTCCTTTGGCCCGAGTCATCCTTGGCCGTGATTCCAGAATTACTATTCACCTATGGCCTGAATATCATTATTCATGCTTGGCCCGATTTTTTTTTCAACTCGTCCATTGGGTCGTCCCCATCATTGCTATGTTTGTCAGATTTTTAAAATTTTAACTAATAAAGTTCAAATAAATTTTTAAATAATTTTTGGGGTGTTACATCTTCTATTTTGTCATCCTCAAAGATCCTTCATCCTCCATAACATACCCTGCTGCTTAGCCTCAAGCATTTCCCTAAAAATTAGAGAGCTTCTTGGAACATCCTTGGGTAGGATTTTGAACTTGTACTCTATATCTTTCCTTCTGATAGGAAGCTTATAGGCTTTCTTATGAGCTTCACTTTCTAGGATTGATCCTCATTTCTAAAGCTTTTGAAGGTTTAGGCTTTTGTCTTTTCTCTTCTCTATGCTTTGTCCTCCTTTCAAGGTTTCTGATAGGTAGATTGTTTGACTTAGTACCTTCAAAATCTTCATCATCATCACTTTTTGAAGGAAGGACCAGCTTTCTCTTCATCTTTCCTTTTTCTTATTTCTGACCTTTCTTTTTGGCTTTGTAGGCTCATCCTTTTCTTCATCTATTCCTTTTGCTTAGGGATTAGCTTCTTGGAGCTCACTTTGTGAGCAGCCCTCTTGGTTTTTCTCATAGTTTTGAACGAGTTTAGAGAGAACTTAGTACCAATCATGAACTCATACCACTCTTTAGCAAGAAGGTAACCCATATACTGAACATCCTAGTCAATAGCATGCCAAGAACAATAAGAACTTTCCTCTTTTCCTTGGCAGTTGCACTCAACATATAATCCATTATCAATCTAAGCAAATTCATCTTCTTCTTGGACAAGAGACAGGACAACAACATGCAATCTATCCTTATAAGCACATTTTTGCTACCTAGTCCAAAGGATAGTGAATTGAACTATTGTAAACACTTTCCTAGCCCTAGCACTAAGCATTAAGTGGTAATCTCACTTGGTTTGTGCATAATAAAATCAGTGAGTTACCTTGAGACATCTCATTTCATTAACACTGATAGCGTGATTCAGTTATTGTTAGGCAAGCACACCATGCCTTGATATGGTGCATTGATGATTCTAGCCAATCTAGAAGGCCCTACATCAATGGTGTAGTCTTCGATTGTTGATCGAAAAGGGGTTTTTGAAGTATCCTAGTTTGGAGTAGAAGCTGTCAACATCCTAGGGAAAACCCTTTTTGATATCTCTAGAAAACCTTCCCATCCTTAAAAAGAAAAGACTTCCTTCAAGATTGGAACTTCCTCAAAAAGTTCCTTTCTCAAGGTTTTCCCAGGAGCAACTCTTTTAGAGAAAAGTTTTTAGTGTAATATTCTTGCATATCAAGTTCATTATAGATGTGGAACCTTAAGCGTTTGCTGGTGAGTTGGAGTTGTTTTGCTTTAGCCATGGATTCAAAATCAAGAACAAGATTGGGTGAAGTGTTTGGGTTTGAGACAAATTAATAGCATGAGAACTTGAGGTAGAAGATGAAACAGTTATGGTAAAAGTGTTTAAGGTTAAAGAAAAGGGTTTAATATGTGAGATGAGGGTTATTGTGTGTGGAAATTTTGGGATTAGTGGAGTAACTAACATATAGTAGCAGAGAGAAAGTCAAAAGTGGGAAGTGTTCTGCCATAATGTCACTTCAAAAAGTAAACTACTTTATGTTCTTTCAAAAACCAAAAGTAGTATTTGAACTTCCAGAAACTAAAAGTGGTATTTGAAAATATGATAGTTTCTAGACCTTTTTCACTAAACTTGATCGGCTTTTTGAACCTTTAACCCATTTTCTGAAATATCTTTTGAACAATAGCCATCATTTGAACCCATTTTCTAAAGTATAAACCTTTTCTAAACATAATCTTCTAAGAGATTTTCCACTTTCTGAACCTATTTGTAGTTTCTAAGGGCATTTCTAAACTTCTAACTCACTTTTTACTTATAAACTGATTTCTAAGCTTGCTTTGGCAATCATCCTTGAAAGGCCTTAGTTCAAGTCTTAGGGACTCCAGAAAGTGTAACAGATGCATGGAATGCAAGTTTTTCAAAAACTTTTAAGGTTCAAAAGCTTTTCAGGGTAACAAAAACGATCTTCCTAATGGTTTAGTGAATATATCAGAGACTTGATCATCTGTATTCACAAACTTTAGTTCAACATTATCTTTCTTGAACATTATCTCTAATAAAGTGAAGTTTTATATCAATATGTTTGGATCTAGAGTGCTAAATTAGGTTCTTAGCAAGACTTATAGCATTGGTATTATCACAGAATAGGGATTTTAGAGTACCTTGGTGATAATCTTCTAGTTGGTTTTTGATCCATAACATTTGTCTCAATAATTTGCAATAAAGTTGTAGACTTCTACTTGTGAAAGAGCAATTGTGTTCACTTTTTGCAAGACCATGTGATGACACATTCTCCAAAGATGCAATAACATCTACTTGTATTTTTTCTTTCAACTTTATCTCCAGGAAATTAGTATCACAGAAACCTATACTCACCTATAACTACTTTTTGAAACCTTCTCATCATTCTCATCAGGATCAATGACTTGAGAAGGATGCATAGGAGTAGTTATAGGCTTGGCTTGATCTATGTTGAACCACTTTAAGAGTTCCTCAATATACTTTTCTTGATGGATTAAGGTTTCGTCTTTGTTGTTTAATTTGAAGTTCTAGAAAGAAGTTCAATTCTCCCATCATGCTCATTTTCAATTCACTTTATATAAGTTTAGAAAACTTTTCACACACAGAGTCATTAGAAGCATCAAATATAATGGCATCAACATAAATTTGGACTATCAAAAAGTGATTATCTTACTGTAAAGTAAAGAGTGTAGTGTCTTGTAATACCATGGGTACATTTTTCTTAAGAGAATTTAGAGTAGTACACGTGTCCTTAGGTAAATATGGGACCGCCATAGGGTTCCTTGGGCCACTCATGTTGAGGGTACCCTACTTGAATTATTGCTCAAAGATATGAGAAAAACCTCTCTGAAGAACATTGAAACACTAAAATGAGCACTTAGCGTCATGAACAGGAAGGCGGTGCAACCAAGGGAAGTATTGTGCTCTGGTGAGTGTTGTAGATTTAAGTATTGCAGTGCTAAAATTTTTATAAAAACCCCCTATTTTAGGGTTTAGACCAACAAACACGATTTTCTACGCCCAAACACAGAAGTTTCGTCCTTTACCTTTGGTTTCACCTCCAAACTTCATTTCTTCCATTTTCTCTTAAAATCAACTTCAATATTTCACTTCCAAAGCTTTAAGGTATGTTGTTTAAGTGATTCTTCTTTCTTTCTTTCAATTCCTCCTTGTTTTGAGGGTGGATATAAGGATTTCCATGTTCTTCAAAGAAATGAAATCTTTCTGTTATGTTAGAGTTGTATTTGAGCTATATAGAGGATTTAGAAGTTAATTTAGAGTTCTATTGCTTCCATGGCTCATACTGGTGCCATTCCTTCCAGAGTTCTATGGGTGCTGTCCCTATATCTTTAACCACTCTAGGTGAGTGGATTCACATCTGTAATCTCTATGTTTATCTCTCTAGTTATTTTCATCAAAATTCTAATTAAAACATGATTTTGGAAGTTTCTGATTAGATTTGAGATTTCTAATGTTTATTCAAGTTTATGAAAACATTGTTTTCTAATAGTATACTCTATATGTTTTATGTAAAAACATGGGACTAGTGTTGCTAAAATGAGTTTATAAAGAGCTGGATTTTGATGATGACTGTTAGAGATGTTATAAGGACTATATAATTTCTAGAATAGTTTGTTTTATGTGACAAAGCTTTTGAACCCTATGATAGAAGACTTTGTGAAATTTAGAGAAAACATTGAGATTTCTAGTTGAGCTGGCCCTAGCTATAAAGAACAGGCTGCATGTTAACGATAGTTAATCCGTTAGCCTTGGTACCAGTAGCCCAGAGGACAGATCAGAGAATTTATCACATTGGGGATTATACGTAACGTTAGATGTGAGAGAAATTTATATTTAGTTTTGTTACGTCACATACATTGTGCGTAACCAGAGAGATTTTGTTTCTCTATTAGGGTACTGCAGGTTAGTTTATAGAAAACAGGAATTTTGATTACATGATTATAAGTATGAAATACTTTAAACCTTTATTAGCATTATTGTTATTATGGTGTTGTGTATCTTCCCTTGGTGTCCTATAAAGGGGGTTTCAGGAAAGACTTCACTCAAGTTTTGGTAACAAAACTCACCCCTCGTTCCATTTCATTTTTACAAATATGGCAGCATCTGGATTCTCTCAACCTCCTTCCTCCCAGAAGCCATAGATTTTAGTTGGTGAGCCCTAGTAGGTGAAGTGTATGATGTTTTGGTTTAGAGTGCTCATATTGGGGCGGAATCCAAGGCTGTAGAGCATGTTTATGTTTCACATGGTTTTATGTACTGAATTGTTATTTGGATTGTATTTGGATAACCTTAATTCTTATGGTTGTTTGTATTCGTTGAACTCTACACATGTTTGATGATGTTATGAATTCCACTTTTAGAGACAAATTGAGAATTCTAGTTTAATTATTATGATCTACCAAAACAAATAACTAATTTCTAATATGGAAACTATATTTTATAGGTTTTATTTTATGTGCATATAGAGTACTACAGGTCATGAGGCTTACATGGAAGGGGATTTCTCATATGCCGGCCATGTTCCCAATTTGGGTTGTGACAAAGTTAGTATTGAGCATAGGTTTCCCTACATGTCACCGAGCAAGTGTCCATGTGGTGCATTGTTTATGTAAATGGAACACCCATTAGCATTAACAAAGCATTACTTGAGGCCTTTAGGATGGTCGTTACGTGTAGGTCCAAGGATAGAGTCTGGTCTTTTCTTATAATCAGGATTCCTTATCTCATATGCTTGTGTTTTTTAGTTGGATCTAGTATGTCTCCCTTCCGTCATTTCTATCTCACGTCACCACCATAGCAGGAGTTCCTTCGGTTCTAATGGCCACCTTAGAGCCCTAGAGAGGCTTTGGCCACACTTTCTAATGTACTAGCCAGGCAGATAGAGGCCGGATTGAGTCACTCCAGTCCAACCTCCAGTTATAGACCTTGATGATTCAACCCAAGAGCACTTCAGGAAGATAGATCTACCTACCTTCTAGCTGCGCCTTATCGAGACCTTTAGTCTTTCTTAGAGAGATAGAAAAGATCATGAGAGCTATTCATTGTTCTTAGAAGAAGCAAAGTTAGCTGGCTTCCAGCCAGGAGGCTAAGCAGGTATTGGTATGATGAGTTCCTGAGGGTATGGTGATTCAGGCCCACCTAAGAGGAATTGAGAGCAGTTGTTCTATGGAGATTTTTGTCAAGTAGATGCGCTTAGATGGTAGAGGAGTTCCTGAGGCTTTGCATGACCCCAAGAATGTTAGTAGTAGAGTATGATGAGAGGTTCACATACCTAGCATAGGGCTGTACGTGTATTCCAATTGAGACGAGAAGTTAGGCGGATTATACAAGACGCTAAGGATATGTTTCTTAGTCTCCAGCCACATGTTGGTACGATGGACTATGCTCAGGTGGTAGATATAATTAGGCTAGAGGTAGGACTGGCAGAGAACTTCTAGTCAAGCAAAAGGCCTAGGATTTTTGGAGGAGTGAGAAGTAATGGAGAACTCAGCCAACGGGCCAAACACAGACCCAATTGGGCAAGGCCACCTTTTTTCAGAGCCCACCCCAATGTAGCTTGCTACTTCTTAGAGTCAGGGAAGTGCAGTCAGCCTTCAGGCTAGGCATCATTTTAGAGTTATTGGTATGCCAAACTTGTAGAAGGAGACACTAGGGGTAATGCCTGATTGGCACATTGTACGTTATGGTTGTGGCCAATAGGGTCACAAGCGAGCGAGTGCCCTTTCAGGGAAAGGTTGTCAGCTAAGGGTCCTGAACTTCAGCTTCAACTTAGTCTTTTTAGTCGGTGACCTGGGGTGGTTCTCCATTGCAACTAGTAAAGATGCTCGAGGCAGAAGCCCTGGAGGCAAAGGCTCCTGGTAGAGGTTTAGGCCGGAGTAGCGGGATAGCCCGTTGTATGCATTAACCCGGTAGGATACAGGAGTTTCTAGAGATATGGTGGCAAATATTATCAGAGACTTTACTTTTGAAGCTTTTACATTGATTGACCCTAGGTCCACACATTCATATGTCTCCCTTCTTTGCCACACAGTTTGAGATTGAGATTACTAGTCTAGAGAAGCCTTTCCAGGATAAGAGAGAGCTCTTTCATTAGTTCCAGAGAGTGTAAGGTTAAGGTTGGGGATATAGAGACCTTGTGGACTTGCATGTGTTAGACATATCAGACTTTGATGTTATCTTAGGCATGGATTGGTTAGCTTCATGCTACGCTATGGTAGATTGTTATAGTAAGACAATGAAGTTTGGTTTTACTAAGGTGAGCTCCAAGAGTTTAAGGGCACTAGCTATTTAGTTCCACTAACCTGATTTTCAAGTCATGAGTGCCTTTAGGCTTATGGATAAAGGGAGCTATGGGTTTTTGGCCTCACAGGATGTAAATGCACCATGTCGATTATAAGTCAGTTTCAGGAGTTTAGGAGTTTTCGGATGTGTTTCCAGGAAGAGTACTAGGATTGCCACAAGCAAGAAGGTAGAGTTCGGGATAGAGCTTGAGCCTAGGATTAGGCCTATTCAGACCCTTACCGTATGGCTATAATAGAGTTACAAGAGTTAAAGAAAAGTTGTAGGATTTGCTAGATAAGGAATTATTGACAGTACTTCGCCTTGGGTGCTCCGATCTTGTTTTCAAAGAAGAAGGACAATTTATGAGAATGTGTATAGAACTACCGTAGTTGAATAAAGTGACATTCAAGAATAAGTACCCCTTTGATAATTGATTTTTTTATCACACTTTATTTTTGCAATTGAATAATGATTGTGGGGCTATTTAGTGTGTAAATATTGGTTTTTGGTCTAAATTGGATTTTGGGTTTTTAAGTGGAATTAATCATAACTTTTGTTTCAGTGCGATTAAAGCCAACTTCGGACAAGGCAGGTGAAATGCTGGAGCAAAGTTTATTTAATTAAGTGTCCAAATTGCATGGGACCAAAGCCATTAGTTTCGGTTTTTGTTTGGGCCGGTTTTTGTCCTTTGAGACTGATTTATTTTATTTTGGTTTTTAAGAGCTGGAAAATAGAGGGACTGGAGGTTGTAAAAATTCCAACTTTCCTCTAAACTTTGAGCATTGTTCATTCTATTCAACTTCTTATTTTTTATTTTTTGGTTTTCGTTTCTACCATGGTTGGCTAAAGCGCTAATTCAGGAGGACGTTTTTGCCTCATATGAGTTCATTTTTCTTCTTTTCCTTCTCTATTTTCGATTCTGGATAACTTAAGGGAAGGGGTGTTGAATGTTAGATTTAACATTTAGGTTGTTTAACGAAAGGGGTTTAAATCAAAACGGGTTTAAGTGGGCATTGTACGTTGAATGAGTGAAACACGAGTTTTGATAAAATGCTAGGTGATCGCCTTGTAGCTTCATTTTCTAAATGAATGCAAGGATTCCGATTTGTTTAGGATCAACCACGAATATAGTGAGCAATTATCCAATGATGGATTTTTAGGAACTCAAGTATGGGTTGGTTGCTTTTTAATTGTTAATTTCATTTCTGTTCTCTGTTCTATCTGTTATTTATGCTTCTATCAAAATTGAACACAACCCCCTTTTCTTTTTCTGTTGATAGTTAGTTCCGTTATGTGCTGTTTTAATTGAGCGAATTGGTTCATTGCAATTCCTTGGGAAAGGATTGAGGTTGCTCTATATTACAAGTTTTGCTCTTATTTTATAGCCTGATTAATTTGAGTGAGCTCGAAGCCGGTCACCCTACAATGTATAGATGATCTATGTGACCAGCTTCAGGGCTCTGTGTTTTCTAAGATTGATCTTTGATCGGTTATCACTGAGTTAAGGATTCAGAATGAGGTGTGCCAAGATAGCTTTTAGGACACGCTATGGACATTATGAGCTCTTAGTGATGTCCTTCAGTTGACTAACGTCCTGAGAGCTTTTATGGACTTGAGGAACAGGATTTTTAAGCCATTCCTAGATCACTTTGTGATTGGCATTATTGATGACATCCTAGTGTATTCAGGAGACACTGAAGAACATAAGCAGCACCTTAGGATTATCTCAGACACTTAGAGAACACACTGTTGTATGCTAAGTTCTCTAAGTGTGAGTTTTGGCTAGAGAAGGTGGCATTCCTTGGACACATAGTGTCTAAAGATGATATTATGGTGGACTCAAAGAAGTTTAGGCGGTTCAACAATGGCCAAGACCTTCTACAATATTAGAGATTCATAGTTTCTGGGGTTAGCGGGATATTACAACCAGGTCGTCAAAGATTTCTCTAAAATTGTAGTGCCATTAACTAAGTTGACTCGGAAGAATGTGAAGTTTTAGTGGTCAGATGGTGCAAAGAAAGTTTCCAAAAATTGAAGACTTACTTGACACTCTCTCAATCTTAGTATTGCTTTCAGGTAGGGATGGTTGTTTAGTATATTACGATGCTTCTAGGGTTAGGCTCAGCTTATCCTTATCCAGCATGGTCGAATTGTAGCCTATGCCTCACTTGGACTCAAGAAGAATGAATAAAACTATCCTACCTATGATCTAGAAACAATGATAGTAGTATTTACTTTGAAGATCTAGAGGCATTATCTTTATGGAGCTACTTGTGAGATTTTCACTAAAAAAGCCTAAAGTATATCTTCCGGAAGGATTTGAATCTTAGGCAGCATAAATGGTTAGAACTGTTGAAAGATTATGACTTACAATCTCCTATCATTCAGGTAAGGCAAATGTAGTATCCGATGCTTTAAGTAGGAAGTCTATGTTAGCTCTAGAATCCTTCAGAAAGCTTCATAGCAATATGTTTTAAGTGACAATAAAACCAATTTAAAGAAAATATTTTGAAGAATGACTAATGTCTACCTTGAATTTCTTGACATAGCATACATGTATTTCCGAATTGCATAACATGAACTTGAAACAAGAATAATTTCACTTTGTATATGCAAACATGATATATCTCACATAAAGAGATTGAACTTAATAGAAAGTGAACGTTATGTCGTGCAAAGTATGTATACATGTCTACAGAATGAAAAGGAATCATATCAAGGGTAAGAACCCAAGGCCTGGGACTTTAGAAAGTAGGACGGACTTAGAAGGTACACCATAAATGAAGATATCCATCAAACTCTGAAGCCAAAGTTTTCTACTATCTTCAATCATGATACTCACAATGTTTTATTCATCAACAAGCCATGATTGAAGACGTGAAGACCCAAGAATCATCAAGGAAATGATACCGCACATTAGAAAGCTCACTTATAGTGATACTATGCTCTACAAGAAATGGAGGGAATTTTTGAAATTTAAATTTGAAATTCAAAAGTCAAAACCTAGTGATTGACCTGGCGAGTCATATCTTTTGCCACCATGGTCAACGACTTAGCTTTAGAAGAAGGAGTTTAGAAACCACGTTAAGAAAGTAAGAGTAATTTCTGAAATAGCATCAAAACCTCAATCTTGCAATGACTTCTCCGGACATCCTAACAACAGACATGCTACTCTTCTAGATTGCTTTTCCAAGACACAAATGGATTATCAACACGTGTCACTTGGAGAGATTGAAGGCAACAAGTTATAAGGAAGACCATATATAAATAGAGATGCTTCAAAAATAGCAGATTGATGCTCCACAAAGAGCAAAAACTCTGAAAAAATTTCTCCTTATCTGCTTGTAGAGTTCATTACATCTAGTAATCATTTCCTTTGATTGTAAAAATCTTCTTTCTACATTCCTTCATGTTCATATGTTCTTCCTAGGAAGAATATTTAGAAAGAAGTCATTCAAGTATTTCCAGAACTTTCTTTGTAAATCTTATAAAAACTTCAGTGTAGGTTAGTTTGAGTTGCAAACCCAAACACAAACCTTTGTAACCTCGATCTAGGAGTGATCGGTGTGAGCTTAGCTTGGAGAGGCTAATCAAAGACTACTTGCAACGTGATAGTAAAAGTGTTTTACTGGTATTGGTTCAGCTTGAAGAAGCTGTGAATAACTACTTGGTTCAACTTGAAGAAGCTGGTGAATAACTACTTGGTTGGTGATAGTAGGGGTTGTCTACGGGGTCGCTGTTAGAGCTGGGAAGACTATTGTAAAGACTATTCTTGTTCTTCTCTGAGAGAAAGGTTTAGTGGAACTCAATGGTTGTTGAAAACTAGATGTAGGCAAGTTGATTGAACCTATAAAAACTCTTGAGCAATATCTTCTTTCTTCTTCATCTCTTTATTTATTTTTGTATTTGATTTGTTTACCATGTTAGTTTGGAAAACTCTTTTTCACGTTTTTATTTCATATTAGTTAGAAAGTTCACTTTATGAAGTCACTAACGTTGTTTCAACTGCTTCAAGCTAATAGCTTGGTAGTATCGAGTAAGTTTTTCAGAAATCAACGAGGGAAAGAAAAGGCAAAGCACAATTCAACCCTTCTCGTATGCATTCTTACCTGCAAGTGGTGTAACGCCCCAATTTTTACTGTAATTTTTACTATCATTAGGAATTACCGAATTACCGTAGGTAAATATTATATAAAATTTGAGACCAAACAATCCTTAATAAAGGAATATAACGTTAGAAGAGAAGTTAGGAGCAATTCGTGCAAGTATTGCAAACCCCAATTTTCTGTACGTGTAAAATGACCAAAATGCCCTGAGGTTATTTTACTCAGAAAATGAGGATCGTGGGCCCCACCCATCCTCAAGGGGATGTTTTGATGTTAATAAGGGATTGTTTGTGTTATGTGTGTTAATAGAGGAGAAGAATCCTAATTTTGAGCTAGACGCGCGAAATGACCAAAACGCCCTTACGGTTTTAACTCCAATTTGCGTGCCGCTGAGCCCGAACCTCACTAAAATGTGTTAAAAGGTGTTTTTAAGCCATGATTAACCATTGGTTAAGCTCGGGTGGTCTCGGGCAATTTTTAAGTAAAATGACCGTTTTGCCCCCTGTCTTTGTCCAGTTTTACAAATTTTGAGATTTTTGATTCGTCTAACGAAACCTAAGCAATATTAGGCTCAAATTAAAGCTTATTAAATTCTAATTACTAATCTAGAGTCAAAATTATTTATTTAGATTGATTAGAACCTAAAATTGCTTAAAACACCCAAATTGCTTAGTAATTCACTTAAACCCTTAACCGTAAATTCTCTAAATTGCATGAATACCTTGCCTACACCTAAAAAATACATGGAACACACAAAATCCTCTTCCACAAGGCTGTAATGCACGAAATTATTGAGTAATAAGTCAGAAAATTATTACACAAAAATCCAAAGAATGAAAACAAAGAATCATGAAAACATGGAAACATGATTCCATGTTTTAAGCCACCAAACAAAATGATTTTTCTTCCTTATTTTTTTCTCTAATTTTTGGTCAGATTTCTTTCCTTCCTTTGTCCATTTATGAGCTGCAAAATCTCTATAAATAGGCATGCTTGAAGATAGTTTAGATGCTTAGTTCATAACTTACACAAATTCTAGTTTTAGGAGCACCAAAAGCTCTCATTTCCTCCTCCTCTTGGCTGAATTCTTTCTTCAAGTTTTCAAGAATATTTTCTTTCATTTCACTCAAGGAAACCAAGTTCTCTTCCTTTCCTTCAAATCAGATTAGGTAGGGAGTTGTTTTTAAGTTTATTTCTATGCTTTGCTAAGTGTTGTTCTTGGTTCAAAATGATGATTTCATGGATTTTCTCTAGTTTTTCCATTTGGTTTTCTTCTTCCTTTTCTTTGAACAATTCAGCCATATGGCCTAGGTGGGACTAAGATGATGGCTTGATGATGAGGACCTTGAGGGTGGATTGTGAATCCATCACAAGTTAGGCCTCTAAAGCTTGAAAGTTCCACTTGATGCAAAACTTTAAAGAATAATATTTTTATGATGTTTTTATGATCTTGAGTTTAGAACTTGAAAGATGTATTTTTCACTTTGTCTTGCTAAGATATATTGGGTTGAATTTATATTTCTCTAAAGTCTTGGAGGAGCTCTAGTAAAGAAATAAAATGAACTTGCATCCATGTTTAAGTTTATGCCTTGCATAACCATGTTTACTTTCTATGTCATCACTAAATTCTCAAGAATGAATAAATGAACTTGCATATTCATGTTTAAATTTCCAAGCTTGCATTTCATGTTTAAATTTCAAGTTGTCACTTAATCTCTAAAGATAATAAAGAAGTTGCATCTCATGTTTATTTTATGCTCTCACTTTATTTTATAATGGCTAAAAGAGTCAATGCATGGCATGTTTATTTTATGTCATCACCTAAAAATCCTAGAGCTCAAAGACTTGCTTATGAATCATAAGCGAAGAAATGAGATAATTGGAGTTAAAGAATTTATTCTTTAAGAAGTCTTGAGAATTGGAGCTTAAAAAAAATGTAATTCTCATCTCCCTCACCGGTCCTATGGACTACGCTCCGGTTGCTTAAGATTCTCTTCTCCTTACCTGGTCCTATCCGCCGCTCAGTTTCTTGCATCATGTTTATATTACAAGTTCTTGCATCATGTTTAATTTTCAAGTTATCACCTTAAATCTTAAAGATAAAGAAATGGAATTGCATATCATGTTTATAATTCCAAGCTATCACCTTATAAAGATAAGATTAAAATAAGGTTGCATAGCATGGTAATAATTCAAAGATGTCACCTAAATCTCTAAAGCTCAAGACTTGCTCCTTTTATCTTAAGTGAAAGATTTAATTATGAACATTCTTTCAAGTTATAAATCGGTCCCATGGTTAATTTAGGCCTAAAGTCCTATGACTTCTTTCAAGTTTAACAAAAGGAATTAGTTCTAAAAGAGTTTTAAAACTTTGTAAGAATTTTATGGGAAGCTAGTAATTTATGTGTACTTAAAATGTGATTTGATGCTTATTAAGAATTTGGTGTCATTGATTGATTCCCTGGTTTGTATGTTATAGTTGTTGTTGCAAACAATGAAAACTTATGCATGAAATAAAGACATATTCTGTTCCTGGAAGAAAGTGTATTACTGTAAGAGTGCAATTTGGAAAGATTCTGGCTAAGGAAAGATTTGGTATTTAAGCGTGTCCATTGTGACCCACCTCTCTTTCCTGGGAATCTCTAGATGCATGATTACAGTTGGTATATATTATTTCGGCATAAGACTATAAATGAGAAAATGTTATGATGATTATGAATGAAGAATTGTATTATGATATAACATGCAAAGACTTAAAGGTGACTCAAAATATATGAGAAAATGATCCTTTGGACCAATCAAACTATAGGCGGTGAAAAGGTGATTCTTGCCCCTAGTCTGTTCTCTCAAAAGGGTAGAGACGGAATTTTTACTTATCAAAAGGGATAAGTATGTGGTGACGACTAGCAAGGTATGAGCTCATAACCTAGATTACTCCCAAAAGGGTGGAGTATAGGGTGGCCCAGGAAAATGATGATGAAAGTAACTTTAAGTCACCTAAGAAACTAAGTAAATGCATTATGTGAATATGATGTTCTGCTATGCATAGTATTTATGAGATGATGATGAGAAATATGATATTCTGCTATGCATAGTATTATGAAATGATGATGAGGAATATGATGTGATTTTATGCATAACTATGTTATTATATATGAAAGGAAAAGTTCATTATAAACATGACATGCTAAGTTTATGATGCATTATAAGACGCATGATTAAAGGACGAACCTCGGTAAAGTATATTTTCGAACTTAATAAATCAATCTTAGCATGCTCACTATTTCATAATAACCCGAGGTTCCTGGGGACGATGATGATGACACAATGCATCATGAGGTGAGTACCCTACTGAGATTCTTTTTATAAGTTTCTCACTCCCTCTATTTTTCTTTCCATCTCGTCTTCGAAACGGAAGGAAGCGTTCGTGAATCACATTGAGGCTCTCGGGTACTGAACTTGAATCCTTAGTTTCACTCGTATATTTCAGATATCTATCCCTATCCCTGGAGTGTTATTACTAGGTGCCATTAATGGATGTCCTTCCATCCATATATTATTTATGTTTTATTAGATTGCCTACACTTAGTCTTATTCTGTTGGTAGGCAAAATATCTATATGATATGTAATTATGGATGCTGGATGATGGAGCCAATATATTATGATGTGATGTTTGTAAATTCCTATGTGTCTTTTAAATTTTGTTAAATCATTCACGTTAAGCGCGGCTCACGTTTTCAATTATGTTTAAAAAAAAAATGGCTCGTAATTTCACTAAGTATTTTCAAAGCATGATTAAGGAACTGAAGCAAAGAGTAAAGTCTAGTAATTAAAGACTCCTAGGTGTATTGGGTTAATTATTAGGGTATTACAAGTGGCATCAGAGCTTGGCCTCTAAAGGATTAAGCATTCTAACGTTTGTAAAGGACAAAGATCCAAAGGACAAATGACACATAATATTTATATAGCAGAATGACACTCCATTAATAGACCGCCATTATTTGATGGTGGGGATTATGTCTCCTGGAGAGATTGAATGAAGTTGTTCATAAAATATAAGTCTTGACTTGCGGGAGATAATACAAGAAGGAGATTTTGTTCCAAGAGAGGAAGTTCAGGAATAAATGATGCACCCTCAACTTCAGAGAAATCCCTTGGAGTAGGTGGACAGAGCAACACAAGGCTAAAGTTTAACTGAACTCAAAAGCTAAGTACCTACTTACATGTGCACTGAGCAAAGCTAAATATGACCAAATCATTGCCTATGACACGGCAAAGGAAATATGGGACATCCTTCACATGCTTCATGAAGGCAGTGATCAAGTGAAAGAAACTAAGATTAGCATGCTGGCTCATTAATACGAAATGTTCAAAATGACAGATCAAGAGAATATTGATGAAATGACCACTAGGTTTATGCACATCATAAACCAACTAAAGAAACTAGCGACTTCAACACGGTAGCCTGGAGTCACCTTTTTAATTTTTTGGAAATTATTATAATTAACACTAAATATTACATATGACAATTTTTCTCAAGAAAATAAATATTTAAATATAATGCAATATATCCAAATATCAAACAAAAAAAGAGCAAAAGAAATTAGTATTAATTTCACACTCATATAATGTATTTTCCAAAGTTATATAACTTATTGTCCTAAAATGTCATTTCAATTGTACTTGATGGTACTCAAATTTAAATGGGAGGCTAAAAAATGATCAAATCTCTAAAACATATTTCTACATTACCGCAATTTAATATATTGACATGCTTCAAATGGCAATGAATTGTATTAAAACAATAATATAACTTTGCAACATTAATCTATACTATTAATAACCATGACATGTTTCAGAATATTAAAACTCAAAAATCAATAACAATGACATGTTTCTAAGTCTCATAAAGTACAATTAAATAATTAAATAAAATATCCTGACAAATCATTGTTAACGCATTGGACAATGTTTGACGCATATAGTATAATAAAAATAATTAAATATTTTA
>JAMLFY010000002.1:20872538-20888240 GCA_030441495.1 Dalbergia oliveri | reverse complement strand
AGCCTCAAACTTTTCAGGAAGTTTAGAATGATGTTTATGAGCAAGGTTTGAGTTTAGCTTTGTCTGAAGGTCCAAATGGTTTTAGTGTAAATTACCATTTTGCCCCTAAGAACAGTGTACAGTGCTATGGAACATGTTACCTTGAAAATTAAAGAGCAATATTAGGCTTAATTGATTAATTATTTTTCAGATTAATCTAGAGTCAAAATGATTTATTAAGGTTAATTGAACCTAAGATTGCTTAGATAAACTCTAACTCATTCTTTAAATTCAAGATTTCTAGTCATGAATCTTTTAGATGTTCTCTCTTCCCTAAATTAATGAGCCATACCTCATTTGACCAAAGAATTATTTTAAATTACTAATCTAATAAGATCACCCTCCTAATCAAGTCTTGAACCACCAATTAACCATTTTCTCACCTAACGCTTGCTTACAAACTCCTAATCAAAAGCCTAATCATAGAAACACTTAACACATCCTTAAACCACAATTACATGAACAAAATCCCTTCCCTTGGCTGACTATGTTACCTCCCTAAAAATGGTGCCACATGTTGAGTTGCTATGCACTCCAGCCCATGCTTTAGGCCATACCTTGCCCATGCTTCCAACCATGCTTGCCATGCCTAAGCCCATGCCTTTGTAAGAGAGATTTCCTTCTTCTCTCAAAAGGCTCGCCTTTCCTCCCCCCCATTTCAGCCTCATGTTGCAATCCTATAAATACCAAGCCTGAGGAACCTTGTCACACTTTGGCTCATTTAAGTTCAGACTTCTTGCAAATCTCATTCCTCTCAAATTCCCTCAACTTGGCTGATTTCTTCCTCAGACTTCCAAAAGGATTTCCTTCTCCTTCCATCTAGAAACAAAGCTTTCTTACATCTCTTCACTTCTTAAGGTAAGGGGTTAAGTTTTAATGATTTTTGTTTTTCTTCAAGAAATTCTTCTAGTTTCTCTTGGTTTTCAAACTCCTTTTCCTTCTCCTTTCTTTTCGGCCAAGAGGCCTTCTTACAAAAGAATGTGAGCTTGATGATGAGGTTTCAAGATAATGATTTGTTGTTGTCATGTGAGAAACCTCTAAAGCTTGAAACAACTTGGTCTTGGATAATCATACATGTTTTATTTCCTTTTCTTCTTGGTTAAGTTTTTGTTTTCCTCTTCCTCTTCCTCTTTATAAAGGATTTTTAGTTTTTCTTCTTCTTGATTTGAACAAAGTTTGTAAATATGTCAAGTAGATCACGAAAGTTTTGTTAAGAAAGTTAATCTCATGATTTCAAAAACTCTAGCTTACCTTTAACCTTAAAGTTGGTTCTGCGTTCTAGAGTTTTACTCTAGATTGAAGCTATGAGCAATAAAATAAAGAATATGACTTAGTTCTTGTAGTTTTGTTTAGACAAATGATTAACTTTGGGTCCATTTCCTTAAGCTTGATGATGAGTTCAAACCTTAAGATTTTTCTTTGAAGTCTAGGTGCTAGAACTCTAAAGCTTGCCTTATGATACATAATGGGTTGAGGTTTATGTTCCTTGAAAAACTTTAAAGCTCTAGCTAAGACAAAAACAAGATGCATTCATGTTTAAATTTATGTCTTGCATCTCATGTTTATTTTGATGTTATCACTAATTTCACAAGAAGTAAATGAATGAAATTTACCATATTTAAATTCCCAAGCTTGCATTTCATGTTTATATTTCAAGTCATCACTTAATCCTTAAAGATAATAATGAAGTTGCATCTCATATTTATTTTATGCTTCTCACTTTACTTTCTAATGAAGAGTAAAATAAAGTGCATGGCATGTTTAAGATTTTGTCATCACCTAAACACTCTAGAGCTCAAAGACTTGCCCTAAGTATCCTAAGGAACTCATTCAAAAAAGAAATGGATGAGTTTTGGTATGAACCAACAATGGTTTGATTTGTAAAATACATGAATGATTTTCAAGAAATGTTGGAAAATTTTATGAGGTCTCAAGTGTTTAAATAGTTTGGAATGTTCAAATCATGTTTTCTCAAATTCAAAGGTTCTGGTATCGATTACCACCAATGAATCCTAAAGGGTTTTGAAGGACTTTGGTTCTGTAATCACTTATGAACAAAGGAAGTGTAATTCACTTATTGGTTTTCATGCCAAGAACCTCTTGGAAATGGAATTGATTACCTCATATGTAATCGATTACAATGTTCTTTATTTCAGAACAACATCAATTAATTCAACTATTGCATGAATCATTATACGATCCTTACTTCTAAAATACTTTATGATAATCGATTACCATTATGTAATCCATGACCGTTTTTGAAACCGAATGATCAATCTTGTAATCGATTACTAGGAACATGTAATCGATTACCAGAACACCTTTTGTTTTCAAACATTCAAGAGAAAACTAGCAACTTATATGCATTTCAACCCAAGAGATTATGACTTATGGGTTCATGATTTGTTTATGTTTGGTGCTGTACAAATGTTAAAGGTGTTAAATGTGTAAAATTATGTTGAGTGAAGCAAGGATCGATTTAGAGAAGCTAGTAAAGAATAAGTAACTAAAAAGGGACTTATGAATCTAGAACACCTTAATAAAAGAAGTGCAAATCCGTTTTAGAATGTTAATTCAGGGATAAATGATTCATAATTAGAAGACACGTACAAGAATCCTTCATAAATGATTAGGTGCTAATTTCTAAGTATAAGATGATGAAGAGACTAAGTGGTTTATAACTTAGAGAACATGCCTAGGAATCCTCATAATTATTTAGAATTAATTATGGAGTCTTAGGCGAAGAGGATCTTAAGGGTCGCGAAATGGAGATTTTAGAGCCCCTTAAGCAACTGATAATTTCTCCCTTTATGTTGAGTGTCTGAGTGGAATCTTGGTGAGTTCAAATTTTAGAGGAAAAAATTAAGTGCCAACCCTTGAGGGTAATAATAATGCAAATACAAGTTTAAGCCCCGAAGGGGCAAAGCATAAGATACTGAAGATAGGTGGACGAGAGAGTATGATTATGATGATGAACCTCGTGCACACGTATGATGATGTGATTATGTTAGTTCCTTGAGCATGAAACTTTATATGCATAATTGATGAATTGTTGTGTTTGAAATGCATAATGTTTCAAAGATATGAATGAAATTGAGAAATATGCTCATGTGAACTAGAAAGTTATGGCAATGAGAAAGTTCCATGAAAATGATGCATGTGATTGAAATTATGTGGCATGACTCAAATTTGAGGAAATTCTGAGAGGAGCGTTATGCCGCGAATTTCCGTGAATTTGAGGGACAAAAAGAAAGTTTTTGAGAAATATGAAGTTTAAAGTTATATGCCGAGAACGCATTCTGCTTCTGAGGAGAAAAGTAAACCGTGGGGTATGGACGTTGAGCCATACCGAAGCGGACAAAGTCGTTGGCTGAATGCGATGCGTTTCGAAGAAGGAGAAAGTCCCATGATGGGTGATCCTTAGGCCCCACCCGGACCCCCTCTGGAGTCTGGATTATGATATTTATGATTCGCTTATCAAGAGGATAAGTAAGAACTAGTGACGACTAGTTAAGGTATGAGCTCATAGCCTAGCTTAAGGGGTGCGGTTACTATATTATTGGTGACACAAGTATGAGAAAAGGAAAGATGTTCAAAGAAAAGTTTCATGCCACACAATGTTGTTTGAATTATTGTTTGATTTACCTAAAGTGCTACCATGCATCCATGAAACATTATGTTGCATACATGCATTAAGAATCATTATAAAAGACATGGACCTTGGACAACGACCTTTGTGAAAACCTCATAATGAACCTATGCATGCTCAACATTTTCATAATAAACCCAAGGTTTCTGGGACGTAAACGATGGCACTAGGATAGAGGACTTCCCTACTGAGATTCTTTAGAGAATTTCATCTCTCTCTGCTTCTTTCCGTTACGTCTTCAGATTCGATGGCGTCGTCGTGATTTTCATTGACCCGCCTACATGGAGGTGCACTATGACCCCGAGCATCAGCCCTACCACTTCAAGGGTCATTGCGAGGTGCGCGCTTCGCATATGGGGACGCCCTTTGCTTCCCCCGTCTCCAGCTATCACTTCCACTCGACTTCACCCTTTGGCGACGACCTGACTCTTTGAGAGGACACGACCCCGAGATGAGAGACCCTGCGGTCCCAACCTCTCGTCGTAGTACCCATATCCGAGTATGTTCCCCGTTCTCGATCAGAGGCTGATCTTCGGAGGGATCTTCCCTTCGTTCCTATGGGTCACGGAGGAGGTAGTGAGGACACGTGACCAGCCGAGGCATGCGAGGCGCGTCGACAGCCCAGAGGCGACCACGACGCTGAGGCCACGCGTCCCCGATTCCCATGCCTAGATCTTCGCTTCGCGGGCTACATCCGAGGAGCTTCGCCATCGCGGGCTACATCTCCCCAACGAACGGCGTCACCAGGAGGCTTGGAAGTGGGAGGGTAGTGATAGTTGGTGTTTATCTTTTGGGATTATTACCATGTATTTGTCTTTATGTTTCCCATTGTACTGCAAGCTCTGCCCACTAGTGCGGGTAAGACTTTATGTTTCTGTTATATCTCTCGTTGTGATGTACTAAACTATATTATCTAAGTAATGAGGAATGATGTTTATGATGGATGTGTTCTTTAATGTGTATATTCTGTATGTTTTATTTATTCTTCCGCTTCACGTTGTTTATGTTACGCAAAGGCTCGCACTTTGGTTTATATAAATCATTTCAAAAAAAAAATTTACCCTATTTTCCGCTAAGTATTTTATAAATGAATTTAAAAAAGAAGTAATAACTAATAATTAGTCTTGATACGTCCTAGGCGTATTGAGGTTAAATATTAGGGTGTTACATTATGGTATTAGAGGTTTCACTTTTCTTATCTAGCTCTTAGGATTGGACTGACCATGCTTGTAAAAGCATGTTACGTTAGTATGTCATGTGTAGTGCTTAGCTATTAGAGATAAGCAGGTAGGCATTCATGACCTTGTCGCTTGTCTATGCCATGGTAACTAGCTCATTCATTCCAATGTTGAGCCTGATCACCTCGGTATTTGTTGACTTGTGTGCTTAGGGACCAATGGCACCCCGCAGACAGAATAGGAACGCACGCCGTGAACGAGGGGATGAGACTGCAGCGCTCACGCAAATGGCTAGGGCGATGGAACCATGTTCGACCACATAATCAACCAAGGGACGCGCTCAAGGTCCCCGCGCCAAGCGGGAACAAGCCCGTTTGGGTCGCAAGGCTAATCCCCCAACCTTTCGTGGAGCTCTCGAACCCCGACAAGGCTGATGAGTGGATCAAGAACATGGAAAAGATCTACTCGTGGTTACCTGTTAGGAAAGCAGAAGTCACCTTTGCGCCACATGATGGGAGCCGAACGCGAAGTTTTGGTGGACGGCACCCGAAGGCCGTGAGAAGCTATTGCGCAGCCATCAATTGGGAGCGTTTAAGACGTACTTCTATGAGAAGTATTTCCCGAAATCCGTGAGAACGCCAAGGACATTGAGTTCATGCAGTTGGTCCAAGGTGGAATGTCGTCGCCCAGGACACGCGAAATTTGAAGAGTTGATCAAGTTCTCACGAGTTTTCCAAAGGAACCCCGATGAGTATGGAAGTGTGTTAAGTTCCAGGCCGCTAAGGGCCGAACTAACTTTGCTTGGCACACATGGAGATTAGGGACTTCCCGACCCTAGTCAACAAGTGCCGATCATCGAAGAAGGGCACAAGAAGATGAGTGCCGCAAGGTGGATCCCCTGGTTGGGACCTCAAGCCCCGAAGTTCAAGCCATCAAATCAGACTCAAATGAGGAACCACTACCATCCCTACCAATCCAATCAGCTCAAGCAACAACAACAACATCATCAACCACAACAACAAAGAGGACCCACAATCAACCATCTCTGGCACACCCAAGGCCGCCGTTAACTGCAACCCGCGGAAACCGCAACCATCAACAAGGCGGAATGGGCGGTCCTCCGCAATAACAACAACAACAATCAACAAGGAGGGCCCAATGGGAACAAGAACAAGGCACCCCAAGGAGCCCCTGCGCCTTCCCCACCGCAAGCCTGAGTGCCCGCCTGTGGAAAGAATCATGGCAACCGCCCGCCTAGCCGGGAAGGAGTGTGTTCGAGATGTGGAAGCTCCCACTATGCGAGGACTGCAAAGATGGAGGGTCGTCAAGTCAGAACCCCGACCCAACACCAAGGACGAGTCTTTACCCTCAACGTAGAGGACGCACATGGATCCAACGACCTCATCGAAGGTAAGTCTAAATGGGTGACCTTAACCGTGCTATATGACTCGGTGCTACTCATTCTTTTATCTCACATGCTAGTGTCGAGTCTAAATTTGCAAGTTTCTAAGCTTCCTTTTGATCTCTGTTTCTACTCTACCAACCGTCCTGTACATACATGTAACTGTTGTCTAAATTGCCATCTTACCGTTGAAAATAGATCTTTTGTCATAGATTTAATTTGTTTACCCTTGAAAGACATAGGCGTAATCCTTGGCATGGATTGGCTTCACGCTAACCATGTGTTGTTAGGCTGTCATACCAAATCTGTTATTCTCCATCCCCCTAGCAAGACTAGTCAAACCTTGAAACTTTATGTGAATGTCGTAGATGTCTTCTGGAGCGGGGAGAAAACTAAGGGATATGTCCTTCTAGCGCTAGCGAGGTAGACTTTAGCAGAACATAGATGACATTCCTGTGGTAAGGAAGTACCCCGAGGTATTTCCAAAGAGATACCCAGTTCCCTCCCGAGAGAGAGGTGGAGTTCTCCATCGAGTTGGTCCTGAAATGGACCTATTCTATAGCCCTTGCATAGGATGTCACCCTTGGAGTTGAAGGAATTGAAAACCCAGTTGGAAGAGTTGTTAGAAAAGAGTTTTATCAGACCTAGTGCCTCACCTGGGGAGCCCCGGTTTTGTTTGTTAAGAAAAGGATGGGAGCATGAGATTATGTATAGATTATAGGCAATTGAATCGTGTGACGGTGAAGAATAAATACCCTTTGCCTAGGATTGATGATCTTATGGACCAGTTGAAGGAGCGGTGGTATTCTCCAAGATTGATTTGAGGTCGGGATACCACCAAATTCCAGAAGAGATGAGGATATACCTAAAACCGCTTTTAGGACACGGATACGGACACTTTGAGTTCGTGATGTCCTTTGGATGACAAATGCACCCGGGTTTTATGGACTATATATGATCTTTACCATTTAGATAAGTTTCGTGGTTGTTTTCATAGATGACATACTCATCTATTCAAAGACTCACGAGGAGCATGAAGGTCACCTTAAGTTGGTTTTAGAGGTGTTGAAGAGAAGAAGTTGTATGCTAAGCTCTCTAAGTGTGAATTCTGGTTGGAGGAAGTGAAGTTTTGGGACATGTAGTATCAAAAGGGGATAGCGTTGAACCTAGTAAGATAGAAGCTGGATGAATCGGGATAGACCGACCATTATCGGAAATTGAGCTTTTTGGATTTAGCAGGCTATTACCGTAGGTTTATCAAAGGTTTTTCCCAGATTGCTTTCCCTAACCAAGCTAACTAGGAAGAACATTTTCATGGAATCCCGATTGTGAAAAGAGCTTTAGAGTTGAAGGAAAGGTTGACTTTGACCCAGTTTTGGTTTTGCCTTAACCCAATGTACCCTTCGAGGTATATTGTGATGCTTCTGAAAAGGTTTAGGATGTGTATTGATGCAAAATAGGCAAGTGGTAGCCTATGCGTCTAGACAACTCAAGCCTCATGAGGTTAATTACCCTACCCATGACCTAGAGTTAGCCGCCATAGTGTTTGCCTTGAAAATATGGAGGCATCACTTGTACGGAGTGAGGTTTAAGTTTCTCTCGATCATAAGAGTCTTAAGCATCTCTTTGATCAAAAAGAGCTAAACATGAGGCAAAGAAGGTGGATGGAGTTTCTAAAGGACTATGATTTCGGCCTAAGTTACCACCCAGGCAAAGCCAATGTGGTTGCCGAATGCCTTGAGTCGAAAATCATTACGCTTATCCCACATGATGGTCAAGGAAGTTGAGCTCATAGAGAAGTTTAGGGACATGAATTTGGGGATGTCAATAACAGAAAAGAGTGTAAAGATGTGTCATCTTACAGGAACAAGTGGGTTTAAACAAAGGGTGATGATGGCACAAGTAGAAAATGAGGAGTTTAGGGAGACTCTAGAGGCGGTGAGGTTGGAAAGCTTAAGGGTTTTGAGCAAGGGGCAGAATTGGATTGTGGTTTGAAGGGCGATGTGTACCAAGATGGTGACCTCGAGAGAGTATCTTGAGGAGGCCCATAAAAGCCACTTCACCATCCATCCTGTGCCACCAGATGTATCAGGATTTAAAGAAGATGTTTTGGTGGCCCCGATTGAAAGGGACGTAGTAGCCTGGGTTAGTAAGTGCTTGGTCTGTCAAAGGTGAAGATTGAGCACCAGAAGCCTTCAGGAATGTTGCAACCTTTGCCTATCCCGAATGGAAGTTGGGATAGTATATCTATGGATTTTGTGACCAGCCTACCCGAACCCAAGCCCACCATGACGCATTTGGGTAGAGTGCAGGAACGACCAAGTCGGCCCATTTCCTACCCATCAAGTTAACCTTTTCCCTAGATAAGTTGGCCCAGTTGTACATCCAAGAGAGTAAGGTTACACGGAGTTCCATCGACGATAATTCGAGGAGAGATCCTACGTTACGTCGCGTTTTTGGAAGCCTTTCAAAAGGCGTTTGGTTTTAAGTTGTGCTTAAAGCACGGCTTACCACCCCCAAACAGTAATGGACAATCGGAAAGAACTATCCAAACATTGGAGGATATGCTAAGGGCATGTGTTTTGGATAAAAGGGAGTTGGGATAAGTACCTGCGCCTATTCAGTTCGCGTATAACAACAGTTATCATGCGAGTATCCGATATGGCACGTACGAGGCCTTGTATGGAAGGAAGTGTCAGCGCCTTTGTGCTGGCATGATTCGGAGAACAAAGCATTTTGGGACCGGATGTAGAAGGGAAACCACAGAGCAAAAAAATGATCAAGGATAGAATCTTGACCGCTCAAAGCCGACAAAAGAGCTATGCGGACAAGCGGCGAAAGCGTTAGGTTCCAAGAAGGTGAGCATGTTTTCTTGAGAATACTCCCATACAGGAATAGGTAGAGCCATGAAAATCAAGAAATTGAGTCCCGATTTCTTCTGAACCTTTGAAATCTTCGGAAAGTCGGGACAGTCGCCTACAAAATAGCCCTACCTCCAAATCCGTCAAATCTTCATGACGTCTTTCACGTCTCCCAGCTAGAAATATCAATCCGACCCTAGCCATGTGTTAGAGCCAGAGCATGTACAGTTGAGGGAGGACCTAACTTTCAACCCTCACCAACGAGGATCGTGGACCGTGGTGTGAAGCAGTTGAGGAGGAAGTCGTTCCTTTGGTGAAAGTCGCGTGGGGACGAGACAGATTGAGGAGTACACATGGGAGTTGGAATTCGAGATCGGATGAAGTATCCCGAGCTTTTCAGGTAACGAATTTCGAAGGACGAAATTCTTTTTAAGGAGGGGAGTAATGTACGCCCGATTTCCCGCTGCGTACAAATGACCGAAATGCCCCTGAGGTCATTTCTACCGAAATTCGAGGACAGTTGCCCGGCAACCCTCGAATGGGTCAACTCGATGTTTGAAGGGGATTATGCTGTTATGATGATATCCAGGAGGGAAACCTCGTTTTCCAAACTTCCGGCTCAAAATGACCAAAAATACCCTACCTTACCACACGGTAAAAGATGCCGTTTGAGCCTCTGAACTTTTCAGGAAGTTTAGAATGATGTTTATGAGCAATGTTTGAGTTTTAGTTGGCCGAAGGTCCCATGCAGTTTAGTGCAAAATTACCATTTTGCCCCTAGAACAGTGTACAGTGCGCTAATGAAGCAATCAGCCGAACCTAAGCAATATTAGGCTCTAATCGAAGATTAATTTATTTCGATAATTAATCTAGAGTCAAAATGATTTATTAAGGTTAATTAGAACCTAAGATTGCTTAGATAAACTCTAACGGTATTCTTTAAATTCAAGATTTCTAGTCATGGAATCTTGAATAGTGTCTCTCTTTCCTTAAATTAAGGAATTGAGCCATACCTCATTTGACCAAAGAATTATTTTAAATTACTAATCTAATAGATCACCTCCTAATCAAGTCTCTGAACCACCTCAATTAACCATTTCTCACCTAAACGCTTGCTTACAAACTCCTAATCAAAAAGCCTAATCATAGAAACACTTAAACACATCCTTAAACCACAATTACATGAACAAAAATCCCTTCCCCTTGGCTGATGAGGAGGCCGAAAATCTGTCCCCAAAATGGTGCCACATGTTGATTTTTATGCACTCCAAGCCCATGCTTTAGGCCATACCTTGCCCATGCTTCCAACCATGTCCATGCCTAAACCCATGCTTTTGTAAGAGATATTTCCTCCTCCCTCCTCTCCAAAAGGCCGCCGGTTTCCCTCCCCATTTCAGCCTCCATGTTGAAAATTTCTATAAATACCAAGCCTTGATGAACCTTGTCACACTTTGGTTCATTTGCCAAGTTCACACTTCTTGCAAATTCTCTCATTCCTCTCAAATTCCCTCAACTTGGCTGATTTCTTCCTCAAGACTCCAAAAGGATTTCCTTCTCCTTCCATCTAGAAAACAAAGCTTTCTTATCTCTCAAGACTTCTAAGGTAGGGGTTAAGTTTTGATGATTTTGTTGTGTCTTCAAGAAAGTTCTAGTTTTTCTCTGGTTTTCACTCCTCCTTCTCTTCTTTCGTGCAAGAGGCCTTTTTACAAAAAGAATGTGAGCTTGATGATGAGGTTCAAGATAATGATTTGTTGTTGTCATGTGAGAAACCTCTAAAGCTGAAACAACTCTTGGACCATACATGCTTGGTTCCCTTTCTCTTGGCTTAAGTTTTGGTTTTCCTCTTCCTCTTTCCTTTAAGGATTTTTAGTTTTTCTTCATGGATTTGAACAAAGTTTGTAAAATATGTCTAGTAGATCACAAAGTTTTGTTAAGAAAGTTAATCTCATGATTTCAAAGAGCTCTAGGCTTACCCTTGCCAACCTTAAAGTTGGTCGCGTTTAGAATCGCTAGATTGAAGCCTATGAGCAATAAAATAAAGAATATGACTTAGTTCTTGTAGTTTTGTTTAGACAAAGTGATGAACTTTGGGTCCATTTCCTTAAGCTTGATGGTGAGTTCAAACCTTAAGATTTCTCTGAAGTCTAGGTGCTAGAACTCTAAAGCTTGCCTTATGATGCATAATGGGTTGAGGTTTATGTTCCTCTAAAAGTCTTGCAAGAGCTCTAGCTAAGACAAAAACAAGATGCATTCATGTTTAAATTTATGTCTTGCATCTCATGTTTATTTTGATGTTATCACTAATTTCACAAGAGTAAATGAATGAACTTGCATTACCATATTTAAATTCCAAGCTTGCATTTCATGTTTATATTTCAAGTCATCACTTAATCCTTAAAGATAATAATGAAGTTGCATCTCATATTTATTTTATGCTCTCACTTTACTTTCTAATGAAGAGTAAAATAAAGTGCATGGCATGTTTAAGATTTTGTCATCACCTAAATACTCTAGAGCTAAAACACTTGCCTAAGTATCCTAAAAAGGAAACTCCATTCAAAAGAAATGGATGAGTTTTGGTATGAACCAACAATGGTTTGATTTTGTAAAATACATGAATGATTTTCAAGGAAATGTTGGAAAACTGTTTATGAGGTCTCAAGAGGTTTAAAATAGTTTGGAATGTGTCAAAATCATGTTTTCTCAATTTTCAAGGTTCTTCTGTATCGATTACCACCAATGTAACGATTACCAGAAGGGTTTTCGAAGGACTTTCGTGTTTGGTAACGATTACCAGAAGGCAGTGTAATCGATTACTACGGCTTTTCATGCCCAGACCTTTTGGAAACCCTGTAATCGATTACTTTATAATGTAATCGATTACCAAATGTTCTTTACTCTTCCAAAACACTTTAACCTAAGTAATCGATTACCGTCGTATGTAATCGATTACCCTATGTCTCTTACTTTTTGGAAAAGAGATTAACCTACGTATCGATTACCATTATGTGTCGATTACCCGTTTGAAAACCCAGAATGATGAGCTTGGTAATTGATTACTAGGAACATGTAATCATTACCAGAACACCTTTTGTTTCCAAAACATTCCAAGAGAAAACTAGCAACTATATGCATTTAACCCAAGAGATTATGTGATCTTATGGGTTCATGATTTCGGTTCTATGTTTGGCTACCGTACAAATGCTGCGAAGGTGTTAAATGTGTAAAATTATGTTGAGTGAAGCAAGGATCGATTTAGAGAAGCTAGTAAAGAATAAGTAACTAAAAAGGGACTTGAGATGAATTGAGAACACCTTAATACAAAGAAGTGCAAATCTGTTTAGAATGGTTAATTCAAGGATAAATGATTCATAATTAGTAAGACATGTACAAGATCCCTTCATAAATGATTAGGTGTTAATTCTAAGTATAAGATGATGATAAGAGATCTAAGTGGTTTATAACTAGAGAACATGCCTAGGAATCCCTCATAATTGATCTAAGAATTAATTATGGAGTCTTAGGCGAAGATGGATCTTAAAAGGGTCGCGAATGGAGATTTTAGTAGCCCCTTAAGCAAACGATATAGTATCTTCTGCTTTATGTTGAGTGTCTGAGTGGAATCTTGTGAGTTCAAATTTTAGAGGAAAAGTTTAGTGCCAACCCTTGAGGGTAATAATAATGCAAATACAAGTTAAGCCCGAAAGGGGCAAAGCATAAGATACTGGAAGATAGGTGGAGAGAGTATGATTATGATGATGAACCTCTGTGCACATTATGATGATGTGATTATGTTAGTTCCTTGAGCATGAAACTTTATATGCATAATTGATGAATTGTTGTGTTTGAAATGCATAATGTTTCAAAGATATGAATGAAATTGAGAAATATGCTCATGTGAACTAGAAGTTATGGCAATGAGAAAGTTCCATGAAAATGATGCATGTGACTGAAATTATGTGGCATGACTCAAATTTGAGGAAATTCGAAGAGTAGCTTACATGCCTGCTTACTTTGTAATTTGAGGGACAAAAAGAAAGTTTTTGAGAAATATGAAGTTTAAAGTTATATGCCGAGACGCATTTCTCCTGCTTCCGAGAGAAAGACGTGGGGGAACGTCGAGCCATACCGAAGCCTGGACAAGTCGCTGGCTTAAGAGTTACGATGCGTTTCGAAAGAAGGAGAAAGTCCCATGATGGGTGACCCTGAGGCCCCCAATCCCGTACTCTTGGAGTCGGGATTATGATATTTATGATTGCTTATCAAGAGGATAAGTAAGAACTAGTGATGATAGTTAAGGTATGAGCTCTATAGCCTAGCTTTAAGGGGTGCGGTTACTATATTATTGGTGACACAAGTATGAGAAAGGAAAGATGTTCAAAGAAAAGTTTCATGCCACACAATGTTGTTTGAATTATTGTTTGATTTACCTAAAGTGCTACCATGCATCCATGAAACATTATGTTGCATACATGCATTAAGAATCATTATAAAAGACATGGACCTTGGACAACGACCTTTGTGAAAACCTCATAATGAACCTATGCATGCTCAACATTTTCATAATAAACCAAGGTTCTGGGACGTAAACGATGGCACTAGGATAGAGGACTTTCCTGATGAGATTTTAGTAAGAATTCTATCTTCTCCCCGTCTCTTTGTCACGTCTTTCAGATATTGATGGCGTCGTCGTGATTTTCATTGACCCGCCTACATGGGAGGTGCACTATGTCCCGAGCATCAGTCCTACCACTTCAAGGGTCATTGCGAGGTGCGCGTTTTGCATATGTGGGACGCCCTTTTGCTTTCCCCGTCTCCAGCTATCACTTCGATCCGACTTCACCCTTTGCGACGAGATGACCTTCGAGAGGACACGACCCCAGATGTACAGGTCCTGCGGGCCTTACTTTTCTCCGTCCGCGGATATCCCAGTATGTTCCCCGTCTCGATTAGGCTAATCCTTCGGAGGCATCTTCCTTCGTTCCCTATGGGTCACGGAGGAGGTAGCGAGGACACGGCCACCCAGCCGAGGCATGCGAGGCGCGTCGACACCGCCAGAGGCGACCACGACGCGGAGGCCACGCTGTCCCTCCATTCCCATGCTAGATCTCCGCTTCGTTGGGCTACATCCGAGGAGCTTCGTCAGTCGCGGGCTACATCTCCCCAAACGAGGACGGCGTCACCATAGGCTTGGAGAGGGTAGTGATAGGGTGTTCATCTTTTGGGATTATTACCATGTATTTGTCTTTATGTTTCCCATTGTACTGCAGCTCCCCACAGTGCGGGTAAGACTTTATGTTTCTGTTATATCCTCGTTGTGATGTACTAAACTATATTATCTAAAGTAATGAGGAATGATGTTTATGATGGATGTGTTCTTTAATGTGTATATTCTGGATGTTTTATTTATTCTTCCGCTTCACGTTGTTTATGTTACGTGTAAAGGCTTGCACTTTGGTTTATATAAATCATTTCAAAAAAAAAAATTTACCCGTATTTTCCGCTGAAGTATTTTATAAATGAATTTAAAGTAAAGTAATAACTAATAATTAGTCTTGATACGTCCTAGGCGTATTGAGGTTAAATATTAGGGTGTTACACTTTGAGCTCTAGGATTTTTAGGTGATGACATAAAATAAACATGCCATGCATTGACTCTTTAGCCATTATAAATAAAGTGAGACATAAAATAAACATGAGATGCAACTTCTTTATTATCTTTAGAGATTAAGTGACAACTTGAAATTTAAACATGAAATGCAAGCTTGGAAATTTAAACATGAATATGCAAGTTCATTTATTCATTCTTGAGAATTTAGTGATGACATAGAAAATAAACATGGTTATGCAAGGCATAAACTTAAACATGGATGCAAGTTCATTTTATTTCTTTACTAGAGCTCTCCAAGACTTTAGAGAAATATAAATTCAACCCAATATATCTTAGCAAGACAAAGTGAAAAATACATCTTTCAAGTTCTAAACTCAAGATCATAAAAACATCATAAAAATATTATTCTTTAAAGTTTTGCATCAAGTGGAACTTTCAAGCTTTAGAGGCCTAACTTGTGATGGATTCACAACCCACCCTCAAGGTCCTCATCATCAAGCCATCATCTTAGTCCCACCTAGGCCATATGGCTGAATTGTTCAAAGAAAAAGGAAGAAGAAAACCAAATGGAAAAACTAGAGAAAATCCATGAAATCATCATTTTGAACCAAGAACAACACTTAGCAAAGCATAGAATAAACTAAAAACACTCCCTCCTAATCTGATTTGAAGGAAAGGAAGAGAACTTGGTTTCCTTGAGTGAAATGAAAGAAAATATTCTTGAAAACTTGAAGAAAGAATTCAGCCAAGAGGAGGAGGAAAAAGAGAGCTTTTGGTGCTCCTACTAGAATTGTGTAAGTTATGAACTAAGCATCTAAACTATCTTCAAGCATGCCTATTATAGAAGATTTTGCAGCTCATAAATGGACAAAGGAAGGAAGAAATCTGACCAAAAATTAGAGAAAAAATAAGGAAGAAAAATCATTTTGTTTGGTGGCTTAAAACATGGAATCATGTTTCCA